>JAZEWT010000019.1:4643096-4656884 GCA_036362905.1 Mordacia mordax | reverse complement strand
CCCCCCCCCTCCCCCGCTTCGCGACCCTTTGCAGGTCTCAATGATTAAGTGGGGTCTCATCATCACTGAATCAAGAGCACGAGACGAATGAATGATATTGACTGAGCGTTCAAGGCGCACGTTATGCATCGAGAGAGGTGTAAACAATTAGCCGGCGTGGCGCCCGGTAATCAATCGAGAGTAATTTACAGGCGAGGCTCGTTATAGACGAGGCGTGAGCAGCGATCTGAGTCTGATCGCCGAGCGGAGCAGACGGAAAACGGGCGCTTTCCATCAACGTAATGGGCAGCGAGAGACTCGGAGAGATGGGGGCCTGGCGGAGAGAGGGGAGAGCAGAGAGGGAGGGGAGAGAGGGAGAGGTGAGAGAGGGGGGGGAGATGAGAGATCGGAGAGAGGGGAGGGCAGAGAGGGGAGGTGAGGGAGGAGGCAATCGAGGAAAAGAGGCTCCATCACTGGCGGGCAGCAAGAGAGGGACATAGGAGAGGTGAGTCGGTAATGGAGCTGTGGAGGAGTGAACGAGGCGGTTCGACCCTGCCTCAGGCGCATTTTTGTGTGGGGCTTGTGTTTGTGTGTTCTCAGCCCCTGTTCTACGTGGGTTTCCTCCGGGTCGTCCGGTTTCCTCCCACAAATGGAAAAAAAACGCCCCACGCGCTAATTAAGTGGCGCCGGCTGATTGCATCGCTGCCTTCCCTCTCCTCGCCTCTCTGCGGTTTCCGCTCTTTAACAAAAAACATGTGAGTGAGGAGGTAGAAGGGGAGGGGGCGGCTGAGCGAAAAGAAAGAGCGACGACGCAGAAAGAGGTGAGAGAGAGGGAGAGAGAGCGCAACACAGGGACCAGGAAGGCGGCCATGGAAGGAAACCGCCCGCCCAGCAGCCTCGACATCATCCGAGCTCTGATCGGTGCCAGGCTGCGGCTGGAGTTCCGTCACGGAGTGCTGACGCACTCCGTGACGGCGCTCAAGGAGCAGTTAGGCGCTGGAGGAGGAGGAGGCTGTGTCCTCGGTGACGGACTCCAGGGATCCGCAAATAGAACTCTGAGCGTGGGCGAAGTGGTGGGTGGGGACCCACGGCACGTGATGGGACAACCATGGGGGAGATGGAGGGAGGGTAGAGAGATGGGAGACAGGAGAGAGATGGGGGGGGGTTAGGAGAGACAGAAGGTGAGCGTGTGAGAAGGTGGGTCCGTAAAATGTTGGACTTTTTAATCTGCATTAACAAAAAACGTAAAACAAGCAAGCGAGCAAAGGCGAGGGCCAGTGTTAGACGTAGCTTCTGGGCGAGTCTGGGCCCCAACCCGAACCCTAACCTGAACCCGAATCCGAACCCTAACGCGAACCCTAATCCGAACCCTAACTCCACTCCAACACGCAGACGCGCACAGCATTAATCGTGTTTACCGTCGAGTCAGTGATGTACTGTAGATAACAGACAAGAATAATGAAACAGAGTGTCTCTGTTCTGTGGTTCGGAATATTTAAAAAAAAAACCCACGCAAAAACCTCTGAAATTATTTTTTAAAGGATGTTTTTTTCCCTCCAAAATTTAAACCGAAGGGTCGTGTAAAATAGAGGAGAGAGTGTGAGAGAGATAAGGCAGAGAGGGAGATTTTTTTTTTTAAAGGAGACAGGGGAGAGACAGCGCGAGAGCGTGGTAGAGAGCTCAGCAATAGTGAGAGCAGACAGCGATAGATGTGTATAACCACAGCAGAAAGTACCCAGTGAGCTCGCAAGCTCTAGATGCGGGATTCCAGCGACACAACAAGCGTGCGATCTGACTAACGCATGAATGGAAGAGCGTGTAAGCTTAATCACGGCTACGATTTGTGCTTTAATGAAACTCTGACTTTAATCATAAAAGTAAAGCAATTGGAGAGGATTTAACTGCTGCCTCGCCTTTCTGTGTGGAAATTGCGTGTTCTCTCTCTCTGTTCCGTGTGGGTTATCGGCGGGTACTCCGGTTTCATCCCACATGCAAAAAACCCCACGCTGCCGAGGATAATCGATCTGACTGAATTGGCCCCCCGTCATTCAGATGTTGTAACTTAAGCACCCCTCCCCGCTGGACAACTGTTAAAAAGAGCTAAAGAGCTCAACGGTTAATTCCAGCTTAAATAAAATTAAAATAAACAGATTGAGGAGAGGGGAAAGTTGGAGAGAATCAAAGGGGAGAAGTAGGAGAGAGTAAAAAGGGAGCGCCTCGACACGAGAGGCATCTCGCGAAGCGAACGAGGAGAGAGCGCACGGAGAGAGGGAGAGAGGGTAGAAGGGAGAGGGTAGAGGGGAGAGGGAGATGGTAACACCTAGTTTGAAAAAATGACTACTAAAAAAAGATTAATTAAAAATGCATATCTATAATTTAATATAGCAAATAATTACAAAGCTAGCGTTAGGAAAAAAAAATCTGAAATGATGATTTTAACTGAAGTTCGAAAAAAAATGAACCGATGTTTTAACTGATCAGCAAAAAAAAGAGAGCGCACGGAGAGAGGGATAGAGCGCGCGGAGAGAGGGATAGAGCGCGCGGAGAGAGGGATAGAGCGCGCGGAGAGAGGGATGGAGCGCGCGGAGAGAGCGAGGGAGCGCGCGGAGAGAGGGCTGGAGCGCGCGCGGAGAGAGCGAGAGAGCGCGCGGAGAGAGCGAGAGAACGCGCGGAGAGAGCGAGAGAGCGCGCGGAGAGAGGGCTGGAGCGCGCGCGGAGAGAGCGAGAGCGCGCGCGGAGAAAGCGAGAGCGCGCGCGGAGAGAGCGAGAGAGCGCGCGAAGAGAGCGCGCAGAGAACATGGGGAGAGTGAGAAAGTGAGAATAGGGGAGAGGGCGGTCAGCGATAGACGGGAGGAGTGGGAGGGAAGGAATGGGAGGGGAAGGGGTGGGGGTAAGGAGGAGGGGTGGAAGGAGTAGGGGGTGGAAGGAGGAGCGGGGGGGAAGGAGGAGGGGGGAGAGAGGATGGTTGTGTGGGGGGGTTCCTGCCCCGCTCCGCGCATCTGTATGCGCTCCACGTGTTCGCGCGGCTCTGCCTCCTACTCGTCCCTCGCCTCCTCCCTCTCCTTCTCCCTCGCCTTCTCCCTCTCCTCTTCCCTCTCCTCCTCCCTCTCCTCCCCCCTCTCTTCTCCCGCGTCTCCCCGCGGCTCGGCGCACACAATGCGCACAATGATGCCGCGGGGCGAGGGAGCCCGGAGGCCCCGGCGAGCGGCGGCACAAGTGGCCCCTCCGCGTACTCCCCCCCCCATGCCGCGTCGCCACTAAACGAACACGACGGGTCGTTATCGGCATTAACGTCGTCCTCAGCCACGATCTATCCACTGCTGGATAACCCCCTCCCCCTCCCCACATCCAACAAACCGTCGAAATCTGTCGTGGAACTGTGGCACACGACGATGATCGCCCCGTGCAGCTGGGATCGAAAACTCATATCGGCGATGGAATGACATTAACCCCTTGTGCCCCCACGCGTTGGCTGCCATTCCTTCGTTAGTCTCGACCACACTCCTGCTCAGTGCAGCGAACCGCACGGGTGCAGCAATTCGCGTGTGGTCGCCAATCCGCCGCGCACATTTATAGCTTTTGTTTCAAAGGTCAGCGAATCGTAACTCTGCGAGCACGCCGTGGTGGTTTGTGTTGCCGTGGTGGTTTGTGTGGCTGTGTTGGTTTGTGTAGCCGTGGTGGTTTGTGTGACTGTGTTGGTTTGTGTGACTGTGTTGGTTTGTGTGACTGTGTTGGTTTGTGTGACTGTGTTGGTTTGTGTGACTGTGTTGGTTTGAGTGACTGTGTTGGTTTGTGTGACTGTGATGGATTGTGTGGCTGTGTTGGTTTGAGTGACTGTTGGTTTGAATAACTGTGTTGGTTTGTGTGACTGTGTTGGTTTGAGTGAAAACTGTAACCAATTCGCAATTCATGCATTTGCCAACCGGCAAGCCATAGTCAACCCGGTTCGATTCCCAAACCCGGTCTGTTGAGTCAACCACGACTCAGTTTGTTGAACGTGATGATGACAATGAGGTTTGCTCTCGAGAGAAGTTCTTTCGGTATAATAACAAAAATATGACATTGTTCTTGATTTGCCTTTCTGTTATCGTTGTTATGATTGCTGACGTGCCGTTCTCTCCACAGCTCTGTGCAGTGATGTGTGACCCTCGGGTGAAAAGCGCTCTAGACGTGCAACTGTTATTGTTATTATCATCATCAACCCCTCGACACGTGGATCCCGCAAGAGCGGCTTTCGACAGCACTTCTCAGCCATCGAGCCCTGACAACCGACACCAAGATGACGATGATGTGTCTGATGATTGCTTCGAAAAGCTGCTCTGTCGGGACAGCCGCGTCGATCGCTCTCCCTCTCCATCCATCGCGACGTTTCGCCCTCACACGTTCGAGGCATCCTCGGGCGCTTTGCGCGTGTGCGTCGTGTGTGACTCCCATGCATATGTCGCTACTCTGCGTGCATAGTAGTGGGCGAAACGTCGCGATGGAGGGAGGGGGAGCGATCGATCGACGCGGCTGTCCCGAGAGGGCAGCTGAGCCGTGAGGAAGACGACCCCACATCACTGCGACGATGTGAATATCGAGGATGCGTCCACCACACGCGACGTCCACCACAGGACTCCCTTCGCACCCGGTGCAACCGATGTACGAACATCATCGGCACAGCGACACGAGTACCAACGTTACAGCGACAGCGATGACGCGACTGCCGCGATTGTCAACTCGAGAATGAGCCGCAAGCGCCAACGAGCAGTTCGTAGACATCAGACCAAAGCGGGCACGTGGGCCTTCAGGCAAGAGGTTGAGAATCCCTGCCTTACTCGCTGCAACAAAGGGATGGGGAGGGAGGGGGGTGTTTATCAAAGACCTTTAAACCACTCACGCGCGTCGAGTCCACTCAATATGAACCGCTATTGTGTTGCGGTCATGACAGAGATTTCAAACCTACCGTAATCTTTGTCAGGAATTACTCATCTCATCTCATTGTCAGAAACCGCTTAGTCCGGTACAGGGTCGCGGTAAGCCGGAGCCTATCCCGGCCGACACAGGGCGCAAGGCAGGGATATACCCACGATGGGACGCCAGTCCATCACCCGGCACTGCGGGCAATTTAGTCTGCGAGCCAATTAACCTATGCAGCAGCGTGTTTTTTTTTTAACTGTAGGAGGAAACCGGAGTGCCCGGCGAAAACCGACGCGGACACGGGGAGAGAACATACAAACTCCCCACAGAAAGGCACCCGAGCCGAGATTCGAACCCGGGACCTTCTTGCTGTGAGGAGGCGACAGCGCTACCCGCTGGGCCACCGTGCCGGGGTTTACGAACGTTTAAATTTGTAATTATTCACCGGTGGGTCGTGCTCGCTCCGAGTGAGCGCGCGTGCCCCCTCCTCCCTCTCCCCGCCCGCCTGCCCCGGGCGATGAACAGGTGGTGACCTCGCGGCTTTAAGATCACGACCGCTCGCATCTTCCTTCACAGATCGCCACGAGAGCTTCGCGCGGTCTGATGCGTGGGGAGCATTGCTCTCCGCAGCTGTTTCTGTCGGCACGGCCGTGTCGGGCGTTCCTCGTCCTTCCTTCGCGACGTCGCGCCGCCTCACCACGCCCCCAGGCATCGTCAATTCCCGGTGATCACCACAGAAGGAACACTCGGCGATGCTATCTCTAAAGAACAGCCATCGGGGATGCACACGTGGTCTGTACAGGGCGGTCCATATGTCTTGTGACCACCCACTCCGCCCACGTTGAATTCGCTTAAACGTCGTATCTTTTACACCCAGTTGGGTGTGTAATGCAATGTAAGCAACGAACAAATGACAACTAAACGTTACCATCACGAAGCCAATAAATGAATAAGAATATTTATAAATAGATCGCTTGGGTTATTTAAATCATGAATGGATGAGAGGAGGGAAAACACACGTTGAGGGTAAATTGAATGAGGGTCACAAGACATTTGGACCACCGTGTGTATAATGCGAGGGGGTTGGTGGATCACCGCATGCTGCGAAACTCCCTTTTCAATTTGGCATTGTGGTGGCGCCTAAACCTGACTCGAAGCGAGCACGTGTCACCCTGCTGACTAAATTGCCTCTGGCGCCCTGCGATAGACTGGCTTCCCATCCTGAGCATAGCCCTGCCTTCACCTCTGCGTCAGCCTGGATGGGCTTCAGCTCACCGCGACCCTCTGCTGGATTAAGCAGGTATTGATAATGATGATGAAAGGTACCTCGATGGCGCATGGATATTGTGTTTTCGGGGGGATGTAAACGAACGCATGTGCTCTCGAAGAATTGCTGTGCAGGACACAGCTCTTGGCACCAATGCTCAAACATCGATTCTCGAAGCGGACGATGACTATGAGACTATGAGTCCAGCGTTTGAGGTTAATATGTAGAAAAACAAGAAATGTAACGAAACAACGATTACAAACGATAACAGCTCCATGATGACAAATTCCATTGAAAACGCCGTGCTTCCCAGCCCGCCGAGTTAATCCACGTGCCGTGCCGCAGTGTCACGCCTGCCTCGAGCTGATGGTGGATTTTGCTGCTCTCGGCTTGATGGGATGGGCTTTGGTGACCTCAAGCTGGTGGGACGGGTCATTTGCGTTTCCTTTTTTGCCGATCAGTAAAAATGTCAGTTCAGTGTTTTCGAATTTTAGTTAAAAAAATCATCATTTCAGCTTCTCATTATCTGAAACCGCTTAATCCTATATAGGGTGAGCCGGAGCCCATCCCGGAAACACAGGGCGTAAGGCAGGAATACACCCGACGACGGGACGCCGGTCCATCGCCGGGCATTGCGGGACAATTTTAGTCTGCGAGCCAATCAACCTATCCAGGAGCATGCTTTTGGACTGTGGGAGGAAACCGGAGTACCCTGCGAAAACCCACGCGGACACGGGGAGAGCATGCAAACTCCACACAGAAAGGCACCGGAGCCGAGAGACTCGAACCCGGGACCTTCTTGCTGTGAGGCGTCAGCGCTAACCACTGCGCCACCGCGCCGCCCTTTTTAAACTTTTTTTTGTTAATGCAGTTAAAACGGTCCCCTTTTAATGGGCCAACAATCAAACAAGTGTCACGCTCTCCCTCTACCCTCTACCTTCTCTCCTCTACCCTCTCCCTTCTACCCCCTCCCCTCTACCATCTCCCCCCTCCCCTCTACCCTAGCCCCCCTCCACCTTCTCTCCCATCTCCCCTCTACGCGTGTCCCGTCGGCCCCCACCACCTCGCCTGCGCTCGAAGTTCATATTTTGAATTTTCCGTTGTTCGTCCGTCCTCCGACTGATCCTTGAGATGGCTGAGCCGGCCAAGTGTGCCAGGCTGGGGTCTTTAACCGTCGAGTCTCTACTGCCACAAGCGCATTACTTTCATGTCCTCTGAGAACTCGATCGCTCTGCGATATTGTCCTGCATTGTCTGTGCGCGGGGCTGCTGGTGTTCACGTGCGTTCTTCCAAATATATTGTGACAGATTAGCGCTACAGTGCCTTGCGAATCTGATTGAATCGCAATGCGCCGCGCCAATATAGATTGTACGATTAATCTATGCCACAAGCGCAATAATACGGGCCGCGCATGGTATGTCCACGCTGTAAGTTGATTTTTTAAGAGAAAATGGCGATTTCTTCCCGTTAAATTCGTACTCACGTCAGCTTTATTCTCACGCATATCCTTACCCTTAGAGCACCCAAGCTCTTTGGTGCATCACAGGGACATAGATACGGATCCCCCTTTCAACAGTCAACCCCTCATCCCCAAATGTCACACAATGCCTCCCATTTCCATTTCTCCCATGCGCCTTCTTTACGCGCACCCCCTTAATATCGCACGCAACGCAATCGCACACTGCACGCCTCATCTTCCTCACCGCTTCTTCGATCTCCGTCCGCTTCTCCCTCTGACACATCGGAGGCTTCCTTGCTTTCCACAACACCCCCGCTTCACACCGTTCACAATCATCCACACATCCACTCATGATGCTCCGCGCCCCCGAATGTCTGCAGACACCACATTTTGCAACGTAAGGCGTCCGTCCATCCACAAACGTTCCAATATTCTAAAGAATCACGCTTGCGCACTTTTTGCGTATATGAGTCGTGTGCTGTACCCTCTCACACCGACTGCACTCTGAGCACTGGGCCGAAGACACCATCCCTCTTGTGATGCAAAAAGTCCCGCAGAGGTAAACATGCCTACATTGCCTGCCATGCAGTAGCCTTGTGTTTGTTGAATAACGCTTTCCCAGATACAATCAATCATATTTTGTGGTTCCGACTATCCCCTGTTACCGAAACTAGCTTTACTGGTCCATCACCCATCCATGCACTGTACAGGACATGCATCTCACCAAAGACACTCTCTTTATAGTCGTTGTTTTACTCTAATTGATCTGATCTGTTGTGGCTGACTTGCAGTTATCGCCACTGCCCTGTGCAGCGATTTGTGACCCTCGGGTGAAAAGCGCTCTAGAAATGTAAATGTTATTATTGTTAACCAAAGCCCTCTGTCGAAGTTCCGTGTGAATCATGTACATTTATACACATTTGCACTTCTATAGCGCTTTTTTTATACCCGAGAGTCACAAAGAGCTGCACAGAGCTGTGAAAAGATCGGCTTGTCAACAACAACAACATCAGAGTAGATCAATTAAAGTAAAATCATGGCTATAAATCAATGTTTAACAATTGTTAAACAAATAAAGGAAGGAAGAAGTGTTTCTGAGCAGGCGCAGTCAACACCGAGCCATCATCCAAGCACAACAACAGTGAGCAGCATCAACAGTCCCAGCCAGAGGACTTCGATTCCTTAGTGGGAGATGGCTTTTTTTTTGCTCTGCTACCACCCCAGAGACTTGAGCTGAATTCCCTGCGTCCATCTGTGCTGCCCTCTACCTGCCCCTGTTCAGGTCCAGGCTTCAGAATGTCCCTGCCACCTCGGACCAATGCTTGTTGTTCAACAAACACGTGGGGATTCCGTGCGCCGTCTCGAGTTACTCGCTACGCAAACTCACATTGAGTCGTACTGCGTGGGGACACTGACACCCAGAGACTCGAAGACTTACACACGCGCGCACAAACTGACACGTAATAATAATAATAATAATCATTGCACTTCTCGAGCGCTTTTCACCCAAGGATCACAAAGCGCAGCACAGAGGTGTGGAGAGAACGGCACGTCAGCAACACCAGCAACGACATATGAACGGCAAATTAACAACAATCACGTTTTAAAAATAAAATAATGTACCGTACACGTGACTACATTTCTATCTTGTAGGACGATTTACAAACTGTGCATTCAATACAACTCAATACCAATCAATTATAGAACTGTAAAATGAAAATTAATTGTAAACTAACATGAAGGAACTGGCTTATAAGTACTCACATGAAGACCCATATACTTAAACGAGACACGTGAACTAACAAACACCAACAGACCTGTATGGAGACCTGTAACCGATCCATATTAATTTTGGGTGAGGCCACGTTCTTACTTTAAGCCATAATGTTTCATAACCTTCCACCACTGGACGAAATTATGGCGTTTACAAATATGTTTTTTCTTTTATAGTGCTTTGAGTTTCATCAGTTAGTTCATCTATTCTTAACACCCGCTTAATCCTGTACGTGGTCGCGAAAGCGAGAGCCTATCCAGGCAGACACAGGGCGCAAGACAGGGCTATACCCAGGATAGAATGTTAGTCTGTCGCAGGATTCTGGGGGTAAATTAGTCCGTGGGTGGCTTTGGAATTTCGAGGCAAATCGGAGCACCGGGCAAAACCCTCGCGGACACGAGGAGAACGTGGGGAAATATTCACACAGAGAGAGGCGCCGGAGCCAGGCATCAAACCGAGGCGTTCCCTGCTGTGAGGCGGCTGTGCTCCCCAATGCGATCCCCGCCACCGCCCCCCCCTCCGCTCAGGACGTGAACTCGGAGCGCGCGTGCGCGGCTTCACGGCCGCACACGCGCGCTCTGAGATCGGATCAATGATGCGGCCGCATTGCCCGAAACATCGTTATTGGGCGACACTGTCGAGTTTACTTGTTGTGTTGTTGGCTGTTGTGTTGCTTGTTGTTGTGTTGCTTGTGTTGCTTGTGCACTACTGCCCCAGGAGCAGCGGCAGCACCGCATAATTTAAAGCCTATTATTCTGTGGACACGGCCCGTTAACAGAGATAAAGACAAAGATCCCCCATATAGCTTTAATAGACTGTAAGGTCAAGTACCGTTAGCGAGCACCTATAAAGGTCGACACGGCACAAGAGGAGGTGGGTGACCAGCACCACGCCCGGCCGTCTTTGTCTCCCTAGTGGTAATGCCCACACACTGCACCAGGTCCTCATTCGAGGCTGAGTCGACCTAGGAGGAGGCCCGGGACCGGTTCAGAAAATCGTTACTGGTGTTGGCCGTGAGCAGGATTCGAACTCGGGTCGCCGTGTTTGTAGCCCAACGCGCGCTAACCGCTGCGCCACCGCTCCCCAGTCACTCGTTCGCAGCCCCTGTGTGATTCCGCGTGAGCTGCGGGCGATGCAATGCTTTACGACAACAGTGAGCCAGGATGACACCGGTTCGATTCGATCCCCGGGCGCGGCAGGTGAAGCAACGCTGCAACTGCCGCCCCCGGAGATCCGCCTGTCCACCCAAGAGTACGCACGGGTGCACGTCTGCTGGTCCATCGGCAGGTTGCGTGGGGTGGGGTAAAGCGTGAGTACTCCCACCTCTTGTAGCGTGGAAGAGTAACGTGTATTTGCCGAATGCCTCCTCCCCCCCCTACCTCGGGAGGGCTCCCTAGAGTGCCCTCTATGCGAGATCCTTCCTCCGGACGGTGCGTGAGCGAGCACTTGCAGGGATGTGCCTTGACAAGTTGAATCCACAACTGGTGTGAATTAATCAATGCAGTGTTTTCTGCCTAGAACATCACTGAGATAACATTACTGCATAGTTAGTAAATCCCACGAGTCGGACGCCGAGGTAGCTTTGACCATACTTCACCACACTCGGGTTGGTGAAAGGAGTTGGGAGGTGGGAGCCTAGCATAGGTGGGAGCCTAGCATAGGTGGGAGCCTAGCAAAATATCGGATATCATTCAATGTTCAAGGGCGGCACGGTGGCCCAGTGGGTAGCGCTGTCTCCTCACAGCAAGAAGGTCCCGGGTTCGAATCTCGGCTCGGGTGCCTTTCTGTGTGGAGTTTGCATGTTCTCTCCCCGTGTCCGCGTGGGTTTTCGCCGGGCGCTCCGGTTTCCTCCCACAGTCCAAAAAATATGCTGCTACATAGGTTGATTGGCTCGCAGGCTAAATTGCCCCGCAGTGCCCGGCGATGGACTGGCGTCCCATCGTCGGTATATCCTTGCCTTGCGCCCTGTGTCTGCCGGGAAAGGCTCCGGCTTCACCGTGACCCTGTATAGGACTAAGCGGTTTCAGACAATGAGATGAGATGAGACAAAATTGCCCGCAGTGCCCAGTGATGGACTGGCGTCCCATCGTTGGTATATCCCTGCCTCTGCTCTCTGTGTTTGCCCCGGCTCACGGCGACCCTGTGCAGGACCCAAGCGCTTTCTGACAATGAGATGAGACGAGGCTCAACGTTCAACGTGTCAAGGTTCAGAGCGCTGTGCGCTAATCGCTGCGCCACCCCTCCACGCGTCCAGATCTCGAAGGACCGAATGGGCAACATCTCGTCTGAGAGCTTTCGAATGCTCTTTCGTTCTTGTTCACTCTTGAGTCCGCGCAACTGCGTGTGAGACTGTGACTGCAATGATGGCGATGGGGCTACAAACCCAGCCACCCGAGTTCGAACCGGTTTTGAGCCTTCCCTAAGTACCGAGTGCAGTGTGTAAACATTGCCACGAGGGAGACAAAGGCGTCCGGGCGTGGTGCTGGTCACCCCTCGTGTGCCGTGCAGACCTTCATAGCTGCTCGCTAACAGCACTTGACTCTACAGTCTGTTAAGGCTAAGCGGGGCATCTTTGCCTTTGCAATGGTGATGGTGAGGATGAGTATTACGGTCACGATGACGATGGTGGTGATGACCATTATCATCTCGTATATTAATTAAGGACTGTTTACGCATCGGCACGGTACTGATGGGAATCAATACAACAGCACCGATCATGTGGATAACGATAATGACGTTGATGATGATTATAACGATGATTTTGCAACTTCGTGAAGAGCACTTGTATCAAAATAGTCTCTTGCCGATGCTGCTGCTGATTTATCACGATGACGAGCGCGTGCGTCATTTGAAAGGTGATTGTTGCATGGCTTGTGATGGTTATTCCGGTATCATAGTGCAATTATTGACACATCGATAATGGAACATTGCTGATAATGATGTTGATGATTCGTCATGTATGTGATGATGCTGATGAGGCTCACGATGATTGATGACCATGCTGATGATGTTCACGATGATGACAGCCATGCTGATGATAATGATTATGATGCAGTAGCTTTAACATCAACTTTACGGGCGTTAGCGTTGGAATTGTGTGCTCATAAGCGTGAGGTCGGTTTGGATTTACGCTTGCATGGGCGGGGGTCTGTGGTTTGCAATTCGTCAATCGCACTGTGGCCTTGGGAGGGAAACATAATAGACGACGTTTCGGGTTAAGGCCCTTCCTCACGACACGTAAGACATGGGAATTCAGCCACAAGACTGCTGGCTCAACGGTGGAAATAATCAAATAAAATCGCTTAAGCGACTGCGTTGGTAGTGGCGACACAAACACAGATTAGAAATCCATTCACGTCTCTCATTAAAGCTGCCGCCTTTCAACAGTTGCTGGCCGGGAGCGGTGGTGCAGCAGTCAGCGCGCGGCACTGGGGAGTTTCAGCCCACCGACCCACTTAAGTTCGACTCCAGACCACGGGTAACACCACCGATCGTCGCGGGTGCCATATAAGGCAGTTCCTCGGGATCAGGACCCACAACACTTGATCCGTGAAAACCGGGTCAGTGGGAACCCGCTGCAAGTCTCATCTCATCTCATTGTCAGAAACCGCTTAGCCCTGTACAGGGTCGCGGTGAGCTGGAGCCTATCCCGGCAGACACAGGGCGCAAGGCAGGGATATACCCACGATGGAACGCCAGTCCATCACCGGGCACTGCGGGCAATTTAGTCTGCAAGCCACTTAACCTGTGCAGCAGCATGGTTTTTTTTTGGGACTGTGGGAGGAAACTGGGGTGCCCGGCGAAAACTCACGCGGACACGGGGAGAAAACATGCAAAACTCCACACAGAAAGGCACCCGAGCCGAGATTCGAACCTGGGACCTTCTTGCTGTGAGGCGACAGCGCTACCCACTGAGCCACTGTGCCGCCCAACCGCTGCAAGTATGAATGCTAAACGGTTCATAGGTCAACTTTATTCAAAGCCTGAATCCATCCTTGTTTGAAGCCCCGACCTCGTGCTGCAGAGTGTGTCTTTGCTCTGAACAAGGTCCATTGCGTGAGCCTGTGCGCCAGAATGCATTAGCTGGCGTTTCAGGATAGGGGTGTCGAGCGTTTGTCCACTGTCCTTGAAAGTGATGCAATAATAAAAAATAAATAACACGCAAGCCTCCAATGCGGGAGGCGAAACGTCGGTAAGGCGAGAGTAGGGGGAGCGCTCGACACGGCTATCCCGAAAAAAACCACGGCTCTTGAGAGCAATTGTCATCACACATCGAGCCGTGAAAACCGACATTATTACAAAAAAAATAACATTATTACTGCCACGCGATTTAGGAGCAATTTGGCAACGTTCACCACTGATGGAAGGCACGCCTGATTTGACCATACTTCATCACGATGGTCAGTGCGT
>JAZEWT010000019.1:4608563-4625769 GCA_036362905.1 Mordacia mordax | reverse complement strand
GCCTCTCGGGGTACAGCTCCCTGTCTCCCCGAGTTCACCCCCCCTCCCCCCCCCGACCTTCACTCTTCCCCCGGTCCTTGTGCCTGCTCCGCGTGCGGTCACTGTGAAGGCACACACGCCTGTCGTCACGTGAATCCGCCGTGTGTTGCCGCTTGCAGGCGTCAGCACTGCATTGCGTCTGCGTGTCATCAGCCCAGCGTCTGTCCATTGCTGGACGAAAGACTCCGTTTACCGTTGCTTCCATCACTCGTATAGCTCGATAGGGCTATAGCCCGAATTGGACGCCAGTCCATTTCCGAGCACCCAGGGTAATTAATTAGTCTAGACTGTATGTCGGGTTTTAGCCGGGTACTCCGGTTTCCTCCCACCGATCAAAGCCACGCTGCTGCGAAGGTGAATTGGCCTACTGAGTAAATAAACCCCCCCCTCAGCACCCTGCGATGTGATGGCGTCACATCCCTGGTATATCCCTGCCTTGCGCCCTCTGTCTGCCGGGATAGGCTCCGGCCCCCCGCGCGCGACCCTTTGCAGGATGAAGCGGTTATTGATAACCGTGTACCCAGCGAAGAGCCGCGTGGACAGGGAGAGAACATCCTGAGTGAGGCTACGGCGCTCCCAAGCGCGTCATTGGAGAGATGAAGCACAAATCTTGCGGCCACGTTGTGCAACGTCGCCAACAAAATTCCCAAATAATCTTGGTCACGCGTGCGCTGTCATTCTGAAAGTAATTTGCAACAGTTGTTGGGAATTTTTTTTCTTACCAATGCAACACAGAAAGGAAACCCGGAGTCGGCTATCGGACCGGGAAACCACCTTGCCCGTGACTCGTCGGCTATTGCGAATGTGCCGCTGTGCCACTCTTGGCACAGTAATAGCAATGTCGAGCGTCGCGTTCAACTTTTAGTTGAACCGTCCTGATGTTGTTGTGTCACATTCCGTTCTCTCCACAACTTAGATTTGTAACAAACAAACAAACCCCCCCCCCCAAAAAAAAACACGTCATTGTTGCTGATTTTCTGTTCTTATGTCGTTATTGTTGCCGACACGCCGTTCTCTGCGCAGCTCTGCGTAGCGCTTTGTGGCCCTCGGGTGAAAAGCGCTCCAGAAGTCTCCTCTCATCTCATTGTCTGAAACCGCTTAGTCCTATACAGGGTCACGGTGAGCCGGAGCCTATCCCGGCAGACACAGGGCGCAAGGCAGGGATACACCCACGATGGGACGCCAGTCCATCGCCGGGCACTGCGGGGCAATTTAGCCTGCGAGCCAATTAACCTATGCAGCAGCATGCTTTTGGACTGTGGGAGGAAACCGGAGTGCCACACAGGGAGAGCATGCAAACTCCACACAGAAAGGCACCCGAGCTGAGAGATTCGAACCCGGGACCTTCTTGCTGTGAGGCGACAGCGCTAACCACTGGGCCACCGTGCCGCCCTCTGCTCCAGAAGTGCGACTATTATTTAAGAGCGCTTCTGTCGAGACATCGGTGTCGAGCGCTCGCCCTCTCTCCTTCCTAACGTTTCACCTGCCACGTTAGAGGCATCTTCAGGTGATCTGTAACCGAGCGCTTGGGTCTCCCAAGCACTGTGGACTCATTGCACCGAGGGCTCGTGACTCAAAAAACACCCCAAGGTGCCTCCAAAGTGGGGAGGCGAAACATTGCGATGGAGGACAAGCGCTCGACACGGATATCCCGAAAGGGGGCAGCTCTTAAAAGCAAACCTTAATACGCCTCAGCAATGATCTGCTTAATTATTACGCGAACGATTACGTATTTTAAATGTCTCGCAGGTGCATAAGTCTGGAATAGTGGAACGTCTTCTCTCCTTCTTCGTGTGTGTGGTAGGAGTGGACAGCTGAATGCTCAGCCCCACGTCTTCCCCGGATGCACGTGGGGCCTTGGTGTTGATAATTCGGTGAGTTCGCCAGGGGTCGTTAAGCAAAGGTCGGCTCTCGACCAGTGATGAAAGCACGAAGAGTTGTCAAGTGAAAATGTATGTTTCGATTGCTTCGGAAAGCTGCTCTCTCGGGACAGCCGCGTCGATCGCTTCCTCTCTCTCCACCTCGCAACGTTTCGCCTTGTGCTGCGCCCGTGGACGCCTCTAACGTGCGAGGGCGAAACGTCGCGAGGTGGAGAGAGAGGGAGCGATCGACGCGGCTGTCCCGAGAGAGCAGCTTTTCGAAGCAATCATCAATATACGTTTCAAAAGACACAAATGTGTTAAAAGCACACGGCCTTTATGCATTTGCAAAAAACGATTTCTCGAAGGAGCGTGATGTGGTTGCGTTAGGCCAAGGTCACAAGAGGTGAGCAGTCGTGATGAAGCAGCAATGATAGTCGACAGCTGTGCACACGTTTCATCCTCATGACTGAAGCACAGCAAACTACAGTCACCAATGCTCAATGCTGCAGAGCCTGTCTCCGGAAACCATGGCAACGTGTAGTAGTACTCCACTGCAACATTTAGGGGCACGGCTAATGCCAAACAACAGTGTGTAAATGACAAGAGAAACACAGCGTTTACAGGACCCTCCCGAACACGAGCCTCGGATCAACATGTAACGGAATGCTTGAGTGTGAAGCACGTAGAAAAGTGGACGTCAGAGGTGGCTCTGTCAGATGGTTTTTTTTTCCCAGAGGCTCGGAGCACGATCTGATGCTGCACTCTATTATCAGAGTGATTCAATATTCGAAGCAAGGTTTTAATATCGCGACATGGTGCTCGTGGCGCACTTGAAGTACATGTTATTGCACTGGAACACAATAATATAATTTGGCAGCTTCATGAGCATTGTGCCGTTGTACTTGAAAATAGTTACGGGAATTTTAAAACTATAACACTGGAAAACAAAAAAAACTTCTGTTACTTATACTGTAAACAAATAAAAATGGTAACATGTTCTTTGAGCTGAGTGTAGAATCTAGTTATTGGTTGGATCTTACATTGTCATTGCCATGTACTGTGTGCCTATTATTAATATGCTTTGCATTTCCAGCACAAGCGTTAGAATCGGTTGTTTTTTTTTAATACTAGTGTTTAATTATATACATACATTCTTTCAGGAAGTTTAAATCGAAACTTCAAACTGAAAATCGGAACGGCTGTGATTATTTCTCAATGCATGCCCCATTATAGTTGTCACCCATGAATGGGTAAATAATGGAAATATCAGCTGCCTCTTGTTCCCTGGTGAGGGACAGACGGGATGAAATGAAGTCCCCTATGATCTAAGCTGCCTCCTTGACTGGTCACGAACGCACACAACGACACACACTGATTAAAAAAAACGGGTTCTGTCGTTGAGACGGCTGGCGAGCTCGATTGTGAGCATGCTGGGCTAGCATTGCTGATGTTTCTCGACTCGAATCCAGGCAGCCACCTGTAAATATACTGGGTCTTCAAGTGTACACGTTTGGTGGGCTCATGACATGACTCCATTAGCACATTAGGAATAGAATTGAGGAAGAATATGTATTTTTTTTAAAACGTCGACCTTGAAGAAAAATCACGCACATGGATGGGAAGTTTTTTTTTTGTCTTGAAGTTTTGAGCAACCCTTTGGTCAATACGACCAATTTCCTAAAGGGCAAAGCCATTAATATCAACACAACTTCATGCCAAAGTTGTGTTCATTTTGGATCAGCGTTAGCGACCGTTGTTGTGACGCTGTTTTTCTCAGACTAGGGTTAGAAGCCTTACCGCAGGGGCCCCGCGGATCAGGTGATTACCTTCTCACTGTGAATTTATCAGTTTTTTTTCCCCAATGGAATCTGAAAATGAGCAGCACGTGCGTATATTAATATTAATAATTAATAATTGCATTTATGGAGCGCTTTTCACACGAGGGTCACAAAGCGCTAATGCTCTAATTGTGTGTCTAAAGTAATTCATATTTCTTTTTATCACGGAAAATACCCAGTACATACTTTATCTTGAGTCTTTACTTACAAAGTATATTTTAACTCTAATGAATCCCTAACATTTCATTATAGAGCACAGCACACAGTGGCATAGTTGTATATTGACAAGATGTTGTTTTTTGGATTATGTATTAAAATAGTTTGACACATTACAGTGTCATTTTCCATCTTCCCACATTTCTCAATAAGCTTTACCGTAAAAACCAATGTGGTCATTTATCAAATGGCATTATAGGAAAATTACCGATTGATGTGAATGGAGTGATGGTTGGACAAATTGTATTGCAGTGTTGTGTAACAAACTGAAAAATACCCTATTCACGTCACTTCCACTTTTTCTCCAACCCACTGATCTTTGATCAGAAAAAGAGATTGTTCTGGAACTTCAGAGTATGTGCTGAAGCATGGCACATGCATGCTGCCATGTTAAAAACAGCATTTCATGCCAGAATTTCTACAAAGTCGTCTTTTGTGTTTTGCGAATTGAACTTTTGTTTTCGTCACCATTGTAACAAACGTTTCCCGGCCAAGTGGAACAGTGTGCGTCCAGAGCAATATGGTCCCACTGAGTCGCCACAGTGAGCCACATTTTTGCTTCTTGTGTATTTTTTAAAGCAAACAAAAAAATATCTGCGGGCCAGAAAATGAAGAAGTTGCAAAACTTTACTGCAGTGATGCAAACGTAACTGCTTTTGTAATTTTATAAAGTGACTCCCTGCGAGCTGTTGAGAGATTAGGAGGCACTGTTAAGAGTCTTTTTAGCTCTATTTCTAGGTAATCTATATTATTCACGGTGTATAAACTATAAATGAATACACTGCATACTTAAAGTAAAGAAAGTATGTGGGCTTGGGCAGGATGTGTGGCAACAATCGATGGTGGCCATTCGCAAGAGTAATGACGGAGATGCAGCAATGGGGAAAACTTACTCTAGAGTGTGTCCGCGATGCTAATGGAGCAGGGAAATTAGCTCGTGTGGAGGTTTGTTGTACCTAATCGCGAAATTTGGTTGTGGGAATTGTTCCTCAATTCTCATGTGAGCTGAAACAGTAATAATTTCCACATTAAACGCTTGTGCACGTGACTTTTCAATTTGGCATTGATGGGTGGCGGAGGGTCGTAAGAACACACATTTTACCTGATCATTAAGTGGCATAAATCATATATCATTAATGTATCATCGTAATTCATTGGCCCAAATATCAATTATTGATCGTAGTAATGGCAACTGCCATGCCAGAAGTTGGCATGATCACTTAGATAAGGATTAGGGATTTGCCATTTTTGAGCAATTGAAATGCCCCAGTCTCTTAAAGGGCCTTGTGCGATAATCACATCTTATATTTAAACAGATGAGGATTGATCTTAATATCTGCTCTTTCTTTCATGATAGCCATGTCTCCTCCCATTCCTGCTCAGTCTTGCTGTCTCTGTAAAGGAGAGGAGGAACCCTCGACACGGCTATCCTGAGAGACCAGCTCTTACTGTGATTCTCATACATCAGGCTGCGAAAACCTACGTTAATACATCTCAAGAGATGTTATACAAAAACCAAATTGAATTGTACTGTACTCCGGTATTATACCCAGATACTCTGTAGCACGGGTTAGCCTGGACTGGGTGCAAAAGCGACAACTGTTAGCGGTGCGAGTCGTGAGCGGGTGCTCAGCGCCTGCAGTGTTAATGTGATCGACGCTGCCACCCACACTTAAATCATTCAATTTTTCCATAATAGAGTACTTTTGGCTTGGGTCACGTCGAAAGTCCCGTAAACCTGTCTCCACCCAAGACAGACAATTCGTAAGGTTTTGTCACTTGAACATAACATGTCAGTTCTTTATTACTTTAGCGCATCGGTTGGAGAGCAAACCCACAACATTTACCGTCAAATACATTAACAGTATGACGTCTTGCTGATAATTGCCGTCAGCTTCATCGTGCACCATGGTCATAGCCTTCATGTGAAATATTTCTCTTCATTCTTTGTTTTATTTTCTTCGGTCTCATTGACTGGGAGAGTACAAGAAAAAGCAGAAGCGTCGGGATTCTGGCGTTTTGCTGTTCGTTTAAAAGTCGTCCGTCCGCTTGCCGTGGGGTTTCGCAATGTGCATTGTGTGCAATGTGCATATCACAAACGGGAAACTAATATACGAAAGTAATTGAGTGGCGCTCTGAGTAAAGGAACGAGGTACATTTGTACTGGTTGTAACTCAACACGCGAAGCAGTGTGTCTTGGGATGAATGATGCCGTGTGGCTTTACCCAAACTGGTAATCTAAGTATTCTTGCAAAGTCTGTATGGAAAGTTTGAACTGACATCAGGACATAATGGGCTAGCCTTTTTGCAAATAACGTGAAAAATATGACGTATTTAGTTTGGTAAATTCGCTGGCAGTATTAACCAGGTGTCCTCTAAAACTCCAACTACAAACACCTTTGACAGTCAAACACGTTAAGTCTCGGAGACCCGAGTTTAATAATAGCAATACATTGCACTTCGAGAGCGCCTTTTCACCCGAGGGTCGCAAAGCGCTGCACAGAGCTGTGGAGAGAACGGCGTGTCAGTGACAATGACGACACAAGAACAGCAAATCAGCAACAGTGAAGTTTTTTTGTTCGTTACAAATCTGAGCTGTGGAGAGTTTGACTTCTAATTATTGCCAAGACCAGTGAAGATAACCTGGACCGATCCTGAAGCTCACCTAGGTCTACACAACCTCAAATGGGCAGCTCCTTCTCTGTGTGAACATCAGCTCTGGAAAGACAAAGGCGACCAGGCATAGTGCACACCATCCACCCCCCCTCATGCACTCTGCCAACCTTAATAGGTGCTCACTAACAGCACTTGCCCCATCAGTATTTTAAGATTGGGGGGGGAGATCTGTTTCTTTGTGTCCGTGCACATACATGTAGGTGCGCGTTGGTTCATTGTGCTGCGGCGTTACCGCACGATTTTACGTCAACTCGTCAGAATCCCCATGAATTCCCTTGCCGCGGCTCCAACCGTAATTATCCGTGCAGCGTTTATCAATTGCTGTTAAATGATTTTCAAGAAGCATAAAGTGAAGAGCAACTGCTCGATTATGCCTGCACGGAGTGCTCAGTTTGGCCCCGTTACACTCTGCTGAGCAGCTGGCTGCGTTAATTACTCATTTGCATTTCGGTCCAATGCACCACGCTGGCTCGTGGACATTAAGCATGAATGTGCTGAAATGGGCTTATTTTGCTTGGAAATTACGTTGGCTCTAGCAAGCCATCGTGAGCGCACCTGGGCAGCGGGAGAGGACGGAGCATGCGAACGCCTTTCGAGTTAAACTGAAATGTGCATTTGCTCAAACGATAACTTTAAAAACGGAATTATTGTTGCACGTGAGATGTCCCGAGTGTGTGTGTCAGCGCGTGCGTACGTGAACGTGGGGGTTCTTTTGCACACGCGTGCTTGTGTTCGTCCTTGTATCCCTTTGAGAAAATAATATGCAGCGCAGATGTGAAAGAAAATGCGACACGCTGTTCTCCGCTGTTGTGCCAACAGTTGCCCCGCTATTCGCGATTCAGCGCGCGGCCCGACGGCATATGCAATGTGTGTGTTTAAATAAGCGCACGTTTGTTTTGTTTTAAATCACGTACGCCGCACGTGTGCTGCTTTCACTCGGGTCAGGCTTGGACGCTGGATTACACCATCGACGAGGAGAGCCGTGCCCTCATCAGGAAGATGTTGCAGGAGGAGGAGTATCCTTCGAAAAGATTGCATCAGACGCACGCACACACACACACACACCGATGTCCCCCGCGACCTAATTGGCTTTGTAGAGATTCGTTGCCTGCTTCCAGAAGTTCGGTGAGTTGTCACAGTTTTCAGTTGGGAGATGGTTCAAGAATGATTTTTTGTTTCTTAAAAATAACTAAACCTCATTTTCATAGCTCGTTTCATCAGTCTCGTGCCGTCTCGTCTGTACTGTTATTGTTTTTTTTATTATGTCTGGTATTCTCTGCATATTTAATAGTCCCGTTTGCACTCTCTCATTTGCACTGTATTCCATATTGCCTGTAATGCTTTGTTACGACCGTATCGCCCTTGTACTCTCTTAAGCTCTACAACACTAATTACCGTGAAGAACAATTGTTATGAATCGATTATCGATTATTAGACTTATTCGATGCATGTACCCACCATGAGTATGAGAAATCAATAAAATCATTCACAAAGGCCTCTTAATCTATTGCAGAAGTTGCACGATTGTGCTATCATATGTTTCTCAGTTATGCTGTTAGTGATATAATCCATATTTGGGTTTGGTCACGCAAATTTGTTTGTGTCGTAAACCCACCACCACCCGACACGGCCCATCGGTAAGGTTTGTCACGTGAACAGAACGTGCCAATTCTTTACTGTCTCAGCGCACCGGTGCGTTGGAGAGTAAACCCACAACTTTTACAATTACGTTAGCGGTAGCATTCACAGACAGCATCACTTTGTCCATTTGTGCCAGACGGCACCGTGACCCTTAGCGCCACCTGCCCAGCTACTACCTGACTGGCAAAGGACACTTGGATAAACCGACGGAGCTCCTGAGGCCGCTCGCGTCACAAGACACCTCGCCGAGGTGCGTTCCCTCCCATCCACGTCGCCGGCAACTTGGAGCGGAAAGCCGCCGTACGAACCTTCGATCGGTGCTTTATTCGTTAATCTCGAAAGTGCCATTAAGCCAGTCACCCAGCTGGTTTGCGCGGTGAGCACGACGTGGTGCTTTCAACACGGAATCGGAACAACTTGGATCAACGTGATATTGACGGGAGAAGAGGCAACGGAACAAAATGTGCCAGAGATGCTGCAGAAATGCTGCTTAAAGAACAAATCATGTTAACAATTATATAAATAGGTATATTGCACCCAATATACCCTCTGTAGCCATCCAGCTCTGATACCACTTGCCACTGATGTTAACGGTGGCCGGTAATCACTTCATAGCACAGGGTACTGTGCCACTACTCCACACACCTTTAAATGCCAAACTTGCAACTTCTGGATCATTTATAACTACAGTATGGTATATTAAGGTTAAGGTACAGCCCTGCAAGTTCTTTCTCACGCCGCTGCTGGAGGAAGGGCATTCGCTAGAGAAAGCTCTCAAGAGGTTATGTGGCCTGCTCTTCTGCACTGGCCAGGCATTTTGTAAGAGGTGGGAGTACCCACGCAATACCCCACCACACGTGACCCGCTGATCAACTAGTTGCGGGGTGCCCGTTTTTACCGCCGGGCAGAGAGAGGCAGGTGAGATTTGAGAAGCCTGCCCTGTTGTTTGACGCTTCGCACTGAGAGATCGAATCGAGCGGGCGACCTCACGATTACTAAGCCCAACGCGCAAGCCATCATCCCACCACTGTGGCAGCAGTCGCATACAGTGCGCGTAAATCAATGTGCCTCGAGGGGAAAAGCCCCTAAAACGCAGGAATATAAATGCTTCGGTACTGCCACCTGTCCCTTGCCTCGTGTGATACCTGAACTGTTGGCCCAAGAGCGATTTAAAAACCTCCCCGTAGCAAGTTGCACCGACAGCATATGCCGTGTGCGTTCTCGAATAATATGTCTCGGGTCATCAGTGCGGGCGGCGCGGTGGCCCAGTGGTTAGCGCTGACGCCTCACAGCAAGAAGGTCCCGGGTTCGAGTCTCTCGGCTCCGGTGCCTTTCTGTGTGGAGTTTGCATGCTCTCCCCGTGTCCGCGTGGGTTTTCGCCGGGTACTCCGGTTTCCTCCCACAGTCCAAAAGCATGCTCCTGGATAGGTTGATTGGCTCGCAGACTAAAATTGTCCCGCAATGCCTGGCGATGGACCGGCGTCCCGTCGTCGGGTGTATTCCTGCCTTGCGCCCTGTGTTTCCGGGATAGGCTCCGGCTCACCGTGACCCTATATAGGATTAAGCGGTTTCAGATAATGAGATGAGGGGTCATCAGTGCAGCTTGCTATGGTTTGTTTTGATGATTGCTTCGAAAAGCTGCTCTCTCGGGACAGCCGCGCCGATCCCTCCCTCTCTCTCCACGCGACGTTTCGCCCTCACACGTTAGAGGCATTTTGGAAGAGGTGGGAGTACCCACACTTTACCCCACTGCACGTTCGAGGCATCCTCAAACGTTAGAGGCATCCTCTGACGTGATGCGAAACGTCGCGAGGTGGAGAGAGGGAGCGATCGACGAGGCTGCCCCGAGAGAGCAGCTTTTCGAAGCAATCATCATGCATCGAGCCGTGAAAACCGACACCGTTACATAGTTTGTTTTGTTTGTTTCTGAGCAGAAGCCTCTATGTGTGGAAATTGCATCATTGCGAAATTCCCATTGGTGCAGCAAAACTCACCATTCTGGATATTTGATGTAGTTGATGTGGTCACAGATACGTTTCAAAATGCCCAGGACAGTGCTGTTTGTATGCCTTGTTGATTTATTTGGTCATTCTGCACCATGCTGGTCACTGTGCGTTTAGAGGGAGGGGGGTGGCGCTGTGACCAGTTTAGGTATTGCTCACCACTTGCTAGCTGTGGCTGGGAATAGATTGCTGTGTTCAAAGTACAGTCAGTTCACCAATGTACCACCGCTCCACCCCCAGTAATCTCTGCTGATGTAAAATGAATATTACTGTAAATATATTTTCGTATACAGTATTATAAACCAATATAGACATTGTATATACCAGAATCTCTTCAAGCATTTAGTCCATTCGTTGTTTTCCATGTGAATTCTATTTTATTTTTTACATTTAGACTGGAGATCTATTTCACGTGAAACCGAGTTTACTCACGTGAAAATAAACATAGCAGCAATTATCACCCCCTCCTGGGACACTAATGCCCACTTGCAGACCAGCTTCCAATTCACCTGGTGCCAAACAGTGGCAGTTGCCACACTGAGGATGCCCTTTCAGATGTGTTCAGATGAAATAATATGAGTCACCTCTCACTTCAAAGCTCTTCACGGCGTCCTGCGATACAGACGCACGTACCCAGACATAAATCGTTATCAACATTACAACAGGGGCGGCGCGGTGGCCCAGTGGTTAGC
The DNA here is from genome assembly GCA_036362905.1 of Mordacia mordax. NCBI lineage: Eukaryota > Metazoa > Chordata > Hyperoartia > Petromyzontiformes > Petromyzontidae > Mordacia > Mordacia mordax. The sequence continues at coordinate 4,614,802 of JAZEWT010000019.1, read as the reverse complement.
GCTGTCGCCTCACAGCAAGAAGGTCCCGGGTTCGAATCTCTCGGCTAGGGTGCCTTTCTGTGTGGAGTTTTGCATGCTCTCCCCGTGTCCGCGTGGGTTTTCGCCGGGCACTCCGGTTTCCTCCCACAGTCCAAAAAGCATGCTGCTACGTAGGTTAATTGGCTCGCAGGCTAAATTGCCCCGCAGTGCCCGGCGATGGACTGGCGTCCCGTCGTCGGGTGTATTCCTGCCTTACACCCTGTGTTTCCGGGATAGGCTCAGGCTCACCGTGACCCTATATAGGATTAAGCGGTTTCAGATGATGAGATGAGATGAGACATTACTTACGCAGCGGTAATGTCTGTCCCTGACAGAAAGAAAGCCCTGCCCAAGGCGGTTCGTTTCCTGCCTCAGGCGCCTTTGCCTGCAGCATTCGTGTACCCCTCCCCCTGTTCTGCGTATGTTTCCTCCGGGTTCTCTGATTTCCTCCCACTGATGAAAGAGACATTTATTACGTAATTGATCGATAACGTAACATATGAGATATAGTGTCTGGCAAAAGTCGGTGCCGTCTGGCGGCGGGGATGCCTTAACCCTCACGCCTCTTGTACCTGTGTCTCGTTCATAGCTAGGCGTGGAATATGCTCATTAGAAATAGTATTAATCTTATTTTATTAATTATGTTACAGTTATTGTGCCAGGAGCGTCAGGATCTGAACCGAGTTAGGTTAATTTCACTGCAATGACGGGCGTCACGCTGAACAACATGTGGTAAAACTCAAAAATGCTTAGCAGAATTACGAAGTGCAACCGCATAAAAACCAACGTTAAAATTGGAGTGTCATAAACAAAACAGTTTGAAATTCATGCACCAATTGATTCTTAAATCCCACGGCAGTTCACATGGACAACTCTCAAACGGCGCTCCTTTTAAATCTCACATTCTGCCCCCCCCCCTCCTCTTGGCAGCCCCGTGAAAAGGAAATCCGCCAAAGGCAAGGGGTAAGTACGTTGAAGTCACCGCCACTCCCGCAGTAAACCTGCACGCTGTAACCAGACGCACGTCGGGGCACAAACGTCTCGCGACTCACGGCGAGCAATGCGGTGTATAGCGCGTCACGTGAGGACAGTTCCGTGAGTAACGCAATGGGTGCTGGCTGCGGTACAGCGCCTCGACTAGCCGACGCGACTGCTTGCGGAAGGACTTACGGTGGATTGAGTTCCAGATAGCACCTCCACACTTTACCCCAGTACACCGATCTTGCCGATTGACTGTGGCGTCACCTGCTCATACTTCTGAGTGGACAGGCGCGGTAGGGATTGAAAACAAAAACGTGCCCGATGTTTCAACCGCTGCGCGACATCACATATTAATTGCACGTTTAGCGTGTAAACCATTACCCCACGGCAGCGCCCCATGCGGGCCGCAGTGCAGGAGTATCAAATACGAACAGCTGTGATTAGCGTAAAGTGGAGCGATCTTTTTATAGCGGTTATGGACTTAACACAACGATGATGAATTCTGTTAGGGAAATCCTGTATTTAACACGGGTCAGGAAAATGTTTATAAGACAACTATGTGAGATTTTAAGGACTATGTTCTCCATAATAGTGCGACACGAGTTAAAAGCTACTAATGTAAAAGTATGTCAAGTCACAGATCGGGTAAATGCTTGACATAACTACAGTGACACGTTAATGTTTGCAGAAATCACTTTACAGTTATCTAACTATGGCACACCTGACTGATGCTTTACTAGATTATTAATGAAGCTTAACAATAAATGTCAAGATAGTCTAGAACACACAGTCCTTAGATACATATCTTAAATATCTGACAGTGGTTTATGTTTGCAATTTGCCTTCCCTTAACACAACATCCATATATTTCAATAATAATAATAATTGCACTTCGAGAGCGCTTTTCACCCGAGGGTCACAAAGCGCTGCACAGAGCTGCGGTGAGAATGGTACGTCCGCAACAACATTTTATGACAAAATTATCCAAAGTGTTCAAAGGTCATCAGATCTCAAGCTATAGAACACTTGTCTGTGCGACCAGCATGCATAATAGGTGTTATAGGTTGTGGGGCTACATCTTAATAATTGCATTTATTGAGCGCTTTTCACCCGAGGGTCACAAAGCGCTGCACAGAGCTGCGGAGAGAACGACACGTCAGTAATGAGATAAGAATGGCAATTCAGAAAAAAACGTTTTCTTTTCGATTTGTTTGAGTGGTGAGTGGGTGAGGGCAATGCTGGAACCAGTCGTTGTGTTGCACTTTTATGTCACCACGTCTATACTTCCCCAATCTTCACGACCATGAAGCTTGATCAAACAACTCCCGTGCCCATCACTGTGTGAGGCGGCCTTCATCTAGCGGTTGATTCAGAGGGCAGCTCTACACGTACGCGCTTACAAATCAGGGTTGTTGGCGACGAAAGTATTCTTCGTTTCCAATGTTTGACAAGAACGTGCCAATATCTCCATTGCGATATGGTCACCATCAGCGGTGCTTTCACATTAGAATGTGACGCTAGGGCATGCGCTAGTGCTCAACATAAATAGCCTGCGTATGGTCTGCGTGACAGGAAAGCCTCGCTATGCTCATCCAAGTCTAAGGAATTAATATAACTTCAGAGGGACCGAGCGATGGCGCGATGTGGATGCTAAGTCGTCCTGTGCCCTCCCTGTTGCAGGAAAGCGGTCGGTAAAACGTGCGGTACCTTCTCCGGTGGCGGCGGTGGCGGCGGTGGTGGTGGCGGCGGTGGCAGCAGCGGTACCAGTGGCCGACACGGACCCTGGAGCGCCTTGGAGAAGACCGCCTTTGAGCAAGGCCTGGTAAAAGATGCGGGCGGTCGTCGCAATCCCACCGAGGTTACGATGAGTCTTGCTGAAGGTTGGGATCGTCGTCATTATTTTAAAATTATAGTTGATAGTCTGATTATTTTACTTGTCGCTTTGCAACGCTGTGTATTTAAAAAAAAAAACCCCAAAAAACTAATTGTTGCTCTTGATTTTCCATTCTGGTGCCGTTGTTGTTGACGTGCCGTTCTCTCCACAGCTCTGTGAAGCGCTTTGTGATCCTCGGGTGAAAAGCGCTCTATAAATGCAATTATTATTAATTGTTATTATCGTCCTTGTATGCTGAGCCGGGGACCGTTGCGCTCAGGCGTTTAGTTGCGTGCTGCCCTCTGTGACACTCTGGTGCTTGTTAGCGACGATCCGTTCGATCCACGTGTCGCACGGACGCTCCGCGAGGCGATTCATTGAATGAGACGGAGGCGTAGCGTCACGCATGTCCACTGCGAGTTGACATACGTGGTGGGAGCCTTATCTGCAGCCTTGCTGCCGTGATAGTGTACCTGTCACCAAATCACCTGCAAATCGTTATTTTCTCGTCAGGCCTTGGAAACTAGGTCTGCGTGAGTCTGGAAAGCACTTGGATGGTTCATCACCATGCAGAACAGGTGTTATAGGATCGTGTCCAGTACTATGTGATTGGTACCAGAGAGCATTGCAAGACAGTTTTTGCACATTTTGGAGTTGTGGGTTTGTTTAATTGTGCTCATTCTTGTGTGTTACTGTTTATTGTATGGTTACGGTTAGGGTTTCATCTTTGCACAAGTTGTTGCTGTGAAAACATTTCTTTGCTTTTGATTGTATACGTTGTAGCTTTGGTGAGTTAGAACGTTTGTTGTGTCGCAGGAATCCCGCATCTAGAGCTTGCAAGCTCATTGGGTACGTTCTGTTGTCACAATAAACATTTATCTCTCTGTGTTACTGTACGTCTGCATTCTGCTTCCTGCCGACGTTGACCTGCACTGACCAACGCGGTGAAGTATGGTTAAATAGCTCCCACGACCTGCACTGTGTGTGGATTTTCCTCATCTGCTCGTGGATTGAGCGAGACAATTTTGTACACGTACAAAGACAGGATGGCGTAGGTTTTCACGGGCTCGATGCATGACGATTGCTTCGAAAAGCTGCTTTCTTGGGACAGCCGCGTCGATCGCTCCCTCTGCCCGTGACGTTTTGCCGCACACGTTGGAGGCATCGTCAGGCGCTTTGTGGATGCCTCTAGCGTGTGAGGCGAAACGTCGCGATGGGGGGAGAGGAAGCGATCGACGCGGCTCTCCCGAGAGAGCAGCTTTTCAAAGCAGTCGTCAGACAGGATGGCGTTGATGTGAGAACTCCTCTACCCAGCAGTGCATGTCTCATAGCTGCTGATGACGATCATCAATATAAAAGTGATGGAGGTAACCCACACATCACGAATACCCATGTATAATATTGTGTCAATGTAATCATTTAACTTTTTTGACAAGACCTTGCGTGAGAATCACCCTTTACAGCTGCTTTTTTTTTCTGGATAGCCATGGCAAGAGGAGAAAAACGCTTGCCATGGCTGAAAAAGCAGCACTTGAGAGCAACTCTCCTCCATCAAGTCCAGAACATTCTACATCAGAACAATAGATCTTTGACATTTAGTCGCTAAATACGGAGTGCCCGACCAGTTATCGTCTTCGGTAGTTGTTCTGTACAATGACACCCTCTTCACATTTGCTTTATTCAAAGCGCTTCTCAGGCTCTCGACAGAGATCTCGATCCAGCAGTGGGATAGATCGCAGTTGGCGACATTCGTGACTCTGCTTTATCTTTCTGACCAGGCGCAGTATGGGAAGAGATGGACCAAGATATCTGAGCTCATCCCGTCGCGCACGCTGCTGCAAGTCAGGAGCTATGCTCGGCACTACTTAAAGCAGAAGGTGAGACGCTCGGCAGGACGGAAACGCAGTTTATTGTTTTGTGCCCTCGCGCGTCAAGGAGAGAGAGAGAGAGAGAGAAAGAGCCTTGGATCGGAGAGCGGCGCGTTAATTCAGCCTTGGCACTTCACGAGACAATGGAAAATTATAACCTGACAACGCTGGGTAGGTTTGTTCCAGTAATTATCCGTAACATATCTGGCTAATTGTGAAGTTTGTACGCGACGGTTTTCGATTTAATTTTTATTTTCATATTACAAGTTGCACATCCCATTTACCTGGTGAAAATGTGACACTCTTTTTCATTTTTAATGTTTTGAGGATGGTCCTAGATTTTGCCAGTTCCCTTTTTTTTTTTAAAGAGTGCTCCGACTGTGGGGAGAAGAGTCGAGCAGCCTGAGAAACCTCCCGCGCAAGAGGGACTGTCGCTCAAATAGCCACACGCGCGCGCATTCACATCCCCGCTTCCTGTAATGCCATGCCTTGGTTGCTTCGCATGCCAGCAGGTTTGAGAGTTTCACAAATCTGCACGCGATCCACCAACCCTTGCCTCCAAACTGCTCCATTGCAGGAACACACCACCAAACCTCGCTGCTCCTGATGTTGAGATCGTTATTTCTGTTACATACGTTAAAGTGACTACAGTATCTACAGTTGATGATATATATATGAAAACGGACAATGTTATAGTAATTATATAGGCCTTCACGGTATGAGAATTGCTTTCCCTGGCTGCTTTATTTACCAGATGGCCATGCCAAACGTTGCTTATGTCTTCTTCGCCCTCCACATTGATCGTGATGATGCCTCCAACGTGGGAAGCGAAACTTCACGAAGGAGAAGAAAGGAAACCTCGATAGATCTATCCCAATTTAACTGCTATGGAGAGGAATTGTCAGATGTTTTTGTACACGCTGTACGGGGGTTTATTTTAATGTCTTTATTCGTGAGGAACCGCAGACTGCTTTTTCATGTTTACCAAACGCCGTTAGGACGCAAATTAAGTTGTCGCAAGCCGCACGCGTAGGATGATTGCTGAACAGGTCAAGGGAAACACACACACACAAACACAAGCGATCTTGGAAATCCAGCGCTCCCACCTCCGCATGGTGCGTGCAGATTGTGAGCAACGGCTTTGTGTTTGATCAGCAGGAGAGGGCGACTGAGAGCGGCGGCGAGCGGTCACGGTTCACGGCAGGTTCCCGCGGCTCGAGCCCGGCACCCACGGTGTCCGGCGACGCGACCCAGCCCCAGCCGGGCGGTCTCGCGGGCAGCGAGACCGTGCGCGTGCGCACGCCGTCCGACGGCTCCGACTCGGAGGTAGAGGTCGACGTCCTGGAGGACGAGCGGGGAAGTGGCTCGGAAGCCTCGGATGTGGAGGACGAGAGCGGGGGCGGTGAGCGGGGAGGGGGCGGCGGCGACGGGAGCGACACCGCGGCTCCTGCGCTGCCGACCGCCGAGCGGGCTGACCTCGGGGTGTCTCACGAGCGGCG
>JAZEWT010000019.1:4551191-4583832 GCA_036362905.1 Mordacia mordax | reverse complement strand
GATTTGGGAGAAGACGCATTCGACTATCAGGAATGCTCCCCTCCTTGGACCACAAACACTTTAGGGGTGAGGCCCGGGTGAAAGAGTTAACTGGAGCGTGCTCACACAACGAGCAGTGGAGTGAGCACGGTATGGTTGTACGTATCCTCCGCGGTGACAGCAGCGAGCGCGCGTGTGCTGGCTGGAGAGGTTGTCTATTGAAGCCGCGCTGGTGCCAGCTGCCCGCGTGGCACCACAGGAGATTCGTTTTTACTTTAGAGGGAGTTGCCACCCGCTCAGATATGAGCCGGGCAGTCTGAAATTGTCATCTGTGTCCAGGTGGCAGTAATTGATTTATATCGAGATCTGGCACCGGCATTGTGTTGAACTCTATTCGTATACAGCACAGTTTGTATAGACCTGAGACTAATACTCACACCGAGACCTGGACACACACAGAACACCACAAACACACAGAGACCCATAAAAGCATACATAAACTCATTGACTCGTAGAGACTCATAGGCTCAGAGAGCCACACTCTCACACTATGATCTATGAACATAGACATCATTAGACTCACACATGTTTATCCCCAAAGACTCATACAGAGGCCTAAGTACGCATATGTAGACTCGCACAAGTGTCTATAACGCCTATAGACCCACTCTCAAACGGAGCTCCATATGCTCACAGTGATTCAGACACACGGAGAGATTGGCACAGAGACCCAGATCAAAATGATCAGATAGCAAATGCTTAACCAAGCAGGCTGGTCCCGTGTCCACCATTTAGGCCTCATCAGCAGCCAGGCTTCTTAAACAATATTTTTGTGTTGCCAGATGTTATTAGCAAGAGCAGTGCACACAAACACAAACATAAGTGACGTAGGTAGCAAGTCGGCTGATAGACGAACACATGATAAACATGACAAACTTGGACCGATTATTCGTTGAATAAGAGGCATTGCCCGAAACGTTGCATGTTATTGTATATTCCTCTGTTTTGTTATTTTTTGTCCAGTGCTAAAAAGTAACGCGTTAAGTCTAGGACATTAGTCAGTGGCGCATCTCTGCAAACGCATCAGCGCCGACAAAAAGTATTCTTTCGTCGAATCAAGTGGCTTATTTGTCTATGTTGCTGATTTGCCGTTCCAATGCCGTTGCCGTGCCGTTCTCTCCACTGCTCTGTGCAGCGCTTTGTGACCCTCGGGTGAAAAGCGCTCTATACATGCAATTATTATTATTATTACGAAGCATTGTAACTGGGTCAGGGCTCGGAGTCGAGACATAATGCGGCAAAGAACGAACCCGCACGCGTATTTAGTAACGCAAGACCCATCGTGGAAGAAACAGCTGACTTCTGTAATAAGCAAACTGCTCGCCATCGAGATGGTTGCTCTTTCGATCTCCAGGCGAGGCAGTTGGAGCAGAGGCAAGTTCCTTACAGCGCCCACACCACGCTGCAGCCATCAAACCAGCATTCGAATCCTGTACAGTACTGTACTGCAAACAGTACTGCATACTGCATAGTACCATCTTCCTCGCAGAACGAATCGCAAAACGCTGACTCTGCACTAAATCGAGGGCTACGGGGCTGGGGGACCTGGAGATCACGAATCTCTGAACATAACCATACACACGGGACGGCTATGGGACACCGGATGCTTGCAAAGAACCTCTCTCATCTCATCTCATTGTCTGAAACCGCTTAGTCCATTACAGGGTCACGGTGAAGCCGGAGCCTATCCCGGCAGACACAGGGCGCAAGGCAAGGATATACCGACGATGGGACGCCAGTCCATCGCCGGGCTGCAAAAAACCAAAGAGTTTAATCCCAGCCGGAGCCGTCCGGGACTGAACTCCGGAAAAATCGCCCCCCCCCTCCTCCCCGTCTCCTCCGCTGTTAGGCAGAGGACGGCAGGTTTTGGTGATGAGACGGAGGGGGGAGGGGGTGATCTGGTGATATTAGGCCTTGCTGTGCAGAACCATAAAGAGCCATAAAGATGGGAGCAACAAAGAGAGACCCGACTGGTGCTTGGCGCTCGACGCTTCACACGCATTCCATCCCAGGGCGCGGGACGGCGCGGCTGGGCAGCGACCCCGGGAGAATGCGCAGCGCTGGGGACGCTCAAACATTTGCTTTCAATTCCACTGGGGGGTGGCTGGGGTTTTTTTTCTGCTTCACCGGTGTCGACCAACGGCTACGGCCATAGCTCGGCTGTTTATTAAGGGCTCAGCCACTCGACAGCGCTCGTGCTATTGATAGCCTCGCCCCCGGCCATGGGAATGCGGAATGTCCACCACCGACGCTCAGCGCTGGCAACAAGAGATGGCCACCGATGCCTCAATACCCACTGCAGCGGTAAAGTGCTTTGACTCGACCTAAAATTCTGGGTTCAGCCAGTGTCGCGAAATCTGACACCTTTGTGATTTTAAAAGAGGGTTGAGCGCTCTGTGCTCACCAGTTTAATTTCCGTTCACAGCTAACATTGTGAAAGTCATCGTGAAAGCGAGGACAAATTAGGCACCTTCCTGTCTTGTGCCCCTTTTTTCCAAACCCGCACTGACCATTGGGTTGCTACGTGTCCCGGTGTTGCCGGTTTCTAGGATTTCTGCTACAAAGTTCTGCATCCCTCTCAACGCCACATCTCGGGACGTGATTCTCCCCTCTTCCTGAACTCTGAGATATTCCGCAGCCCATGAATTCTGACGGGGCGGCACGGTGGCCAAGTGGGCAGCGCTGTCGCATCACAGCAAGAAGGTCCCGGGTTCGAGTCTCGGCTCGGGTGCCTTTCTATGTGGAGTTTGCGTGTTCTCTCCCCGTGTCCGCGTGGGTTTTCGCCGGGCACTCCGGTTTCCTCCCACAGTCCAAAAGCATGCTCCTGGATAGGTTGATTGGCTCGGAGACTAAAAATTGTCTCGCAATGCCCGGCGATGGACCGGCGTCCCGTCGTCGGGTGTATTCCTGCCTTACGCCCTGTGTTTCCGGGATAGGCTCCGGCTTCACCGTGACCCTATATAGGATTATTCGGTTTCAGATAATGAGATGAGATGAGTTCTGCATCCCTCTCAACGCCACATCTCGAGACGTGATTCTCCCCTCTTCCTGAACTGTGAGATATTCCGCAGCCCATGAATTCTGACGGGGTGGCACGGTGGCCAAGTGGGCAGCGCTGTCGCATCACAGCAAGAAGGTCCCGGGTTCGAGTCTCGGCTCGGGTGCCTTTCTGTGTGGAGTTTGCGAGCTTCTCTCCCCGTGTCCGCGTGGGTTTTCGTCGAGCACTCCGGTGTCCTCTCACGGTCCAAAAAACATGCTGCTGCAGACTAAATTTCCCGCAGTGCCCGGTGATGGACTGGCGTCCCATTCGTGGGTGTATCCCTGCCTTGTGCCCTGTGTCTGCCGGGAAAGGCTCCAGCTCACTGCGACCCTGTACAGGACTAAGCGATTTCTGACAATGAGATGCGATGAATTCTTACGTGCCCATGCGTTAGCCGCAGCACATCTTGTCCACCAGTCAATTATTACATTGTCTTGGCTATACCTGTACAGCAGCTACCGCCAATTAATAATAATAATAATTGCATTTATAGAGCGCTTTTCACCCGAGGGTCACAAAGCGCTGCACAGAGCTGCGGAGAGAACGGCGCGCCAATTAACTGCGTAAGGCATCATCGTCACACACAAGGAATCCGCGACCTTGCCTCTATTCTAGTCGTCATGCGAGGCCCCACTTCATGGGGGCTTTTTTTTTCTGGTTTGCGAGCTTTCACGAGCCCATGCGCTCACTCGAAACCGTTGTTCAATAGCACATCAGCCCCTATCAGCTATCCGAATTAAATAAGGGTTATTAAAAACAGCAATCAATGAAATTTGCACCCTATTATTATTAAGAGGAAAGAAATGTTAGGGGTCAATTGAATGGAGGTCACAAGACATCTGCACCATGCCGTAGCTCATAATCTCTGCTGCAATGTTTCACACTGGGTTAATCATGCTACGGATATAAGAATGTCTGCGATGCCTCCAACGTGGGAGGCGAAACGTCCCAAAGGAGAGGAGAGCTCGACACGGCTATCACGAAAGAACGGGTTTAGAAAGCAATCATCATGCATCGAGCCATGAAAACGTGTACTTCGGTACATCGGACTTTTATGTTCATAAAGCCATGTCTGGTGCAGGCCAGTCAGTTTGACGGACAATGCATATGTTATCAAAGCTTTTTGTTTGCATATTTTGCCACAAGTGTGTGTGGCTTTTGCCAACTAGACACTTTGTGAAATGTGTCTATTTTGGTGATTTAAGATCTTAACACCCGTACAATTGCCAGAAATTGTAAAATAAACGTTTCTTTTGTTTACATCTTCAATCAAGTTTACCACTAAATTACCACTAAACCACGAATAAACGAAAACGTAAGATTGTGAGAGATGCCATGGAGGGATAGGCGTTAATTACGTCTCTTGGTCAAACCCTATTTGGTGGAGCCAGGAGACTGAATTCTCACCCTAAGGGTTCCTCCAGAAACAACAAAAACCGCTGCGTGTGGCTGTGTGCCAGTGTTCGAACGTTCGTTGTGGAGAAGCTGTAACTCCTCTGTCAGGACCGCCAGAACCGCCAGAACTTTTGTGGTATACAGGAGGTTCAGTGGATTAGTTCTGGCTCCAGCTATCATGAGGGCTGGACAGTCCTGCATTCAGGACAGGAAACTGTCAGGCAGCATGCAGACAAGACCGATGAGTCAGACACCTTTTACGACCTCCTTTCCGAGGTGCTAAGTAAAGTGGCCCCTCGGGATAGTCATGCTGCTAGGTGACTTTAATGCCAGAGTAGGTCACGATGCAGAGACTTGGCATGGAGTGATTGGAAGCCATGGGCCAAATCAGCTCAACATTGGCACATCCACAAAAACATCATGGATGCATGCCGGGTCCAATATATATTGGCATAACAGTCGATGCAGGCCAATGTTCTTGATACCAGGACCTACCGTGGAGCTGATCTGCCCTCTGACCCTTGGCTTGTCATCTTTAAGATCTGCCTGCCATTAGTCTACGGTGGTGGTGAGCATCCATCTAGGACCTCGTTGCAAGTATTGTTTTAATCATCGTTTGCAGCTGTGGCTGGCATCGCTCTCGCCTCCTCGCGATGGGTGAGGTTTAGGACTGTGGCTTATGCAGCTAGCATAGCCGCTTCAGGTGCATGGTCCTGATCTCCCCAGAGAACCTGGGTGACAGAGGAGATGTTTCAGCTGTCTGAGAAAGCACCAGGCCCACTCCCACTGAAATATCCCACGCCAAATTGGCGTTGCACGGGTTAGAGAAGAGCGATACTGATTTGGCAGAGGAGGACCCAGAACGCAATGGACTTGCTGATAACTGGTCCCAGGGGTGTCAAAATAAACATCTATCAAGGAGATCGTGAGGATGCTACTGAGCAGATGGAGGCAGTCGACAGCTAAACACAGCGAGTTAACAGAATAGGGAGCACAGGTGGTGCATCTGCCAGTCATCTCAGTCAGGTAACCCATAACACCTGCGTCTGTCCCGTGACCTGCCGGTGAGCCTTCGACACTTCACGTGGCCTCAAAAGTGCATGTAATCTGGCACAGGTGCCGTGGTGACGTCACGGCCACCTCCATCCGTCCAAATAGAAGTTGCTTGGGCATGCGGACTACAGGAACTGACCACCGTAGACTCACCTGCCAGAGGAGCTCACCAAGTGGAACTTCGAGAATTTGTGGGTTCCTCACACGATCCAACCAGTTTAAACCACGCAGGCCGGCCGGAAAGTTTCAAATCGACGCAGATGTTCCGCCGGGGGGGGGACCACGTTTCGCAAACATAGAGAAGCAAGGACATGATTGCAGCTGAGAAGACCCGACACTTCATATGGAGCGACAGACCAGGCAGCTTCCATAGAGCATTAAGTAGCCGATGAAAAGAGAATTGCTTCGGACTGATTTGCAAGACGGGCGGCATGGTGGCCTAGTGGTTAGCGCTGTCGCCTCACAGCAAGAAGGTCCCGGGTTCGAATCTCTCGGCTCGGGTGCCTTTCTGTGTGGAGTTTGCATGCTCTCCCCGTGTCCGCGTGGGTTTTCGCCGGGCACTCCGGTTTCCTCCCACAGTCCAAAAAGCATGCTGCTGCATAGGTTAATTGGCTCGCAGGCTAAATTGCCCCGCAGTGCCCGGCGATGGACTGGCGTCCCATCATCGGTATATCCTTGCCTTGCGCCCTGTGTCTGCCGGGATAGGCTCCGGCTTCACCGCGACCCTGTATAGGACTAAGCGGTTTCAGACAATGAGATGAGATGAGATTTGCAAGATCTCTGTCGCTAAATCGTTTGGTTAATAGACAGCCACCCCTTGCCCACATCTTCCGATTATACCTGTACCAGATGGAAATTCTACCGGTACATCCATGGAAAATCTCTGGAACTACGCGGTCAAAACATGTTAAATAATGTAGCATCCAGTGAGTGGGTAACCCTGTCGCACTCAAAGGTAAATAGGGAATGGTTCAGGCTCCCGACCACGTAGCTTTACACGGGCTTACCCACCCTTATCTCATCTCATTAAATCATGTCCTTGTGGAATTCCCACCACCTCTGCTGTAGCAGCCGGACAGAGACTATGAAGTCTGTGCAGGACCGTTTCAGCCCTGCCACCACTATGTTGTTCCGCAAGTCTCTCCTCAGCGTGCCTGCCAAGGCGACATTGAATAATCCTAGCCAGGACCTTTCCGGATACACTTACCATTTACGCACCTCACCACACACTCACCACTCACCTCTTCACTACACTTACCTCGTCACCACCAGAATCCGTTACGTTTTCATGCGAGAAACGCTCTCCTCCTTTCTCTCCCGTACAGCCATTGAACCCGGCACATATTCTCTGGAAGATACTTCCGGAACAAACTCTTCTTTCTTTCGGAAGAACATTCAGAAATATGTTTTCCTGCCCGTTTTAATTAATATTCTGGATAAATAATTCGGTGGATATTTTTTGTCCGTGGTTTTTTCTTAACGTCCCTTCTAGAATGATCATCTTTAAAGATTTCTTCCGGTTGCTTTTTGGGGAGGAAACCAGAGAACCCAGAGAAAACCTGCATATAACAGGCAGAGAACACACAAACTCTGCGCGGAAAGGCGTCCGAGGGAGGGAGGACCTTTGTGTCAGGCATGGATGTTAAGCACTGCACAGACGCCCTTCCATCGCCCAATTCCTGAAAGTCTAAGTGATCATCCAAATGAATAAACCCTCAAGCTTCTACAGCTCCACTCCGCAAAACAAAGTCGGCAAGGTAGCGCACTTCGCTACCTTGCCTACTAACTTATGGGCACGCAAGACCTCATGAGTTGCAGAAGAGCTTACAGTTCAGGAAGAGGGAAGAACAACGTGAACAGACATTATGTGGAGCCTACATGGGGTCCCAGACGTATATGTGGAACGACATATAACGGGAAACGTAGAGCAGAGATTCTATGTTAAGGATCCGTGAAAAAAACTGCGACATGTAACGCCAGCAGGAACTATTGCTAATTTCCCGGGACAGTCGCCTCGAAAAGAGAAATTGTAAAAAAAAAAACACGGGTTTTGTGTTTGGTCCCAAAAGACTTAAGCTTGTATTGCAGGATTCAGAGTCCTGAGTGTTTACCATTACACCATAGAACCACAACACAGGCTCGAGCCTTTAACCTGTATTAAACGCAAACTTCACCTGCAGTTACAGAATTGAGAGCTCCCAAATATCAGGTTCGTCGTGAGTGTGGCCTGTGCAATATAACCTTTCATGGGTGAATGAGAAATTACGATCTAAATTTCTGAAAGCAGTTCCGAGCCTTCTTAAATGCCTCTCGCATCCATCACTCCTCTGGCATGGCAGATTGGGCAGAGAAATGAGACATTGCTTCTGAGAATCCAAATCTCCGTGTTTCAAGTGACCTTGCATTTCGCAACTCCCACCCGATTATAAATACAATAATTCATTGATCCATCCCATTTATCCATCTATTCCACCAAAGGCTTTTAAATGCCACGTTATAGTTGAAGGCTTACGTCATGGCCCATTGATAATCCTTTGGGACTTTAAAACAACATATGTTACGTCTGCATGTGCTCTTTTCTGCCCATGCAAATGCCATGTTCCCCCCCCCCATAATTATTCTAATTTCTATTGGTATTTTTTATGCATGGTAATTATTTTTCCATCAGGCATATTAAAAAAAAACATTACTCAGGAGTTACTTGTGTCACAAACTCGGGGCCTTTTTGGATATGAAGCAATGTGTAAATTAGGATTTGCTTTGCTTGAGCACTGGGAAATTTCGAGTGCTCTGGCATTGCACCACCACTATATTTCCAGTCAAAGCCAATGTTTGTTGCTTTAGCAAAAGTGCAACCCTGCCACGGCTGGAAGATGTACTTTCACTGAAGGCAGCTATATAGAGAAGGCTCCCGTCGAGGGAATTTAGCCTACGCTTAATAATAATAATTGCATTTCTGGAGCGCTACTCTTCCACATTAGACATCCACTGTGGTGTATAAAAAAGTTATGCTGTTCATATGTTGTGGTTGCTGTTGACGTGCCGTTCTCTCCACAGCTGTGCAGCGCTTTGTGACCCTCGGGCGAAAAGCGCTCTATTAGTGTAATTATTATCACACGTACACTTTCGAAAAGAGAGGCGGGGGAATTCTTACAACTTTGCCCCAGTTTCAGCTGCCGCGCCGGAGATTGACTTAGCGACCTCTGGATTGTAAGTCCAGTGGGCTGACCAATCCGCCACGGCAACGAGGTTAGACAGGTTAACATGTGCTGGACTGTATGTCAGTTTATCTTGGGCGGCACGGTGGCCCAGAGCGTATCGGTCGCCTCACAGCAAGAAGGTCCCGGGTTAGAATCTCGTCTCGGGTGCCTTTGTGTGGAGTTTGCATGTTCTCTCCCCGTGTCCGCGTGGGTTTTCGCCAGGCACTCCGGTTTCCTCTCACAGTCCAAAAAACATGCTGCTGCATAGGTTAATTGGCTTGTAGACTAAATTGCCCTCAGTGCCCGGTGATGGACCGGCGTCCCATCGGGTGTACATCACTGGCTTGCGCCCTGTGTCTGCCGGGATAGGCTGCGGCTCACCGCGACCCTCTACAGGACTCAGCGGTTTCTGACAATGAGATGGGTTTACCTTGCCCATGCACTGCTGGGGTCACGGCCACCAGAGGGCCCACTGGTTTTAACCGCGTTCGAGCCAACCCAAGCGCCAGTCTGAGATGACATCACCCATGTGGCACTGGGACCTGTGGTCAATTACTAATGCAATGCATTGGGTCCTCCACACATTATCATTCTTCGGTCTCTAATGACCCCAGGCGCACGTAATGGGAACTACACATGCCCTTAATTCCGCCGGGGAATAGAGGGGGGATGAGTGTGTGTGCAAATAAATCATACAAAACCAGTACAGTATTCTGTAAATGAACAAAATATTGAAGTCTTTATTGTTGTTTAAGCAGGTATAGACAATTATTATATCATGTAACGGTTAGAGCACGACAGCATCACGAGAAGGAAAAGCAACAGTAAATGTATAAAGAAAATGGTATGCATGAAGTCACACACGCGCTCTTAAATATGAATTTTTAAAAGTCGTGTAACCTCTACATCACAAAAAACGGAACGAGCCATTAATGCCAGTTTTTTTTTAGTGATGCTCTACACCCGCTGAGGTGCGATACAGGGGTTACAAAAGCAGAGGCGGCGTCGAGTTTGTAACGGAAGTTGAAACTGAGATCGATCCAGAGCTGGAGTCTAGTGCACTATGCTCAGCTACATGATTTTTGTTTGTTACTTCAAAAAAGAGCAAACATAAGAAAAATAGGACGAAAAGAAACCAAAAAATTGTCTGGAAAAAAAAATGTTATCTATTTAACAACGTACCATTTATTAAAAGCAAAAATCAAGTAATCGAGCAATACAGATGAACTTTGCTTTGCAGAGCACTGCAGCCACAGCTGTTATTTGCACTGTACACAAAAGCGTGAACTTTGCACACAAGCGTGTGCCTTTCTCACACAAGGCAACGGAAAAAAAATTACACCTAACGACCGCAACTTCAAAAGGAACCCGCCTCACCCATGCCCTTGCAGTCTCAGTAATAATAACTCCATGGCAGCCAGCCCTCTCTCTTCTCTCTCTTTTTTTTGACTGATGTGGGGAAGCATTTGGGTTTAACAGGACGTATCGGCCAAGGCTCTTTGCTTAATCGCAAATACTCGACGCTGCTCCACGCGCCGAATGAGGTGTCCAGTTGTCAAAAATGAAATTTCGCATCCCGTCCAATCTGTGCTTCGCTTCAAAACGCGAGCGTTAAAACAGACTGCGGATGAAGGTGAATCTATTGACTCAACGGCGCTTGTTTGTGTCAGGATGTTTAAAAAAAAAAAGAGAGTTAATTCACTAATTAACATTAATGCGCGTCAATTTTTTTTTCTTTAAACAAAAAAACCCCATCCCGATTAAACAGCGGTGAGCGCGCCTGTTACGTCCCGTTAACGGTACCGTGGACACAGGCGAGTGCATGGGTGCCGAGTGCGTGACGGGTGCGTGACGGGTGCGTGCAGCCGGGCCGGCAGTTCCTTCTGCTCGGGAGAGCGCACGAGCGCCCGCACGTCATTCTCCCGTCTCGGCGCCTCATTCGTCCCAGCTCCTCCCTCCTCAATCACCAAGGGTTCAAGCGCCTCAATATTCTATTGAAAGCCTAAACATGGGAAAGCATGGGGGGGGCGGGGGGCTAGAGCTTAGGCTAGGTCTACCCCTAACCCCCTCCCCTTTGAAACGACAAAAAGGGAGGCAACATTGTCACCTCATCGTCAAACGAGAAAAAATGGTGGGATAAGACTGCGCATTGGTGACGTCAATGCGTGGGGCATTGCGGTCTCAGCAGTTCACCTACGAGCAGCGGCTTTTAAACCAAATGCGGCAGCCGTGGCCCTGGGAAGCGAATACGTGGTGTCGTTTCAGCACGGTCGTATTACGGTTAGAAATGTTCATGCGTAAATGGTCGAATCTGCTTACCGCGCAAATTCTTTAGCACGATTACAGCAAATGGTGTGGTGGTGGAGGGGGGGGGTTGTGTGTGGAAATAAAAAGAATAAAAATAAATAAAGTAACTGAATCGCGATGCCAATTTCTCGTCATTTTCATCCCAGTAGCCAGAGGTCTGCAGGTAAAAAGGTGAAAAGCAAAAGATGTACTGGACATCGCTGGCAATTGACCGCAGCACAGGCTGCGGTGGAATTTGGTTACCCACAGCAAATCGGTGCGTTTGGTGCCAAGCTATTAAACTCAACATGCGTGGCAATGCAGTGAGTTAGTTCATCGTGAAACGTATTGGCAATAATTTTGGATACATTATAAAATGCTTAGTTTGTCTTACTTTTACCATAATTACGGGGTGATATGACTACGTATCAAACGGCAGCGGTTTCAATGCGGTAATTCTGGAGATACAACGTGAATTACAATGCAAACTAACTTGCTCAAATGTTGAGGACAAGGGACTGCACACTGACAAACTTTAATAAAAAAAAATGATGTTCAGGTTTACAAAACTTGATTTGATCCAGTCTGAACATCAGCCTTGAGGTCCAGTACATCTGCTGAACATAAGCAAGTGCGCTTCAAGAGAGGCTTTATACCGCCAACATAAAAAAAAACCTTAAATCCCCGCGACTCAGAACGGAGACAAAACAATGTATTCTGCTACAATACAAAAAAATTAATAGATGCAAGAGCATTCATGCAAAGTCACAGTATTGCTAATATCTTATATTTCTGATTGCCCCATAATGCTCTGCTTTAGTTTTTCACTTTTTGTTTCTTTTTTATATATTTTTTTTAGGATTTTTTTTTTAGTTTTCATTTTTTACAAATCTTATATTAAACAAATAAAAAACAGAAAAAAAAAGTCTTTAATCATCCCCCCCCCAAGGTACATTCCAGATTTTTGCCTGCCTCGCAGTGGGAGACAGAACACATTCAAAGCGTTGGGTCTGTGTGTGCGTGCTTGCTCGTGTGTGCGTGCCATATGTCTGGTGCCAGTATGCGTTCCTGTGAACACGATGTACAACTGCATGACCCATCATCCCCTTGCCCTCCCATCCCTGCTCCCTCCTATTCCACCTCCGCACACCCTCGCGTCTCCCCGACACACACCCCCCCACCCACCCACCCTTCCCTCCTACCCCAACCCAATCTCTCCCTCCACGCCCTCTCTGTGCCGATGTCACCTGTGCAAGTATCAATATTATAATCGCCACCATCTTTTATCCTTTGCCCTAAATCACCTTGGCAATGGCTGTGCACCAGTGATCCTTTTGTAAGCGCTGGGTGCTATAGCAAGCAGATCCTTCATGTCTTTGGAACAGGTTCTGTGTGGCCGAGTGGCTACGGGGGCCGTCTGCTAAAGCGGGTGCCGTTAACTTTTGGGGTGACACGCGGCATCTGGGAAGTCGCAAAGTTGCGGCTAACACTTTCGCCTCCTTGTTCTTGTCATCTCCTCCGCCGTTGTCATTATCGCTGCCACTAGTTCATCTTTTAGATTTCTGTTTTTCCTTATATTATTTATTATTTCTTTTTCTCAAAATCAACAGACGCACTAGAAACAGGGAAGAGTGCACTAACAACAAAAAATAAAAACAAAGCAAAAGTTAACATATTAAAGAATAAAGTGATATGGTTCAACTTCACTGTTCCAAGACTCCTATCATTAAGGCTGAGAATGGCCATTGATGGAGTTTTGGAATTGAGCAAAATAAACAATGACAACAAATTTGAAAAAAAAAACATCAACGTACGGAAATACCTAAGAGCCAAGGTAAGCACCACTTAACTTCCTGCAAAAGTCACATTTCAACAAGAACTCAATCAGAACTTGAAATGTTTTGCTTGAAGTTAGAGTTTGGCAGGAAAAAAAAATATACACAATGGCCAAACCTCCCTCTAACAAAGAGTTAAAGTTCGGTCTCTTAAACGTCCCCCCAACTCCTCCAAAACATGAACACGAACCAAGACTAAAAACGATCACACTCAGTCATTGCACACTAGATGAGTACTTAAGGCTAGCGAACCTAGCACCGAGCTCAGAGCTGAAGAGCCAGTTATGTCACCTAAGAAAGGAGCTTCGCGTACGCGGGTATCCCCCGTAGCACTGGCACACGCAAAAAAAACTTTTAAACAAATACTGTCGAGTTCTACTCTAACGTCTCTTGATCAGTTTATATAAAAAAAAAACAACAACAAAATTTGAAAAAATATACCAATAAAAAAACGACGTCAACAAAATAAACTCCTCGTAACGACAAACAAAGCAGGCTTCTTACACGTACATGCGGGTTTCAGGGTTTTCTCTGGGTGGGAGAGTGAAGGTCAGAAAAGGGGGAAGAGATTTAAGTCTGCCGTTGAAAGCTGGCGGCGCAAAAAAAAATAATAATCCAAGAACATCTGAAAAATATTTACAATGAGTTCATCAACCCAGCTCTGCCAGAGTACCGTCTAAAACGCGCTTCTCATTTAATTCTACCGAGCGTTCAAACACTGCTCGTAGCTACAGTACGTCAGGTTTGTCATTACAAGAACCCCCCCCCAAAAAAAAAATAACTCTAACAAAGAAAATCCGAGAGAAAATGTCTGACCGTTTCCACACCCCACATCTCCACCAACCCAGACAAAAATTTCACAACAAATGCATCTGTTTCAGTCCAAGCTTCTCACTTTAGGCTCCACTGGATGCACAAGTGCTGTCTGAATCGATGTTGAGATGCAGAAAAGAAAAGAAAGCATGTGGGCCGATTTTTTAGTTTATTTTTTTATTTTAGTAATAAAAAAGCCACATGAGATATTTCATCGTTGCCTTTTCGTTATCCTGCTTTTGCGTATCCACTTGCTAGTGCCTGTCCTAGTCACCCCGCAGAGTGTTTGCAAAGCCCAGACACGGGTTGTAAGACAGGATTGTAGCACCACAAGGCAAGGCATCTGGAACAATCCAATTGTCTCAAGTCGTGCGCTTGTCACGACAAGGGTTCCAGACAAGAGAGACATGCGTACGTTGGTTCTGCGTTAACGTTATCGGCAACGTTTATCTCTCTTTCTCGCATCACGGTGTGCGTCCGACACACGCCGGTTTAGGTCCCACGACAAAACGAGCCCGACCGATTCTCAGCCGTGTTCTTCCGAAAGGGGAATCAGAATTCCCAAACGCCGATTACTTTTTTGCCTGTCTTTCAAAGCCTTTCTTTTGTGTGTTTCGCTTGCTTGTGCAAAAAAAAAAAACTGTACGATTGTGTAAAAAAAAACAAAGAAATTAAAAATAATTAACAAAACAAAGTAACTATGTACAGGCGTGTCATTTCGGAAAAAAAACACCTGCTGGCTTACTCGGTAAGGGGGGTCCTGTCGCGTGGCAAATCGATCATCTGGTGGTCGGCACGACCTCTTTAAAAAAAAATCCAACGCGCGACCTTTTCACCTGCGCACCGCCGCTGGCTGCGAGGGCTGCGAGTGCACGGGGTGCGCTAGCGTGACGTTCAGAGAGTCGTTGTGCTGCACGAGCGAGGTCTGCTGGTAGTGCAGGACGAGTTCGCGGAGGGAGCCGTACAGGTTGTAGGGCTCGGCGAAGCCGTAGCCGGTGGGCGTGCTGAAGATCATGCAGTGCTTCACCTCGCCGTCCACGCTGCGCGGGCGAAGCGCGCGGGCGAAGCGCGGCAAGGCGCGAAGGAACCCCGGGGAAGCACCACGGCACCCGACGCGCGCATGGGAACACAAACGACAACACAACGGGTGAGTGAGGCTAATGCACACATTCACATCGAGATTTCATGGCTTCTATGGCAGTTATTTTCCCCCAATGAAATGGTTATCTGCTGTAAAACTAATGAGATTACCACTTTTGAAAACAAGATTTGGGTCTGCTCATGAAAATCACGTTTTGCAACTATGCACTTTGTTTACTCCCTGGAGGAACCGCTGTGCAGTGGTGAATGACAACTAAATAATCGATTTGGTGTACCCCTTCAAATGAGCCTAAGGCGAGGCTTTTCGTACATTAAAATAACGTGGATGTACAAAACGTCTAAACTGCCCACAGGCCCGCTTTAAAGGAATAGTGGGCCTATATTACGGACAGAAACACAGTCCGTCATTGGCACAAGAGGATTATCTGTAAGCTTGGGCTTCAACACGACCAGGATGTATAACAACATGACTGGTTGTGGGAAGCAATTTCCAGACTACAGCGAGGGGAAGGGGAGGAGTAAGGAGAACGAGTGACCTGCCCCTGAGCTAATGTCGACATGCAGAAATTCAAGAAAATAATGGAGCGCACTTGCAAATAACATCTGGTAACTTATAAAGATATGTTTTTTAAAAGTTCGACTGCCGAGACCCAAAAGGTTGAAATCAGTCCAGTTGTCTTGCTTAAACAAATGCAGCTTGATAATATTCTTCTGCACATCCAATACTGTGATGAACCAAAATAATTGTTTATTAATACGTGGGCACACAGAACGTGTTGCTTTTCCATGCTTTAACAAATTTAAAAGAACCGTAATAATCTGTGGCTCGGAGTAATTGAGAGGCAGGGGCTAGGTGTTGGCGGAGTGTGTTCATCGTGGCCGTACGCGCGAGCGCGTCACTCACACGACGGAGCAGGCGTAGAAGCCGTGTTTGCTGCTCTTGCGGATCAGGAACGTGCCGTTGGCTCGGTCCCGGAGCATGTCCTCGGCCTTCTCGCGGTTGATGTCGGGCACGTACCAGGACTTCTCGTCCTGGTGGGGCAGGTTCTCCTCCTCGTCGATGATCGAGTATGGGCTGCTAAAGGGGGCCGCGCGCGCGCGCACACAACCGGCCTCGGTTAGCGTGGGGGGGGGGCGCGAGGCGTCACGCCGCGCGCGCTTGTGCGCGTGTTTGTTCGTTCGTTTGTTCGTTCGCCCACGATACCAGGGTCTTTCCCATCCATCTCCGACGAGGGTGCCGCTGGTATTTCGCGAGCTTGCAATGCGCACGTGGTCTGGTACAAGCGCTGTGGTGACGTCACTACTACCGAATGTAAAATGGTGGCTGTTGTTGCAGTAATTCATGTGGCGGTGCAGTAGTGGTTATCGGACTGTAATATAAATAAGGCGAATCCTCTTAATTCGATCCCCGGCAACGGTTAACACCAGTGGTCATGTGAACTGCTATTGGGGCATGCCTAGGTCCACCCAGCTTTAAATCAGTACCTAGCGTGGTGTGTAAACAACTGGGGAGATAGAAGTGGCTGGATGTGGTTCCTGGCCATACCACCCCTTCATCCGCCGCACCAGATCGAGTAAGCGTTTGCTCGTGATGCACACCACAACCACCTACCTACGCAGGCTACGCGAGCGACGTTCGCGTCACAAATATAAGAGTGGTGTCTGCGTGCGTGCGTGCTGCTGGGACTGCAGTGGCGCGGACGCGAGCGGCACGACACTCACTCTTCTGTGTTTTCGTTCTTGATGCCGAGCCACTCGTTGATCTTCTTCTGCCGAACGCCTTTGTGTGTGAGCCACCTGCGCGGCAAATCACAAACGAATACATGTAACCGGTAAGGAAAGAGCAGCTTGCTTTAATGTTTTTAAAAGCGAAACTGTCGGGCACGCAGCTAACAAGGTCGACACGAATGCGTACGTACATTAGGTACTGGTCGCGGATTTTTCTGAGCTGGATCAGGTCTGGTTTTATGCTGTTCATCAGCTTGTCGATCTCTCGGTTCTCAGTCGCTTGTTTCTTCAGGTCCTGCTCGAGCCGGAGTTTGCTGTCGCGGATCTCGCTCAGCCGAGACTGCAACTTCTCGTAGTTGAGCATGATCCTGTTCAGAAGCGCAGGAATGCGCAACGTGTCAACGAATTGTGGAGGACAGGCGTGTGGCCCACAGTTGAGAGGGTGGGGGAGGGGAATGTCCACAACGGTCTTAGGTCATGCCGCATATAGTCGCGCTGCAGAAACAAAATATAGCGTGCATATGAATGTGCTGTAAATGCACAGGCTACAGAGGCGATTCCCCCCTCCCCCCCCTCTTATCTGCATTGCCACAATCTCCTTGGCACCCACCTCTCGATCTCCTTCTCGTTTCCCTCCCTCTTAAAACGCTCGATGTATTCCTTGGTGTAGCGCTCCTGTGTGTGCCGCTGCTCCTCAAAGATCTTGATCGTCTCGTTGAACGCCTCGATTGCCGTCCTCTTCATCTGGATCTCCTGCACAGCGGCGTGGGAACAGCGACGGTCAACGAGTTGGCAACCAAAGTGTGCAGGCGGGATGGAGAGTGAGCAGTGCATTTGCAGGGTTACTGGCTCGGGTGGCTTGCGCCGCAGCAACAATCCCTCGCTGGACCCGAACTGCCATTGTGAAATGTGTGATGGTAAAACTCTAAATACAGCGTATTAAAACATAAACGAGTACTGCCCTCTGTCAATTTAGTGCTAGATTAGGGCTATTATCAACCACTGACGTCAGTTGTGGCTGGGAATTAATCTTAGGTCACAGGGTGTATAGCAGTCCTAAGACTGCTAAACCACTCTCCCAACAACATATTTACAAACAGACAAAACACCTGACTTCTGAATAAACAAATGCACAGAAGACAGTCTGCGTGAGTGCAGGCACCCACGCCTGTCTATTTGCGCTCGACAGGTGCTGTGCCGAGTTGGCGCGGGTACCGCGCGAGGCCGGGAGGGCGGTTCGAGCGGCGGTGCGTGGGCACGCTCGCCAGGTGCCACGTGCGGTCACGTGCTCCAACGAATTGGAGGCAACCTCCGCAGCGCACCCGCCGAGCAGGTGCGCCGAGCGAGGCGGTCGCTCGTTCGCCAGGCGCGCGCGCGCGCTCCGTGTGATCCGCGCGTGCGTGCACGACCGTGTGTGGCGAACGCGATGGCGTCGCTGCGCGCATGCGCTCGTGACTAGAGCACGAAAGTGGTGCTGCGGGGGTTCCTGTAGCACGAGGGTCCCACATATGACTCTTGGCACTGAGCATCAGCCGTCATGACTTTTGAACCGCCGGGTGACGCAAGAGCGACGCTTGAATGTGCGGTGCGCGCAGGCGAGTGCGAACTGGCGCTACATACCTGTGAGGTGCGCGTGTACTCTTCGTAGAGTTTGTCGTAATCGTGGCTTTTGTCCTGGTAGTCTTTGTGCAGTTCCTGGAGCTTCTTGCCAACTGCGTCTATGTTGTCCTCCTTCACCACCTGGTCCTGTGGCCACGTGCCCAGCAGAGAGCCCAAATAGCGCAGGGTCAGTTTCTCAATCGCCTTCGTCACACAATTACGACAACGCGCGTCCCGACCGGCGCGGGACCGCCGACGACCACCGGCCCGGTGGTCGGCAATGACGTCAGCCCGATGTCACACTGATCTGTTGCGGCAGGAAGCAACGGGACGTTGTCAGAGGCAGGCCCTGGCGACTTGCCATCGTCGCGCCGCACGGGCGCTGTGTGCGCACTGGGGCCGAGGCCAGCAGGAAACCCTTCCCCGTGCAGCCGGGTTTGACAGAGGATGTCATGTCTCAACTGTGGTTTGCCCGCGCGAGACTGCGTACGTGTAGGCACGCGGGGATATTTATTGCCCCACAGCCACAGCGGCGCGAGCGCGAGCCTTAGCACGTACGTGCGCATGAACGCTTGGCTCACAACGCGTGGATTAAGACACGCAGGAACGTGCTACGTGTAAGGAACATACAAGAGTGTCAAAATAAAAATCGTCCAACGACCTTTCCACCTTATGAATACATTGTGAGCCTCATGATAAATGGAGGAGCTGGTGACAGTATAGTAGAGATGCATTAATAAGGCTGTAGACGGATTATGGTGGAGATATTGTTTGCCGAGCACATTACCAAACATACATAAGGTAAAATGGACAGCAGCAAACTATCACCCTCATAATTGTCATAGATTACAGGTAACACGTTTTTTCACTTTTAAAAAAAGGTTATAAAAGCCGAACAGTGCGAGGAGAGAAGCAGGAAAGTTTCTTGTCCTGCAGTGTGATTGGTTGGATGCAGTACAGATGAAACAGTCTGATAGGCGGTCCTTCGGATGGGTGAATGAATCAATGAGTGACATTCATGGCAATGGCAAGCAAGGAATGAGCCGTAGACGAGTGACAAGGAGTGTATTTGCTCAGACACGTGCATGCTAAGCACTTATAACTTCATATGTTCTTTCTGACTCTGCTGGTAATTCTACGAGGTCAATATCCACACAGCCGCAGTGCTGTGCGAGTATGTGAGGCATGGCACGTGTGTGTGCACGTGCCTCATTCTGCTGAGCGCTCTATGCAGCGCTCTGTGACCCTGGGGTGAAAAGCGCACAGGAAGTGCAATTATTATTATTATTATTCCCCTTTACGGCAATTCGTACAGATTGTTGCACACGCAGTGCATCTGCCAGTAGTCTCAGTAAGCCAAACCCATGGCACCCGGGTCTTTCTCATGGCCTGCTGCCAGCAAGCCTTCCGACGGATCACGGTCGCCACAAGGTGCACCTAGCCTGGCACAAGCGCCGCGGGCGACGTCGGCACCACTGAGCGTGGCAAGCAGTGGCTATTTTGTGAGCGTGCGCGTGCGTCTGGAACCTGCTGCGACTTTGACACCGGATATTGCAGCTTCACATCCAGCTTGGGGTTGTACTGCGCCAGCGACTCGTGCCTGTAGTGGGTGATCAGCTCCACGACGGAGTTGAACGTAAGCGGCTCTGAGAAGCCGTATTTGGAGTCGCGGTGAAATATTTTGATTAGCTTATTGTTTCCGCCCTTTCTGTGAAGTTTAGAGGGGAGGGTGGATAAAAGGTGGACAAGACAGGACACAATCGTTAAGGGACTACATCATTTTAACATGCCAGTGTTACAGTTATGATCATGTGCTTAACATTCTGAGATATAATAATTATAATAATGCTCGACATTAAACCAGGAAAGCTTCAGTCTTAAAACTCATTTTTAGGTGGGTCCTACTTTTGTCCAATTTGTCAAATCGTATAAGTAAGCAACATGTCTCTGACCAGTAGGCAGGAGTGATAGCCATCTCCAACTATGTGTAAAACTGACCAGAAAGTTACAGGTGATGTCTCAGCACAACAGCCAATTTCTGATCAGTTTGTTGGGCCAATCAGGATACCAATTTAACTGATTATGGCTCAAATCCAGAGGATTGATTCCTGTTTGTTACAATGACCAAATCATTAAGCAAATGGTATCAGCATTGTAATTTGCTAATAAAACCTTATATATCTGGCTAATACGATGACTTAACGGACAGCGTGATGCACAAGGCTATGAACACAATAGTGATAAGGGTCTTGTATTGGTAACAAAATATAAGAGGGTAAACATTCAGGTTGACAGGCCTCAATTAGAAGGCGGTTCCATATATACACGCACACACATTTCTGAATCCTAAATATAGAACTGGTGTTTGCTTTCAGGTTTTGAGAAACGTCTGCAATAAGAACTACCGACACACAAACACACAAGTATGGAGACCACATTTAGTGCTGGCTTTCATTTGTAAGATGAGCTGGCCTCATTTCATTGTGGCTCCTGTGTCAAGTATTATTAGCCAACCAACCGGTTTCTAATCAGAGTGTAGACTCAGACACTCACACAAAGATCCCCTATAAGAGATTTAACAGGCCACTGGGGCGAAAGGCGCACGATGGGATGGTGTGGTTAATACCATGCCCAAGCGCCTATGTCTCATCAGTGGTGATGTTTACGCACTGCAAGGAGGTAGTCACTTCAAGGTTGAGTCGACCTAAGGAAGGCCCAGGAATGTGTCAGATATTTAGCACTGTTGCAAGTGGTGGTGGCTAGGAATCAACAAAACGAACCGGCCAGGTCTGTGCACGGCTGTAATAACTGCCGTGCCATTGCTCCCCTCACAGACATGACAGACGGATGTACACACACACACACACACTCGGATTTTGAAGCGCATCCACGTCAGCATCGTAGCGTCACGCAGTTGCACAGTTTATCCATTTTGGACCTCACCGGCACCGCGCGGACATTGCCTATGAACCACAATTGGCGTGGCTTCGCGCAAGAAGCCTGGTTCTACCCACAAACGAATTTCGCCGCAAACGTGGCGAAGGTGTGCAGAGCACGCCAACGAGCCGGGCTCCAAAGGCCTGCCCGTGCCACCGGCAAAGCGTCTGCGAAGCATCTGCCAGCCCCCAGGCCATCTTCTCACAGGTGAACGCCACACTGGCGCTGCCACTAAGCTCCGTGTCTGCTCAATTCCAAAACCTCCCTCCCTCGTGCCTACTGCTCTGCCCGCTTTCATCTCATATAACTGCTCCAATCCCATTTTTTCCAACATCTGGAAGGGTTTTTTTTTAGCCCCGGGGGCAATGAAACGGAGGATTAAATAAATATTGGAACAATAACCCGAGTTGCACAGGCACAATGCTTGAGATAGAACCGGAGCATCTGCCAGGTGAGAGCCTAAGTGGTCTTTTTAAACTAATTAAAGGTAAACGCAGGGCAGAGCCGTAGGGCTCCGAGAGCGCGCGCTGCGGTCAGCTTCCTTCTACGTGACAAAAGGGCGCAGATAACAATACCCCCGTCGCCTACAGGTCACAGAATTACCTTCTGCATTACGCGGAATTATTGTCTCACGACAGACGCCGGACGACATACGTGCCGCGCGGGTGACTGTGGCAAAGGGGAGCGAGGCACTAGTGTGAGGAGTAAAAGCGACGAGGAGAGCGCTGGGCCAAGGCACCCGGCAATGTGTGCCGCGCTTTGTGACCCTCGGGTGCAAAGCGCTCTAGAAGTGCGAATATTAACACAGCATGGGAATGAGGGCACCTTCAGGGTTAGAGACTGGCAACAAAGGTCAGCAGCCAGGACTAAGGTCCCTGAAATTGACGACAAGGAAGGAAAGGTATGTCTTTAGAGCGGTTGCGCAATAACCCCGAAATTTGGGCAAAGCGTTTGGAGCCGGATTGTGGGTTGGTTAAGGTGGGGAGCACATAAATGTAAAAGACGAGCCATTGCAGCATGTATTATGCTACAATGTTGCCTACACCGCTGTCGTGCACAGGCCTATAACACTTGTTTTGTGCATGGGTAATGAGGTTGGGAATTCCCATCCAAACACAATCCAAGCTAAAATATGCCAAGCTCTGGAGACTGGGCACACTAGGGGCTGCTGAGTAGTGGGGTGAGGTCTGGTCAAATTACAATAGGTCGACCATGGCAAGGCTCTCATCCAGCAGCAAACTGGCAAGAGGGCGGCATGTGGACATGCTTGAGTAGACCGCTAGCTGACAGAAAATTAAATCTAACAAGGACAGTGAACATTGGGAGGACACCAAAAGGAAAATGTTACCTATGCTGCTTCACGCAGCTGACCCCCTGTGCACGGATGTAGGTTTTCACACCTTGATGTAAGAGAGCCGCTCCGAAGCGAGTGTTCACGGTTAACCCCAAAAGAGCAGTGCCCGAGAGCAATTACGGATGAGGCAGGGCCTTGTGGGAGTTGGCTGATGAAGGTGACGGCAGCGTTGGCCGTGACGGCCGCTGCGGGCGTAGGGGTGTACCTGAGCGTTAGCGTGTAGTCGCCCTGCATTTTGGTGGAGGCGTCTCGCACCAGGTAAGTGCCATCGGGAGTGTTCCGTAGCTTCTCGTTTACCTCCTCCCTGCAGAGGGTTGCACGCGGACACGGGAAGGGAAGAAGAGAACAAAAAAGAGCAATTAGATTTACCACGGGGACCGACCAACACACGCGCGCGTGGTTACTCGTGGATGCGAGGCGGAAACCGCCTGCGCGAGGTGAGCGTAACACTGGATACTTGACAGAGTGAGCGGCACAAAGTGTGTTAATCACAAGCTAACTCTCGCATCCCCAAATCCAAGGCTGGCTGTTAGTAAAAAGTTACAAAATGTTCTACCTGTATATTTTTTCCGCACGGACATAAATTGTGGCGCAACACTTTGGGGTGAGGTGTCTGTATTCGAGATAGGTCTTCATCATCACTGTAATCAGCAGCCAACTGGAGCTATGGGAGAGTTTGAATCGGCTTATGCGCAAGAGCTACACGCATCTTTAATCACGAAGCCATGATGCTTGGTGACTGCTTGGAGAGTGGCCTTCATCAAGTGGTGGTCAGAGCTAGGTCTCACGGCGCTAATTACCACGGATCAAGTCACGTCACCTTAAGCAACTCTCGAGACGGACACTTGGCCATGGGTAGAGAGAGCCGTAGTCAAAAGGTCAGTGAAAGGGACAGTGACTGTTCGTATTCCTCTGCTGCAGGAGCAGGGCACTGAGTAAAGGCAAACGCTGCACATCACCACCACAATCAGGGAGATGGGCTCGTTAGCGTGCAGCAATCACATCGATCTGCCGACCTTTCACCCCGCATGAGTGCGGGGTGAATTGCACTCAATGCAGTCAAAAAGTACTTTAAATGCTCTCCTTGTCAAACAAATCAATAATGATAATACAACTCTTATAATAATGATACTGTAACATGAGTTAGGATGTTTTCAGACTACAAATTAGCAGGCTGTTATAACAAGAAACGTCAGCCATATGCCAATAAAATTCTAGATGGTATCCCCGCGCCAGCTAAGTCATGGAGGTTATTTGACCATACTTCACCAGGCTGCCAATGTTAGGCACGACCATGAATCAAATCTCAGGTCACCAGGTTCATAGCGAGTTGCGATAATCACCTCACCACCACTCCTACCCGTTGGGCTCATCATTTATTCATCTTTCAAAAAAGAGTGGTTAATTTGTGCCAATGAGGTACAATTAAAGAGTAACTCTACGCTTGTGTCCCCCATATTTTTGATTGACCGCACGAATCGTTAACGCGTTTTCACTGTCGCAGCGACCAGAGTCCTGTTTAAAAAAAAAAAATCTAAACGAAAAGCCAGCGAACTTCTCCTGAAATAAAACTTGACGGGCGCCCAGCTGGTGGTGGCGCAGAAGCACAGCGCGAAAACACAACCGCGCTTCAAGTTATTCAGAACGCGTCTCCTTTAAAGTACGCGTGTTGAATACTAATCAGGACATAGCACAGTTGCTCACAAAACTGTTCTTTTTGTACCACGTTCTGATGTACAAGCATCTGATTTATATAAAGGGACGTGGTAATTGTTCCTTAATCAAGGTTTTGTTTATTGTGCCATCAACATTTTCCATTTGCTCCGTGCTAGTATGTGATGGTGTCGCGTGTTGTCACTACAAGTGACAAGGAACTCAAAACGCAGGTGCACACAGACAGATGCTTATATAGATGTTTGTTATTACAACATGGCAGGTGAAATGTACTGGCTTTTTGTCTCAATCGAGAATGCTGAGCATGTATAACAAGCATATCTATTTTGGGGGAGTGATAAGTTGTGAGTTTATTTCCCCAAACCTTGAAATAGCAGGCACTTCACTGGGTTGTAATGATATCATGACCTTAGGCATTGCGTCAGTCATGCCTCGCACTGAATCGTAATAAAACCCTTAACATATTCTCGGTCAAAAACCTTCGATGAAAATTTCAGCAGAAAATTTCAGCAGAAAAAAAATGCCCCAAAAAAAACCATCTAACTTTTTATCAGCACTTAGAAAACTCTTATAAATTTGATATCGAATGCAAGCTGCAAATGTGCTGCATAGACATAAAGTAGTGGTGAGAATGGGGAACAAGTTGTAGAACATTGTGTCCATTAAATATGGAGGAAACAGAAATGCTTAACATTGGGGCAAGTTCATCAAAATTAATAATCATAATCCCAAAGCTAAAAAGCTGAACAGCGTGCGCACGAAACAACGGTGACTTCTTATTAGTTGCTTCTCCACTGTGTGAGGAAGTCTCACGCCAGGAGTCCCAGTTTGGTAGTTTACAGTGCCATTACATTACAATCCATGTTCCAGAACTGGTTTTTCACTAGTGTATCTTTTGTCACCTTTAATATGGCTTTTAAAATATAAATGCATAATAAAAAGCCAACATAAAAATCACATTACAAGCAAAACGTTAGTGTCACGGCAATAATGCGTGTTTTGTAAAGAAAGCTGCTTGTCCCGTGGGGGTGCCTACCCAGGACTTGGCCTGGTATTTTGAGGCCACATTACCGCAGGTGTCTGTGTGCGGTGGCGCGGTGCGTGGATGTCGGCGTCGCGTCGTGCTGTGGGCGCGCGATCGTGCGGCGACGCTCACCTGGAGATGTCGCCCCAGTACCACTCGGCATCCTGTAGCAAAGTGCTGCTCGTCTCTTTGATGCCATTGCTGTTTGGCAGCGGCGCTGGAGTCTTTGGCGGCTTCGGTGGGAGCGCTGTGCAGGAATACGCAAACAGCAAGCGCGTGGCACGTCAATCAATGTGAATGCATGGGCATGACTTGTGTCGGATGGAAATTAGTGGCAAGGGCACGATGTTTTGGAAAGAATACTCAGAGGCGTTTACATATCTGTGTAAGGTTCTTAGGGGTTGTTTGGTCATAAGTGGCACTAACTGGTCAGAATATACCTCTAGTTTTTCATGACAAGACATTTTCTTTGCCACACTTTTATGCCCCACATAGTCGGCCACCCAATACCATTAGCAATGCTCACAAGCTGTGGAATTGTGGGGCCGGCCATGCATAACGCACTTTATATTCTGACGAGTGTTGCATTATCACAAACATCACGAGCAAACGCCTTCGTCGTCAGGTCCAACATACAGTTTCATTGTATGGCGAAGCATTTTATTTCACTCGGCACCAGTCTTTGAGCTACATGTCTTTTTCACATCTCCCGGCCTGTCTGCACTGTATCAAAACCATCGGCCGGCGGTTGGAACTGAGAATAAGTCTCCTTTTCCTTTCAGACCCCAGCAACCCCCAAAATCCAACTCTTATTTTTTTTATTTCCCACTTTTGGCTCCACTTTATGGAAAATTTAACAGACTTCACTTCAGCCAGAAGAAAAAGGACTGAAGATGGAAGCTTGGCAAGGGGTCAAACTGAGTTGAGGCTTCCTAACTGCACCCTCACGCAGGTGTGGCTGAGACTTTTGCCGTTTGATTTACGCTTCCAATTATACCCGCCCTAAGTTATGGTCAAGCACCGAGACTCGCTTTCCCTCATTTTCACCGCAGACATCGCAGAGGCTTGCCATCCATCCGTGCTTTCGTTTACGCTCAAACCGCCGAGCGCCTTGATTAAATGATTCGCAAAAATTCCTCGAAAAGAAACCATAATGAAATAATGGTTAATTACGCTGGTCTGCTGGCGGTGACGTGAGAGACACGGCACACACTGGCTGTCGTAATTCCTACATCTCCCGCTAGAACGTCTTGGCAACTTTAATCTGGCCTACTTTATACAATGGCCACAACGCCAAAGAGACCACCAATTGCCTTCAACACAGAGCATTGTGTGAATTTGCAGAAAGCAACAGTTTGCACACAATTTGCCCCTCCAGAGAATATCTGCCTTTGTCTTTTTAAGCGGACCAGATGTGTTGGGGGAAAAAAAAAACACACAACGGTGAGAGTACACACACTTTACCATACAGCCTGCTGAGCGACTAACTTGCTGGACGTATCCATTTGTTCCGACCGACTGCACAGAGGTGGGGAGATTTTAGGAGCTCTCACTCATTGTACACACTGTACAGGGTACGGAACCGGACAAAGAGGGCGGAAAGCAACGGGAGGAGGGATTTGGGAGGCGGCGGCGGGGGGGGGGAGACAGAAGGCCCTCTTCTCCATCCCGTGAGCCAGTAGATTTGGGTGGGGGGGGGGAGAAGGCCCTCTTCTCCATCCCGTGAGCCAGTCGCACAAAAGACGCCTCTTTCTCAACGGCGCTCAAAGTTTTGGCACGGCGTCAAAGAGCGCCTTTTGGCTCGGACGATCCCCTGCCTGACCTGCTGGCTTTCGTTACGCCGGAACACATGGTTCTCCTCCACCAATCGTATCACTTATTTCATTAATTCACGTTCGGCAGCAAGGAGTACAAAAGGAAAGCTGCACAAGGGCACTGCGAGTGGCCGCGCCGGCAAGGAAATTGAGAAAACGCCACGTACGGCTTCACTAAGTCATTAATGATGCCGTGTGGGGTGCAGTGAGCACCTACACCATACCTATGATAATGCAATCTGGCTAAATGAGCCGACTGCATTATTAGTGCAGTTAAGCATGAAACCAATGTGTATGATAAATGAGCTCCCGTCATTTCACCCGTCAATTCGCTTGGACATTCATTTGATCGTCAATTCTCTCACGCACTCATTCATTCGGGTTCACGCTGCCCTCGCCTTGACGCTGCACTTCCCAGGCCACAGATTCTCGTGGTCATACTGAAAGCGAAGCCCTCCGTGCTTAGTTCGCACTGCGCCCTGCCGCACAATCCACCTTGCACTACGCCCGTTACTCAGCCAAAGCGCTCACAGAGCCCCCATTCAATGAAGCACACGAGTGATTTTTTTTACATCCCCGCCTCTTTCTTTCCACTGAAGAATCTTTTTCAGGCCACTGACTCACTAAGCCTGTGGTTCCTGGCACCAGCTGAGACGGATTTATTTATTTACTATTTTAATTTGTCACGCGATGGACTTGCGCAATGTCTACGTGCTGCCATCAGCTTTTTTTTTAACGCGCACCCACTCTGCTCCCATTTCTCCTCCCTCATCTGCACACCATAATAAATAACGGTTCATCACTTTTGCCACATTAATACTTCACCGTCGAGTAGAACGCACGGCCCAAACGCACAAAGAGAGACGACCGATACCGGTTCCAAAGTTTGACAAGCATCGTCCCCGTAAAAAATTACTTGGGCAGTAGATCAGATCTGCTCTCAAAGGTAACGTGGGGTTGCTGATATCTCGAAATAAGTTTAGGCCACGATTAGCAACTCGTGAAATCACTGAAAAAATGGGTAACAAAAAGGATCTTGAAGGCAGCGAATTATGTCTCCTGGCAAAGGTGTGTTAACGTGGCCTTGCCGAGAGATTCACAAGCAATGGTGGTATAGTAATGTAGGCTAATTTTAAGGATTAAGTGCAGCATAGCATTGCCAGATGCAGTGATGAAAGGCAGAAAACATTCATTCCACTCGGTTAACCTGGGTGGAGGCTTTTCTTTCGGAGGAAGTGGCAGGCGATTAAAAGTTCAAATGATGGATTCACCCACAGGTAAATCCTTGGGAGTGAGAACAGGCGACGTGGCCTAGGGTTGTCCGGAAAACCACGGCGTTCTCGAGCAACGGCTAGACAAGCAGCGGCAGCAGCTAAAATTACGTCTTCGTTAATGGGGCCTCCTGTGAATTGAGCAATGCCGTGCACTCCCCTTACCCGCCACCGCTGCCCATCCCCCCCCGTGCCCATAAGTAGCATTCGCCTTCCCGTATGCCCCCCCCCCCCATGTGTGCCCCCCTTTGTTTAACGATTCCAGGATATGCTACCAACCGGCCCTGTAAACGAGGTGCTGCCCATTTGTGCGCCACTGACGGCTCCTGCCCCCACAGCAACTTCCTTCTGCTTTTAGCCGCCAGTTTACTTTAAAATCCTGGTGCAGAGCAAACACACAAGACAGTTCGATTCTCTAATCACGCACGGAGATCAATCTCTGTGGAGCCAAGGGCCATAAACTCGCAGATTTTCACCGGAGGCAAGCGATTGCCACACTTGATTTGCTTTGTTAACTGGTTGCTCAAAGCTTAATAAAAACATTCAGTGGCCCAGCGGGTAGCGCTGTCGCCGCACAGCAAGAAGGTCCCGGGTTCGAATCTCGGCTCGGGGGCCTTTCTGTGTGGAGTTTGCGAGTTCTCTCCCCGTGTCCGCGTGGGTTTTCACCGGGCACTCCGGTTTCCTCCCACGGTCCAAAAAACATGCTGCTGCATAGGTTAATTGGCTAGCAGACTAAATTGCCCGCAGTGCCCGGTGATGGACTGCCCTTTGCTTTGTTCTGTGAGTGCTGCATTCGGATCATTAATCTGGTGCGCTGCAAGTTCTGGGTAAGAAATGGAAACTGCTGAAAACAAACATCTTAGACAAAACCCTCATTAATTTCTGCATACAATGCGACTCAATTGACTGTTGTACAATATGACACCGCATCCGTCGATGCCAACTGTGTTGAATCAGACACCTGACATGACAGAAGCACGATAAATTAAACTCTTGAGGAAAGTTTACGTAAGCAAATTTTTCTGCAATTTAGCACGGAAGTACCCACAACAGTTGGTCTGCAACTACAACTGCATGTAGTGGCTCAACTAACATTTCAACAACAACAATTATTCACGACATTCAAGCAGTGACAGATAAGACAGCATACACATATGGGCAAGTCCACGTAGTAACCCATTTCTCAACGTAACCAATACATTTAATTGTAGGAATGGTCATTCTGTGTGGCTCAATGGTTAAGGTACCGATTTTCATGGTAAAATAAAGTTTTTTTTAGGCAAGCAGCAGCGACTCCGCAAGTGCAAACGTATCGCCAAATGTTGCAACTCAATCGCGCGGCAGGAAATGTGTCAACCAGTTGCTACAACTTATTGACATTACCGGGTAAGTTGTACCCCCCCCAGTGTCCACAACCTCAACAGGATTAATTCCCGAAAACCCTGCAGAGGCATGTGACCACGGGCACCTTCACTGGGACACAGTGCTCAATAAAACAAGGGTTTGGCTGTAGCCAAAATAAGTCAATATTGTTTTAGCTCAAAAGACACAAAAAGATCCTTAAAGCTGTAATTAAAAGGGGCCCAGCACGTTTCCAATAAATAAATCTAGCAAAACATGCTTGGGAATTTTATTACATGCCCAGAGATCACTGCAGCGCCCACATACCACACGGGCTCGCAAAAGCTGATTTAAGCAGCTAGGCCCAAAATCCTACACTCGGCCGAATGTTTACAGAAAAGGCCCTCCGAATTCATGCTAAGCCCAGCGGACCGGGTGTGGCACGCAGAAGAAATAAGGAAAAATAAATAAAAGCGTGCTTTTTTTTTCACTTTACGTTCCAGGAAGTACCAGGTGTGAAGGTGCCCGGGAACTCGGAGGGCACAGGTGTAACACTAATGAAAGAGCCATTATAGCCAGGTGTACGGTTGCTACAAGTTCTCTTCCTCACCCCCTGAACCCCAACACCCATCCACCAGCACTCCCCTCCAAATTACCCTTCCCCTAACTTACAACCTTACGGTGAAAATAGCAGAATAGTTTTGAAGGTTTTAAAATAGCAGACCGTTTTTGTTTCCCCTTTTCAGATTTAAATTATGGCCAAGAGGACACATAAAACAAACCGCATGTGGATTGTCGCTGTAGGCCCTAGTGTGATCTGCACAGAGTGATAAAGCTCTATATTCGCAGCACAGTAGGCACGCTATGGGAAGTGAAACTGGGGACAGTGGCCTTAATAATAATAATAGTAATTGCATGTCTAGAACGCTTTCACCAGAGGGTCACAAAGCGTTGCACAGAGCTGTGGAGAGAATGGCACGTCAATAACGAGATAAGAACGTAAAATCAGCAACAAAAACCATCTGCCTATTTATTTTCTGCAGAGCGTAACATAACAATTACCATAAGATGTGCATCGCAAATTGCGTGAAGCTGCAGATTCAACAATTAATGCAAAAAGGCGGCACGCTGTAAGATAATAATTGCATTTATAAAGCGCATTTCACCCGAGGGTCACAGGGCGCTGCACAGAGCTATGCAGCGAACGACTTAGAACGGAAAATGAGCAACAATAACGGTTTTTTTGGGGGGGGGGGATGACCAGCAATTTGTGGATGCTGATGTGGATCGGGCCAGTTCCGTGATCTGCTGGTTCGTCAAAAGTTTCCAAAGTACGTCCCTTCACATACAAATCAGTAATCCCGTCTGCCGCAAGTGCAAGCCATTTGACAACGAAAAGCTCCACTTGGGTATTAAATGTGGTGTCGCCGTGCTGAAAACCTGCTCAGTACATCACGCCCGCGCACGCCCGCACACGCCAATGAACAAGCATGCTCATGCCAAGATTAAAACCAACCTTTCAACAGCTGAGCCACAAAAAGGCCATTCTTAGCATGTGCAGCATTTTTGTTCTTGCGCGAGGGACGTTTTTCAGATGCGAATGTCTAAAGGTACATATGGACGCACAGGGACCAAATTAAATTTTCATGTACGAATTGTTTCAAGTTTGTATACTCCATGCATAGCTTATAAAGGCTTTGCTCAGCCTTAACATGAAAAAAACACACATATTTGTCCAACTTGCGTTTCCTTACATTGCTGACGGATTGCCACTTTAATTTTTGGCAATTAAAAACTTAATTCGAATTCAAATATCTCCAAAGTGCAGAGCGTACGTATCTTTGCACTGGGGCCAAACGCAAACTGTACTGCACGGGCACTCAGAAATTCCACCAAAATGCGCTGGAATCTGACACGAACGGACACGGCTCACGGAGGCTTTCATGTGCAGAGAATTAAGGCCTTAATGCCCCCCAGATTTTTTGCTCCACCAACTTCCAAAGTAGGTAATTGTAAAAAGCTGCATCTCTTGGTTTTTCCACCGCGCCCCTAAACGGCCTGGCTTGTCGGCGTCACGATTAAATGGTATAAAAAAAAATTGTCTACTGTACAACCTCCGGGAGTACACGCGTTGTTGCTCGCAGATGGCAGAACTAAAAATAGAGGCGGGCGGGCCTTCTCAGCAGACGCGAAAGCCACTGCATCCTAAATCCCCGCGCGGGAAGTCCCTGCTTTTGTGCAAAAATCCCAGACAGTGGTGGTTTTTTTTATATTACAGTGCGAGTCACGCTATCTTGTCGCGTCTGGCCATCTAAAGGCACCCATCGCTGATGATCCAAGACAAACGCGTCTCAGAAATCGAACAGAGAGGCTTCCCTGCTTGTCAAGCTGATTGACGAGAGGTTGCAGGGCGCAAGGCTGGGATATACCCACGATGGGACGCCAGTCCATCACCGGGCACTGCGCGCGCAATTTAGTCTGCAAGCCAATTAACCTATGCAGAAGCATGTTTGTGGTCTGTGGGAGGAGAGCGGAGTGCCCGGCGAAAACCCACGCGGACACGGGGGAGAGAACACGCAAACTCCCACACAGAAAGGCACCCGAGCCGAGATTCGAACCCGGGACCTTCTTGCTGTGAGGAGGCGACAGCGCTACCCGCTGGGCCTCCGTATCACGTCGAGCAACAAAGAAACCCCCGTGATTGTTGCTTTGCCGTTCGTGTGTCGTCGTTGCTGCCGACATGGCGTTCCCTCCACAGCCGTACGCAGCGCTTTGTGACCCTCGAGTGCAACGCGCCCCGGAAGTGCAGCGATTATTCTTCTGCAAGTGGAATGGGCCGTTCTCCGGAGGGCATCGGCACTGCACACCTTCTCCTCCACCACACCACCCCCCCCGGGGAACATCTCCACAATTCGCACTGAATGGCTGCGAACTCTCGCTGGCCAGTCTCCACGTCGCGCTGAATATTTCAAACAATTGCAAAGCAATCGCTCCACCACCCCCACACAACTGAATCCGGGTTAAAAAATAAAAAAAAACCCAATAAGTTGGCATCTTCACTCTTGGGCGGCGGGCGGCGCGGTGGCCCAGTGGTTAGCGCTGTCGCCTCACAGCAAGAAGGTCTCGGGTTCGAATCT
>JAZEWT010000019.1:4539826-4549922 GCA_036362905.1 Mordacia mordax | reverse complement strand
TGGATGGGGATGTCGGGAGGGGGGGGGTTTATCCTAGAAACAGCCCAAAGCAA
The DNA here is from genome assembly GCA_036362905.1 of Mordacia mordax. Lineage (NCBI taxonomy): Eukaryota > Metazoa > Chordata > Hyperoartia > Petromyzontiformes > Petromyzontidae > Mordacia > Mordacia mordax. The sequence continues at coordinate 4,549,869 of JAZEWT010000019.1, read as the reverse complement.
AATGGCACCTAACCTTGCACTGCACTGCGCAACCAATATTTAAGAAAAAAAAACTCATTCGGATCAACTTGACACCTGTCGAACCACACTGTGAAGGGAACTTTCTTGAGCGAGTGACCCGCTGGGTGAGAGCGACTGTCAATCACTGGAAAGGTGCGAACAAATGGGCACATTCAATCGTATGGGCCCATTCATATTCAAGATTGATTACCTCACCTAACTACTGATAAGTCTGAAAAACCTGGAATACGTGACGGTCCAAAGTTGCTATAATGGCCAAATGCATGTGCGAAGTTTTATGCAGAGATTAAAACAATTCCATAAACCTTCAGCTTTGGTATCACCGCTGTCAAGTGCAATCATTCCCTACTAATGATGGCTTTCCAAAGCCGTTGTTTTGGGCTAGCCGTGTCGAGCAAAAGCACTGCTTTGGAAAGTAATCATTATGCAAAGAGCCGTTAAAACCTACATCAGTACATTTGCCATCAAGTCACCTGACATGCATTTTCTGAATTATTTTCATGGCTAAAAAAACTGTCTGCAAACTGACCGAAGCGCACGTCAATTGACCTAAGAGAGGCAAGCTTAACCTAGACTCGCGAATAACGGCATTACCAATAAGACATTAAGTTCGTCAAAGTCGTGTCACCACCTCGTAGTAAAGCTACAGGGCCAGCACTGCAGAGCAATATTATCAAATTCGTCAATGAGCTTGCATTTCATTGCAATCTTTGGAGAAAGCTCCTTGCAGCTATTCCCTTATCTGGTGACCAAAAAATTAGACGCTAGGCTTGTGTGCAACAAGGCAATTACATCGGAGAAAGCCAAAACTTCAATGATTTTAGTTGAATCCCCTGTTAAGTGGATCGGAAGAGTAAAGCGGTTTACCAATGTGGTTGCTCGCAATCTCAGCAAGTCACATTCATCATATTTTGAACGTGCTTTGCAAGTCATCTGCGGACAACTTTGCAGACTGGCACCGCGACACTGTCACACAAAGGCCAATTGCTCTGCAAGTGATGTCACTGGTCTGTCGAATAGAGTGCCCGAGAGCCGTGGTCTCAGCCAACGCTGCGTGCCCAAGATCAGCTGTGCAGCAGCGGTCTTCCATTCCCGTTAAACAAAAGCCTGCGCAAGCCCTTGTTTCCACACACACACACACACGTGTGTAACGGTACTTGCCACACACGCACGCACGCATACGGTCACACGTTCAGCAAGTACGCAAAACTCGTGCGCACTGCGCGCACGCACGCACGCACCAGATGCTCTATTTGACGCAAGTAACGTCGGGCGGCGCGGCGGTGGCCCAGCGGGCAGCGCTGTCGCCTCCTCCTCACAGCAAGAAGGTCCCGGGTTCGAATCTCGGCTCGGGTGCCTTTACGTGTGCGGAGTTCGCACGTTCTCTCACCCAACCCCCCCTCCTCCCGAGCACTCCGGTTTCCTCCCACAGTCCATCAAACAGCATAGGTTAATTGGCTCGCAGACGACACTGCCCTCAGTGCCCGGTGATGGGACCGGCGTCCCATCGTGGGTATAATCCCTGCCTTGCGCCCCGTGTCTGCCGGGATAGGCTCCGGCTCACCGCGACCCCTTGTACAGGACTAAGCGGTTTCTGACAATGAAGTGATGAGATGAGAACATTAGGAGGAGATGGTTAAGGAGGAGGAGGATGAGGAGGCGGCAACAACGCGGTTTGTTACTAAAAGTCCGTGCCGCAGGCGAGCCACGGTGCCTCTGGACGGGCACAGGGGAGGAAGGAAATTTTAAAAAGGCTAAACGGGATTGAATGAAGGAACAATGGGGGGGGGGGTGTGTGTAAGCGGAGGATAACTCACCTGGGGGGTCCATCTCCATGTAAAATATCGGTTCGGTGCAGTAAGGCAGACCCGCCAGCCCCCATTCCTCCTCCGACTCGTCCATTCTCAAGCCAGTGTTATACATCGCTTTAGTATCTCTTTTTTTAAATTAAATAACGCAACTTAACATTTAAAATAAAAAAAAACCACGGGGCGGGAGGCGGTGTTAGACGAAAAAAAAAGGACGCGAAATTAACTACGCAAAGTGCTTCGCTTTTTTTATATATCTCGGTTTAAGAAAAAAAAATTGCCTCTCTCTTCAGTTTTCTTAAATTACTATTATTACAAACAACAACAAAACGTATTTCCTCTCTTTCCAACGCAGAGAAGAGAGAGAGCGAGAGAGCTGAAGCCGGTTTTCAGCAGTGCAAACGATTCAAGTGTAAAGGATAAAAGAAAGGGGGGGGCGCCCCCCCTAACAGCCGGCGCTAAGCTCGCCCCCTCCTCCGCGATGCCACCGCCACGGCCGCCACCGCTGCCGCTCAACTCATCAAAAGAGCCTCTCTCGCTGACACCCTCTGTCTTATGACAGCGGCCCGGGCGACTTCATCTCAAGAGCTTCGAAAGGGGGGGGGCGGCGCGCGCGCGCGCGCGCTGTGGTGTGTGTGTGTGAGCCAGTAACCTATTACATCATCGGGAAAGTCCATTGCGAGTTTGAGTAGAAAGCGCGGGGGGGGGGGCGGTTGGCAGGGAGTTGGAAGAAGGTGGTGGTGGAGAGAGAGGGGGAGGGAGAGGAGGCTTTGCTGAGACCATTTCGTATGACGTTGAGTTTTCACGTTTTAAGGACGGGGTTCTTTCGCTCTCTCTCTCTCGCTCTCCCCTTCCCCGATGAACGTTAACGCCGGGACGTAATTTCGCTGCGCGAGTCAAAGCTGTTGTCTTCAAAAGATTGCTTTAACAAACAAAATAAATAATCCACCACGAATGTGTCCTCTCTTTTTTTTTGGTTGTAAAATGTGAAACCACGCTCGCACTGCATTGCCTACATTTAAGGGTTTTTTTTTCTTTCCCTCATTCGCTCCCATTGTTCCTTCACACGCAAGCGTAGCGACGTCCTGCACCCATGCAAGCGCGATTGTGTGTGCGGTGCAGGATGTGTGTGCGGTGCGCGACTGTGTGCGGCGCAGGATGTGTGCGGTGCAGGATGTGTGTGCGGTGCAGGATGTGTGTGCGGTGCGCGATGTGTGTGCGGTGCGCGATGTGCGCGGTGCACGACTGTGTGTGCGGTGCACGATGTGCGTGCGGTGCGCGATGTGCGTGCGGTGCGCGATGTGCGTGCGGTGCGCGATGTGTGTGCGGTGCGCACAGCACACTTTCCCCGTTTCCACGGGGCCCGAGATGTCCCATCTCACGTGCATTCGCTGCGCGATTTTAAATCGAATCCCAAACACCGGGCGTGCAGATAACATTATATATATTAAAAAAAAACCTCCCACATTTTGGAGTGCGTGCGATATTAAAAACCAGGTCAAGCTTGTACAAAAAAAAGATGTACATTTGTCACTCCTATCCCAAGGATTTCTCCACGGATTCCTTCAAGCATGGCGAAACAAAAGCGGCTTTGGGGGAAAAAACGTCGCAACTTGGCGTGAATCTAAGGAGCGGCGGCTGTCACCATCATCTCTCGCATCATCTCGGCTGTCATCATCATCATCTCTCGCATCATCTCGGCTGTCACCATCATCATCTCTCGCATCATCTCGGCTGTCACCATCATCTCTATCATCATCTCGGCTGTCATCATCATCTCTCGCATCATCTCGGCTGTCACCATCATCTCTATCATCATCTCGGCTGTCACCATCATCATCTCTCACATCATCTCGGCTGTCACCATCATCTCTCGCATCATCTCGGCTGTCACCATCATCTCTCACATCATCTCGGCTGTCACCATCATCTCTCACATCATCTCGGCTGTCACCATCTCTCACATCTCGCTGCCACCATCATCTCTCACATCATCTCGGCTGCCACCACCACCTCTCACATCATCTCGGCTGTCACCATCATCTCTCACATCATCTCGGCTGCCACCATCTCTCACATCTCCTCGGCTGCCACCACCTCTCACATCATCTCGGCTGCCACCGTCTCTCACACCTCCTCGGCTGCCACCATCATCTCTCACATCTCCTCGGCTGCCACCACCACCTCTCACATCTCCTCGGCTGCCACCATCATCTCTCACATCTCCTCGGCTGCCACCATCATCTCTCACATCTCCTCGGCTGCTAACGCTCACCAAAGCCATTAAGGAACGAAGCAAAAGTGGGAAAATCCTTCCTCCGCCCCCCCCTCCTGCCCCGCGTGCCGTTGGTACGGCCCGTGGCCCTTCAGAGGCCCGTGCCCCCACTGCCCACTCCAGCACGTAGCCTTCGATTACAGCGGGCGGCGGGCGGGGGGAGTCGCGAATTAGATTAGTCCAAGCAAGCAGCCAACCGGCTTTACGAGTGACGTTGAATGAAATAAATGCTTATAAATCTTTCAGGTATATACACGCGCGAGCATTTTTTTAAGCTACCGCCGCATGCACGCCTTGTGCAAAGGCAAGTCAAGATAATGCTACAAAACACTAAATATTGAAACATATTTAAACCCACCCTCCAAACACCATGACCAAACCGTCCTTCCTTACTGTCTCCCACCCCTCCACTCCATGTCCCACTTGGTACCATCCACCCCCAACCAAGCGGTCTGAAGTGAAACCCTCCGGCCAATCAGATGCGAGCCCAGGCGGATTCTTGCCTTCTCATTGGTCCGCCGGTTGCTAGGAGGGAGCGACGGCTCGAACTGCTTTGGAATGGCAACAGGGCCGCGATTGGCTGGCCGGGCGGTCGGGCTCAACCACCTCATCCCCCCGATACGAGGGGTGGTCGTGGAGGGGTAACGTTCGTCGGACTGTACCACCACGAAACGGAAGCGAGCGTTTTTCAAGCCGGGGAAATACCAGTGTGCATGTTTGCAAGAGAATTTCAGATAATGGCATGCGTTGATTAAAGGTAATGATAGGCTTTCGGATACAAATCCTGCTCTGCTAATGTGCACCACACAACAACATGTAATGTGAGCGCCTATTTATAGCCGGTCTGGGAACGTTTTGACATTTTCCCAGTCCTGTTTTCATCTATCAAAAGCTAAATATTGAGCAAGGAAATTTGGGGGGGGGGGGGGGGGCAGGCAGATTGTACAACGCCGCATTTGATAAATGCAATTCTCCCCGATTCGAGGATGCCATCATCATCACCATCACCACCACCGCCGACCTGACCGTGTGGGTTGCTGAGTTGCTTCGCCTGTCCAAAATGACCCCAGGGGCTGGGGAGGAGGAATGAATGATTCTCACAAATAGGGAGAAAGAAAGAATTACGGATTCCGAGACCTGCAGCTCTGCCGATGGTCGCTTCGGGGAAAGAGGGCCCTGCAAAGCCTCTTAAGGTGGCACAAATGGGACCAATGTCTGACAACTGTGAAGTAAGGCGTACAACCACCCCCGAATAGTCGGGAAGCTGTGTGTAAAAACGGGCTCTTGGGATGCTGACATTGTGTTGTCTCTTATAAATCCGACAACACCAGTCAGTCAGTCAGTATCAGCACCCACTTAAACCTGTACTGGGTCGTGGGGGCCCAGAGCCTATCCCGGCAAGACATAGGGTGCAAGACGGGGCTATACCCAGAATGTGATGCCAGTACATCACAGGCAGGGCACTTTTTTTTTTTTGGGGGGGGGGGAAGTTAATCAGCAGGGCAATTAATCTAAGTTGCAGAGTATCTTTGGACGGTGGGAGAAAACAGGAGTACCCGGCGAAAACCCATGCGGACACGGGGTGAGAGCGAGAACACGCAAACTGCACACAGAACGGCACCCGCCATTCATTCTGCCGCTTTTCCCCCTTCTGCAAGGTGACATTTTACTCACGCATTTAACCAGCAGCGTAACACTAGCAGACACAATTAAAGCCGCCTGTCCCTGCGTATTACGATACCGCCAGCTGCAAAGACATGAACCGGTCCGCGTGTGTAATTGGTCACGTTGCCTAATGCGTAAATTCTGCGAGCAGCGTGCAGATTTAATTCAACGAGCACCAGCAAGTGCCTTTTGCACAGCCACCGTGAAGTTACGCGACATTTAAAACGGTGGAACAAACCCCCAGCCCCTCCCCACCACAAATCTAAAAGTACAATAATTTATGATGAATCATTCGCACTGAAAACGTAAATGCGGTACCGGTACCGCGTTGTATGCTTGTGAGGAGTAGTGCTGAACGCATTGCCATATGAACCCAGTCACCTGAATCTGATATTCACAACTAGTATCTGTGATTTGATATCTGAACAGTATTGTAGCCACCGCCGCCCCCCCTCCTCTTGATAAAGCATGGTAAAACAAATCCACTGCTACATAAGATCAATAGCTTCATAAAATAACTGGCAACCATTGTTATCATGTTATCATATGCAAATAATATGAGTGGTGTGCTCGAATATGCAGCCTAAATTATCAAGTGCCAGCCATCAGTCAACATTTAAAAATGACTAACTTAGATAAAGCCACATAGCAACATCGCTCCACAATTGGTAATACGTACTGCAGCTTAAAACTGTCAAAAGACAAGCGCGTCTAATGGTATAAGGCCTGGCATGAGTACCAAAAGGACTCATGATCTGATTTCAGGTTGGAGGTTGCGCCACGCTGCCCATGGCGTTTACAGCGGGATCTACGGGACACTGCCATCTCAAACAAAAGGATGGCCGCAAGGAGGACACAACAAAGGAAACATTGATCTAGGTTTTTCACAGCACGATCTATGAGGATTGCTCCGAAGTGCTGCTCTTCCGTGATAGCGGGTGTGGAGCGTTCCTCCCCGTCGCGACGATTCCGGTGCGAGGCACCGTGCTTCTGGCAGGCGAAACGTCGCGAAGGAGACTGGAAGAACGTTCGACGCGGCTATCCTGAAAGATCAGCTCGAGAACAAAGGAAAAGCTACGGTCCCCCCACACGCACACCCCCCCCCTCTCTCCCTTCCCACCACCCCGGCCACAAGATCCTTCCAAAGGGGTCCCGGGGTCCGTTCCCTCTGCGACAGGCGCGTGTGCGCGCCTCTCGCAGTGGGAAACAACGCAACAGACGCAGATATCTAGCGCTCGCTGAAATAAAAACGCACTTCACGGAGAGGCTGGAAAAAAAGCCGCTGGCTAAACGGACGCTTTTGTTGTGTGTGTTTTTTAACAAAATGTTTTTTTTTTAAATGAAGCTTTTCAAAAACGCACCGATTGCTGGAGGTATAGAACTGCTTAAAAACGTATACCTGTCCCGAACTACTGCCATATAGCGAAACTGCATTTACGAATAGTATTATTTACGCATAACTGTAATTATATACGCTTAACAATGTTTAAGCAACCACGTTGCTGCTACAGCTCCCCACTGTATATTGTAAGCTTCTTGAAGAAAAAAAAAACACGTAATATTCTCTCCTACTCCGAAAGCACGTTTCCCACTTGACATTAATGTCCCATTTTATTCAACACACTGACGAAAACCCCTCCCCGTGTATGCTTCGCAACATATTAGGCGACAGTGTCTCGAGCCAACAATTAAGGTCCTCTCATCACCCACGCACGCTCTTTGCAGAGGCAACATTGGTTTCTGTGGTGGTGGTGGTGGTCGGTATTACACAGACCCATCGTAAAGACGAAGGAGAGGGGGGGGGTGATGGAGGCGTGTGTGGAGCGGTCATCACTCATCGTTATGTGGCTCCCGGCCACACGAGCTGGTGACGCGAATGTAAACCAGGTGCCGAGGAGTGCTGGGGGTTCGGTTTTATTGTGTGTGTGATGTGAGCACGTGTGCACGTTTCACAGCCAGCCCCCCCCTCCTTCTCCCCATGCACGAACCGCACAGAGGACACACACGAGCGAGCGTCTTTGGCATCGTTCGGCTTCAAACCGACAGAGCGCCGACCTTCGCTCCGATCACCTATAACCCGCTCGCCATCGCGCCACGGGGCAGGCGTCGCTACCGCAGAAAAACGCACCGCCGACGCACGCTGTACTGCTTAAGCGTGGCGCAAACACGACCAGCTGGTTCTCCCCGAGCAGAGCCAGGTTAAGCTGGGGGGGGGGGAAGGAAGGGGCCGCCGATACACAAACGCTTCGACCCCCTGTGCGTCTGGTTCTGAGAGATCGTGTGACGCAAACCCTGCGTCACTCCTCTCTAAGCTGACCGACTTAACGTCATCGTGAAATCTTGAGTGGCCCGGCTATCACTTAAAAGCCAGCTGGGTAGCCAAGAGATCGGCATGCTTCGCAAGCTCGTCGAGTTTGCTCGGAACTCGCCAAAGTGTCGCGTCTGACACAACAGGCATTGAAGTCAGGTTCATCGCGCAATGTGCCAACCACCTAACGAAGGACTCCCACCAAATCGTGACCAAGTTGCGGGACACAGCGAGGTCACTCACAATCTGCTCTAAACCTCACTGTCGTTGCAAATACTGTAAATGTCACGAACTGTTACTGAACAAAAGTTACCTGGCCTGGGGCAGAATTTATCCACTACTTGACTACAGTAATGCAGTAGTGTTCAAGCTACACAAACACGGAGATTCTTGGAACTCAGCTAAAGTCAACTTCGACCAATGTTTTTGAAGGGAGCGAGCACGTATATTATAATAATAATTGCACCTCGAGAGAGGTTTTTTCACTCGAGGGTCACATTATAGTGGGCGCATACAACGACTCGAGTTGAATATCGCGAGCCACGCCAACAAAATCAGCGTCCAGCGGTATTTCAACTTGGTGCTTAATATTTTTGCTCACCAACTGCGCTGACCAGCGTGGCGAAGCATGATCAAACGACCGCCATGACGCGGCTCGGCGGCGAGATGGCATTCGTGCCGTTGACAAAGAGGGCCGCACATTTATAACGCTTCATTTGCGCAACGTGCTAAACAAACTCGCGCACGGCGCCGCGTATACACAGGTCAACGCGAGCAGTCAATTACCCCCCCAGCGGCTGATCACACACATGCACACAGAGCGCATGAAAGTAGGTGAACGAAGCGCATGCACACACGGGGGGACAAAGAGAGCTGTGCGCAAACACCCTGGGTGCACGAGTGCCCGCACCCCAGTATGAAGAGGTCGAGGCGCGTGAGGTGGTGGTGGTGGTGGTGGTGCTGCTGCTGTGTTTGCTTGCGTCCTGACCCCGGCGCTCGGCCAGCAGTAATTACCCCACTGACCGCTAACCAGCGTCACGGGGGTTACAGCGCCGTCCAGACACTCAGATTCTATCTCGACCAGATAACCTGCATGCACGGGCTGCGGGGGAGGGTGGGTGGTCTCTGCGGCTGGGTGAACGGCAGCAAAGGATTATTTTGTTCACATGAAGCACATAACTTTATTTTTGGGTTTTTTTTTTAAAGATGTGTCGGATTTTGCATTTTAAACCAAATCTACAGATCATGTACTTGTGTCATTCAGGACCAGAGTGGGATATTTTGTAATTTATATGGGAGTTTCAACAGATTTCAGTAGCTGGCATCACACTGGGAACAACCTGGACTAGATATTATTCTAAGTGTTCGCCTGACATTCTTCAAAGATCAATCTTTCTCTGCGCTCTTCAGCTGCGCAGATGTCCACGGGTACTGTTTTCATGATTTATTGCTCAGAGCTGGCATAGGCCAAATCGACTTGAACATAAAATTTATACGAATGCTTTTGTGCACTCATCAATACCTGAGCCAAAACTATCAACTGGCCACACTTGAGGACGTGTTTTAATGTTAGGTGGCCACCAAGATTAAAAGTCAGCATTCTAAGGCGTCCTAGCTCATTGATGTGAACACTCTAAGCAAACAAGTCATATTTCACAATGACCGCTGTTTAAAACGGCCTGAAAATTACGTGTTTATAATATAAAGAGCAGTGCCCGCTTTAAAATAGCTAAGGTAAGAAAAGGTGGACATGATTTACAGCCCTTTGTAAATCTACTGTTGGATGCCAGTCCCATGCCCTGTTGGTCGTGGAGGTTGTTCATCCATATTTATCCGCACTGTGGGTTTGCGAAGGGTGGCGTTCACCCAGGATGTGCCAGATAACACTTATGTTAACCGTTGCTGGACATCAAACGCGGGTTACTGTGTTCATCGCAAGGCTAACTAGTGCGTCCACCACTCCGCC
>JAZEWT010000019.1:4490282-4506507 GCA_036362905.1 Mordacia mordax | reverse complement strand
CCTGGAGGAGCTGGTGTCTCCTCGTGTTCGCATGACCGGATGAGAGCCTCCAGGATGCGAGCCGGATGGTCGGCCTTAGACTCGTCACTGTCGGGTCGATGGGAGAGGAGGAGGAGGAGGAGGAGGCGTAGGATGACGGGAGTGCGCACGAGATCGCACGCATGTATTCACGCACGGGAGCATCCACGCACAGACGAGACGGGAAACACAAGCGTCAATCTACGGTGCCGAACATCACTGTGCAAGCGAATGTGAACATGGAAGCACTTAAAGCTTTCGCATGTTTAGGATTGTACCTGCTCGGTACCCAAAGGAAACTTGAAGGTAAAGCATTCGCAAGAATGAAATCCATTTTTGTTGTTGTTGTAAAATATTGTGGGGTCGCTTTTCAACACACCGGTGTGCTGAGATAGTCAAGGAATTGGCGCGTCTTCTGTTCAACGTGACAACCCCTTGCTGATTGGCCGTGTCAGGTATGGAGGGTTAAACGACACTATTTTTTAATCTATAATTTTTTACGTGACCTGACCCGAAAAAAAAAACGGATTTCATTGATAATATTGGTCACGAAAGCCTTCGAATGAAAGCATTCGCAATAACTTACGCCACTATCAGATTGAGGACGCAAAATAATTCACAAATAAATAACGCGGCATCGTGAGTAATCGTTGAAAAACATATCGGTGCAAGTTTTCCAAATATCCGTGACCACACGCCACATGGTTGTGTGTTGTTAATCGTGAAGAGTTTGAACATATGTGTAAGTGCACCCTGATTTCGAAATGATCTTTAGCTGGGACAGAGTTAATTCATTTATTATCAATAACTGCTTAATCTTGTACAAGGTCTCGGGGTGTGTGGGGGGGCATGAGCCTAAGCCTATCCCGGCCCACAGAGGGTGCAAGCTGGGAAAATACCCAGGATGTGACGGCAGTACATCACACGGCACATTCTTTGGGGCAATTTACTCAACAGGCAAATGAACCGAGGCAGCAGCGTGTCGTTGGACGGTGGGAGATGACCGGCGTACCCCGCGAAAACCCACGCAGGCACGGGGACAGAATGCACAGTGATAAATTGGGACAACAAAGTGATAATGGGCCGGTGTTAACAGCATCCTGATTCTCGGCCTGTGCTCATCACCATGGGCCTAATATGGAACATCACCTGCTGGAGATGGACTCAAGGGTCAGACTTTCCACCATCAACCTTCTCTCCCAAAGGCGCACGAGGAAAGAGGACTGCATTTGCAGCCCAGGAAACACGGTCTCAATTCCCCAATTCCTCCTTTAACCCCAGGGGACACCCATATATTGCACAGGTGTTTGAACAATTCTGGCTCCAGCAGCAAGGTATTCGCCACTGCCAGGCACGGTTTCCAGCTCTGCGATATGAAATCAATTCACAGCACATAATTGGAACAAGAATAGCTCTCGATGGCGCGCAGACGAGAGAACTAAATTTAACATTCCACATTGCCCAGGACAGGGCGCGTCAGAGAGAGGAAGATCCAGGTGGCAACTGTGCCGTGAGGCTCACAAGGACTGGCACCGGCCTCGGTTCGGGCGGCGCGCCGATTAATCTCGCTCAGGTGCCACGCCCGTCCCCAGGGGGCATGCCAGCGCTCAAAGGCAAGTCGCTCCCCAGGAGCAAGCCCTCGTGGCGGAGGCGAACTCGTCACTTCCTGCCCCAGCTGCCAGGGCAACCAACAAAGTGCCACCATCCGGGGCTGAGGGGCGAGGCGGCAAGGGGTCGATGGCGTTGGTCGCCAAGCTCACCCATTCGCCTGCCTGCCCGCCTGCCCGCCTGTCTGCCCGCCTGCCCGGCCCGCACAGCTACCCAACCGTGGGGGAAACCAGTGCTCGGGGGTTATCTGGGTACCTTGGCGACCACCCGGTTGCCACGGGCAACCATCTGCTGATTCAGAGCAGCCCGCAGAGCAGCCGCGTGAGGGGTGGCACTGCGCCAAGAGCATGATGTCATACTACGCTATACAGAAAGGTGACCTCATCCAGTAAAGCGGCAAAGGGAGGGAGATATTGGGTAGGGCGAGGGTGGAAAGAAGCATTAACGGGAGACTGGAGTCCGTTGAGGGAATGAAGAAATTAAATAAAAAATAAAAAATCAAAACCAATTAGGGCAATCTGTCATGCTTTCAGTCGATAGCACATGCATGGGGTTTTGAGTTTTCGAAATTTATCGATCGGGTTTATTTTATTATCGGTATTATTTTTTTCCTTTCTCCTATGCCGGTTTTTTTTTTTTAAATGTATCAACAGGAATTCAGTCCGGTGGGGGAGAAGTCGCCCTTCTCGTTCACACGCAACTCGGTTGCGCGAATTGGATTTCAGCTGCGCACGGCTGGCGCAACAAAGGATGCGTCGTCGGGAACAGAGGGTGATGATATGTGATGGTGCCGTGTGATGCCAATGACGATGTTGATGATGAGGAGCAGACCTTGCTACGAAAGCTGAACACGGTGAAAAGAAAAACGTTTGCAATGAATGGGAATTTAATTCGGAAATACCTTAATAAATATTCCCGAACTAATATTATTCCGTTAAAATGAAGCCAAACGTTTGGATCTTAATATATTAAATAGCTGTACATTTCTGGCACGGATTAAAATTTCGGTACAGTAGGGGATGATATTGTAGGTGAAATGCAGACAGCATGGCATAAGCAGTCGTGCAGCGCACACACAAGTGTGCGTGTATGTAAGCGCCTCCACTAAAGATACCTTCACGCTCAACATTTGCGCACAACTACCGCAGAGGCAAAAACCTGCCCCATTGTGAAATTGACCTCTGGCCCATTCAAATGATTGTAAGGTCACTCCACTGGAGCAGTCAAAGCTTAACTTGCTAAACGTGACCAGCCGAATGGGTGAGCACTGAAGCAGTGCTTAAAAATTGTGTCAACTTGCAGGTAACTGGGCTATTTTTGGGGCTTCATTCTGCAAATATTGATCACGTTTGGGCTCTAATGCCCAGAGGTTCAGGTGCCATATAACGCAACACAAATCCAACAGCCCCAAATTAAACCAAACACACCCATTATTCAAGTCAACCACTTACCACGCACTCTCACACCTCTGTTCCACTGCAGAAATGAGCAGGGAAGCAGGTCTGTCAGTCTGGCTCGAGAGCAGCTGGGTGGTTTTTCGACTGCAGAAGCTCAGCCGAGCGAACCCGCTGATATCACAAACCATGACCCAGCCAAGATGCAGGCAGATGACGTGGCAACACTGTGAGTTGGGCTTACCCAATTCATACAGTGAGGGCATCATTATCTCTGGCCCATGATTTTACTTGACATCAGGGCAGATGCAGCTGTCCTGTGAGACCGGTGCATCGTGGGTTGGTTCTGGCTCGATGCGGCAAAGGTCCAGTGGAAAACCACGCACACCGCAAGAGACTTGCGCTGGCCGCTGCCTTGGCTCGTATGTGCCGGCGGAAAGAGAAACAATTTCCGCTGCCGACCAAGTGAGCAGCTATGTGGCAAACCACAGACACGAGCAAACGATCCACAGACTGACCTGGCGCGGAAGACGAGCGGGCCGAGGCTTTGGGCAAGCGCGCGCTGGGTGATGCGCCCGCGGGCCGCGTGGCACGCTCGCGCCAGGTGATGGAGCAAGTAGCGCAGTGCCAGGCCGTGCTGGAGAGGAACATCCCCACCGCTGCCACCACCTCCCTCCAGCAGGCTCCGCACCATCTCCGCGCAATCACTTGCATTGAACGCCTCTGCGGGACGCACGACAGGGGAACACACATCAAGGATCCACACGCTTCAGCTTTGTGTGGACTGCCGCGGGAGACGATGACCCAGCGTGCCCATTAAGGACAGCAAGGACATTATGGGAGAATTGGTGGCAGCAAGATCAGCGATACCAACTGATAATAAAAGTGTGCTTGGGCACATGTCACTAATAGGAATGATGGCTGCAGATATCAGCTGTGGATCGGATTTTAGTTCAGGTCACCGATACATAGTGCAGTGTGCAAAACACTGCACCACGGCTCCGTTCACGTATAACGCCCTTTATTTATCCAAGAAAGTCCCAGAGTCTTAAGACTCTTTCAGTATGGTCCTGCATTGAAATGTTTTGGCATTTTCATAAATATTTGGCTTACAAATATAAATCTATAACCAACAGTGCGAATGCACACATATTGGATTAACAACACGGCCTGCAAACTGTGCGGAGCAACCTTGAATCACACTGGGCCGGGAAGGAAATGAATAACAAGCAACAACAAATAAAAACGACAATAGACATTTTTAAAGAAGCAAAAGGCTACATACATGGAAGAGTCCACAAACCCAAATGACCCGGCAGAATGAATTAATAGTGAGCAATTGTTTCGCATTTCGTTGTAAGTTTAGGGGCAAGGCTGGGCGACCGGGCAACCAGCCCGGAGATCTTTTTCACCGTCACGTCATTCAAATGAAGAACTGGGTGCTCACGTTGGGAGGAGCAGGCCCCAAGGGTCACACGCTGATGAATAATTAATGGTGAGATTTTGGCTTCGCTCTCTGGAATTGAAGCCGAGCTTTCGGCCACGTAGAGATGGCTCAAGAGTTTTCGACAGAGCGGCTCCCTATCACATGCCAGCGTCTCCATTCTGTTCCGCTAACTTGTGTCGAATTGCAACTCTACTTTTTTCCAAGCACCACAATGTGCCGGGTCGACAACTTTTCAGCGGCACACAACCATCGCGTTTTAGTGCGTCCTCTGCAAAGAAAATTACTGCCACGACAATGCGCCGATTGTTGAGAATACTCGACACTTTAGGTCGATACGGCTTGAGCGCTTGCACGACAACACAAAAAGACTTGTCATTTTTTAAACTTATGTACTTGCAGAGGACCCTTTTTGTCAATTCATCGCTCGACGAGGGCTTTCCCATGCCACACAGGCCGTGTGGGTTATTTCGCCATGTTTTACCATGGCTCGCCAGGGATTCGCTGATGGAGGAGGAGAGTAACTACGTCGAAGTGGGGAAGTAATGATTTGCCGGGATCGCCCTCTGCCTCCCACAGCCCCCGCAGACTGCGACACCTGTTATGTGGACGCTGCTTATCCCACAAGCGCTACCAAGGCTCGACTAAGCTCGGAATCCAAGATCTGAATGAGAACGGGTGCTTTTCTGGGTGAATTGGTCATAGGCGTTTGGTTTTTAAGCATCGTAACTACCCACGTGGAATGTACTGAGCACCACAGCATGATTCGATTCATTTATTTTTTAACGTTACAGTCTCGGGGGGCCGTAGCGGAGAGCTACAGCAGAAGTGATCGCGCAAACCCCACGGGAATGGATGGACCCAGTGGCTGCCATGAGTTACAACTGTGGCACCAACAGCTCAGCTGCAGACATAATTAACATTGCCATCAAGCAATGACAACTAAGGTTTTTGAGAATTTAGCATTAAAAGTACAAATACCCTTGAGAGTGTCTCCTTGCACTTCTCTCTCGCCAAGGCCTTCCACGAACAGAGGCACGAGCATGCAATTGCAGGGCTGCACCGTCATCTAGAACGTGCCAAAGCTTCCACAGCTTCTCTGGCACCAGCAGTCGCGTTGGCACCAACTGTAGCACCAGCGCATCACGTTAACTCGTCCGTGCAAGCCACGGCAGCACCAGATGCTGTGCATCACTTTCACCGCGCGCTGCCAACGGTGGCGGATGTCCGAAAAATAATAAAATGATAGCCGGGAAAGATAACGAAATAGTATCGGGTATTGAGGCATGGGTCGAGTTTCGCCCTTGAAAACAAAATACTGCCTAATGAAGAAACAGATAAGCTACTAACATTTTTTTTTAATAAATAACAGCAGCAAAGAAGTCCACCATGAGTGTATTTCTGCCAAAAATTGACAGCGCTGGAGTTGAATAAAGATCATTTTGGGGGGCCGATACCAACACAGAAAACTCATAATTCTCATTATTATCGAAAAGCGCGACACGGGCTTTGCGGGCGGGAGGGCCGGCGGGCGGGCGTACCTGTTGTGTTGAAGATCACGTCGCTGACGGACGTGGGCACGAGCGGGTTGGGCAGCTCCTGCAGGTAGCACTTGAGCGCGTCCCCAACCACATTCACGTCCAGCTGATTCAGGTCCACCCCGCTCAGGTCTGCGCGGCCAAGCAGCGGCAAGGGAGGACGCGTCAAGGTTGCGACGTCGCACGGCGTCACGCCGGGGTGACGAGCGAGGGCTTCCGCCAGACGCCCGCGTGGCCCCGAAACTGAACATTCAGAGTTAGACTTCGAACGAAATAAATGAATCAATGGGCGATCCTCTCGTGTGTCCAAACCTTGCTTGCTGACTGGCCTGGACAGGAGGGATAATTTGTGCATTAATACGTTTTTGGGCGCTGTGTTCAAATTGTCGAGCGTTCTGATTGTATAAAAATATCAAACAATTACCATTAACAATACATATAAAATCTGCACTTACACATAGTTTTGGCATTAGGTAGCCTCGAAACACTTACAAGATAATAATGGCTCAAAGTCATGAGCAATAATGGATGTCAGATTGGTTGGTAATGATAAGAACGATTTCTAGAAGACTACACCCAAGGAAAACGAGCAATAAAATGACTCTAAACGGGATACGCTGATTAACATTTTTCCAAAGAAATGTTCTTCACCCCAAAGTAAAATGAAATTCCCTGCCGTTTTGGCACGCGGCTATTTTCCCTTGGGCCTTCCAATGCATCCTGTGGCTGAAGAGGGGCCCCACCAATCACGATGACTCGGGCCAACAAATGGCAGGGCCTACACTTCTCGCCTTAACCGCCGTGGAAGTGTCTCCTGGCGCATTTCAAGTGTCAAAAACAAAACAAAATGCACGACACTGCCACTCCACATTCCTGTGACAGAAAGAGCAGCAATGCGGATTCACCGTCTTTTGTCCCCGACCCGATGATCAAACTCTTGCCGTGTAATTCATGGAGATCACAGACCACGCAACGGAGAAGGCGTGCTCGCGCCTTCCTCCGTTTCATTTGGGACAGGTGGCGATAACACTCCTTAATGGACCCCTGTCCCGCTTTTAGGAAAATCGATTGATAATCTGGCTTTAGCTGTTCAATAAATAGCCAGTGCTGTGTCCAGTTAATTTCTATTAATGCTTCACAATTTGAACTTATAAAAGACGACCGGGCAGATACATTAAGAGGCGGGCACGCAGATCAGGGCAGCGAGCACACGAAATTTCCAGCTCGACGGCGAATCGCGTCATTGATCAAATTGATCTTTTTCGGCTTCAATCGTGGGACCGGAGAATCGCCCATTTTACGTCTCGACGTTTTGTTTCACGAGCTGCTCCAGCGCTGTCCTCGCGTATGAATTACCCCGGGAACCTCGGCTAACCGACGCCTCACAGCAAGAAGATCCCGGGTTCGAATCTCTCGGCTCGGGTGCCTTTCTGTGTGGAGTTTGCATGCTCTCCCCGTGTCCGCGTGGGTTTTCGCCGGGCACTCCGGTTTCCTCCCACAGTCCAAAAAGCATGCTGCTACATAGGTTGATCGGCTCGCAGGCTAAATTGCCCCGCAGTGCCCGGCGATGGACTGGCGTCCCATCGTCGGCATATCCTTGCCTTGCGCCCTGTGTCTGCCGGGATAGGCTCCGGCTTCACCGTGACCCTGTATAGGACTAAGCGGTTTCAGACAATGAGATGAGATGAGTTAAGAAGGGGGCACTTCTTTTTTTTTGCGGAACCTCACAGGACACCTGAGCACAAGTACAAGAGAGCGGATGGGGGGGGGCGCGGGTTAAGCGGCCTGAAATATCTTGGCAGCGGGCGGCTTAATTATTTATTAAAAGACTATGTATAATTAAAAGTGCGCAGCGAACGGGCGTATTCTTGAGGGCAACGTGAGACTACGTTCGTGGACCGATGCTCAATGCATTCATTTATAATATCTGCCCCGTCCCACGTCTTGCCCGTTAGCGCCGATCACCGCCACAGTAAACCCATTGTGCCGTGCCACACTGCGGCGTCAGGTGAGTTAGTGCGATAGCGGGAAAGCTCGTTACTCTGCTGACGTTACCGTCCACCGGAGCGATTTATGTTATCCCTCCCTTAACTAGTGCCTGGTTTGCCCCAAACTCAAACTCTTATCGAGAGAATTACTCTTGGGAGTTTGCGCTAATGTAGATTTTCACGGCTCAATGCATGACGAATGCTTCCAAAAGCTGCTCTTTTTGGGACAGCCGGCTGAGGATGCCTCCTCCAACGTGAGAGGTGTCGCGAAGGAGAGATGAGGAGGAGCGAGAGACGGGGCTATCCCGAAAGAGCAGCTCTTGGAAGCAATCATCACGCTGGGCAGCTGTTATTCAGAAGCCCGATGATGCCTCCAACGTGCGTGACGAAACGTTGCAGAGCAGAGAGGAGCAACGCTCGATGCGGCTATGCCGCACAAACAATTCTCAAGAACGATTTTCATATATCGAGCCGTGGAAACCGACATCATCAGTCAGCCTCTTATCACCTAGATTAAACGGGGTTTTTTTTGCATGCTGATGCGGCCTTGCCGGGGCCGTTCGACCTCTTGTGATTGAGTTTCACTGGGGTGCCCAAACTTAGCCCGAGTGCCTCCTCGCCAAGCCATTTTCGTCCGCTCGCAGGGCAAGGATTGAAATCCTACTCAGCAGTAGCGCTCGTCGCTATTCACACAATGTCCTTGCCAATCACTGTAACCAAAGGCTCGGGTGTTTTTATCTTTTCCTTGCTTTCTGCACATTTGTGCAAAGATGAATAATTGCTATTTTAATAATTTAAATTTGAGCATGACATTCGTGCTACAGACTCAATCATGGGGACAATTTTATAGATGGTGGCCGGGCTGCATCGTAACCATTTATATGTGACACACTACTACAGTTATTTCATTGATTTATTTTTCTGGCGTGCATTAAGTCCATTATTAATTTGTAAAACATACTTTCATTTTCACATTCACAGTCTTCTACGTACTGCGCTCAAATGTTCACACAAATGCCTCTAGAATCTCTCAGAAAACTTAAAAAAAATTTCAAAAAACAAATTCACTTTGTGACGCGCACATATTTTGAGAATAAATGCGCGTTGGTGAAAAAGTAAGTTTTTAGGAATTAAAAAAAAGTAATAGCGGATTTGGTCTGGTATTTATTTCTTATAATGGTATTTTAAATTTCCAATACAACAAAGCACAACCTCCACAATTCTCAGCTGCCAGTGTGTTTTCCCCAGTAATAAAGACTTTTTTTTTTCTCACGTAAATGACTACTCGCAGTTGAAGAGGCAACAATGTAATTGTTATACATGCGGTGCACTTTGACAAACTCTAGCGTTTCAAGCAAACGGCCGAGCGGTCCCTGGCAACTGCGCGGGCACGTACGCACGCACCAAACTGTGAAACAAAACCACGTGCGCTCTGTTCTTCCAAACATTTGGCCCGCAATTATGTTTGAAAGCGGCGTGGTCCAGAGGCCAGGAACATGTGGCCCATACGACCCTCCGAAGCTCTAATGAGCCTCAGCTTCCATAACGTCACGCTGATAAATTGTGCATACTGCGGAGTGGCATGCACAAGTAATGGGGGAAGATGGGAAGGCGATGGCGAGCCAAATAATCGTCACCGTAAAAAAATATAAATGTTCAACCGTTCTGGGACAGATCAAGCACGGGCAAAGACAAAAATAACACGCGCAAACAAAGACAGGGGGACGGAATGGCACACCTCTGCGCCAATGCGCAGGTATGCCCACAGTCACCCAGTACAAGCGGAGAGATTAAACACAAAACGGAAAGTCGCAGCATTTGGTATTAAAGAACGGTCAAAAAAAGCAGTGCCGTGCATGATGGAGTGCTGCACGAATTGGCGGTGACTCATTAAAGAACATTTAGGGATTCCTCAGGCATAATCCAGACATTGTAATCCCTGGCTCCCAGCGTTGGCGGTGCAGCAGCAACTGCCATGCCTGGCACCGAGCCAGTGCGAACTGAAATAACCCCGCAAAGGCTCGCCTGTTTCCTTACCCACCAATCCCAGCGCAAAAGTGCCCACGTGCTCCGCAAAAAAATAAAAAAATTTGATATAAAAATAAAAGCGCACGCTGGGTTTTCGGAATACAAAGCATGCGCAATGAATATTTGTTTCTGCGGTTTTCTTTTGTGACGTACACGCTGAGCAGGATGTGGATTGCGGGTGTGTGTTTTTAAATGCGGTGATAAAGAAATGCCACATCTCTACAATTTTTTAAAGAAATTCTAATGAATTACGCGAAAACTGTACCAGCGGGATGGTTGTGTGTCCCTTCTGTCTCAGGAAACGCAAGTAAATAAATGCATATCAAAACAAATTAAGCACAAAGTAATATATCTGTCAATATTTAATGACCACAATAAAAGTAGCCTAAGAACAAGTTCTTTGTCAAATTTACCCCTACACGGTTGTGAGTAGCGCATCACAAACAGAGCTTTATTTCTGAAAAGAGCTGAAAATAGCATATTTACAAGAATAAATGTATTCTCAGCCAGCATATGATTATTATAAACAAGATTTATTTTTTAACCATATTTTACTTGAGACCTTTTCTACATTGGACTTTTTTTTATGGCACCCTGTCGTTACAAAAGAAAGAATCGATACAAACCCAATAAGGGTAAGCATGAGTAATTCGGCACTCTCTTGGTGGACATCAGAGGCTTTTTAAAATTCGATTACCAATTTTATGGCTATTCGTTTTAAGCCTGCTTTTCACGCACGCACCGCACGGCTGAAAGGCAGCATTATCGCCAGTGACCCGGTCGGTCTTATCGTGGCCACCAAGGCCCCGGGCACAGCCGTCTCGGGCCCATAGATCAGCCAGCCTACGACAGTACGGCTCTGGCCAGGAATATCAGCGCTCCTCCGCCCGCTCAGAGAGCCATCCATCCTCCCCCTCCTCGTCTCTGGGTCATGACCGACTGCTGGCACTGCAATCGTCATACACGTCAGCACGCAAAGCCTTTGTGCACGTGTGTGCGTGTGAGCGGAGTTCAATTCCTAGCCATGGGCAACATCAGTTGCGAGTGATATCTGACTGAACTGGTCCTGTCCCACCCTGGCGCCCCCCCCCCCAAAGTTCAGCAATTATCTGCTGCACCGTGGTGACGGTGTTTGAGCGAACATTAAAAATGCCCTTCCAGTTAAGTTTACCTTGTCTCTTCTCAACACGCAATAGAACCATCTAAGTTCAGCCTCTCTTAACTTGGGAGTCCATTAAGAAACTCAGTCAAGAGTCTAACTTATTAATTCCGCCATGTTCCCCTTAAGAGATATTCCCAAGGCTCACTTTGTGCAGACTAGTAATAGTATTAATGTTATTTTGTACGCGATATGATATTGGGAAGCACTTCGAAGCGATCCTCTTCTCTAAGGCGAGGCACTACGTCGAAACCATTATTCTCTCATTCTCACATTCTCATTATCTGAAACCGCTTAATCCTATATAGGGTCACGGTGAGCCGGAGCCTATCCCGGAAACATAGGGCGTAAGGCAGGAATACACCCCACGACGGGACGCCAGTCCATCGCCGGGCATTGCGGGACAATTTTAGTCTGCGAGCCAATCAACCTATCCAGGAGCATGCTTTTGGACTGTGGGAGGAAACCGGAGTACCCGGCGAAAACCCACGCGGACACGGGGAGAGCATGCAAACTCCACACAGAAAGGCACCCGAGCCGAGAGATTCGAACCCGGGACCTTCTTGCTGTGAGGCGTCAGCGCTAACCACTGGGCCACCGTGCCGCCCCGACTAGTAATAGTATTAATATTATTTTGTACGCGATATGATATTGGGAAGCACTTTGAAGCGATCCTCTTCTCTAAGGCGAGGCACTACGTCGAAACCATTATTAGAGAGATTAAATGTGTGCACCTGGTGCAGGCAACCTCAGTTGAGAATGTGTGTGCGAGCAGGCGACAGCACACATGTTCAGACAAAGTCTCAACGAGTGAGACACATTGGGCTCTGTCACTCAAACAGGGGGCAGGGGGGGCGGCGGTGGCCCAGCGGTTGGCGCGCTGGGCTACAAACCAGGCGACCCGAGTTCGAATCCCTCTCTGGATCGGTCCTGGGCCTCCCCTAGATCGACTCAGCCTCAAATGAGTACCTAGTGCAATGTGAAAATATTGCCACCATGGAGGCAAAGGCGGCCCGGCGTGGTGCTGATCACCCACCCCGTCGTGTGCCGTGTCGACCTTCATCGGTGCTCGCTAACTGCACTTGACCCTACAGTCTGTTAAGGCTACACGGGGGGGGGGACCTTTGTCATTGTCTGTCACGCAAACATGTGCACGCAACAACTGCGGCCGGCTCGAGACATGCGCTCGAGTGGTGAGACCTCGGGGCTAACAGCCACAATGGAACACAGTGGACAGGACCATCCTGAGATTACTTATTTAAAAAAATATATATACTTAACACATTCGTCATTATTGAAGTGCCGCTGTCGATGCAGATTACGCCGAGGAGAGGGCACAAGGCAACAAGGGTTGCACGGCCGACCCAGTTACACCTCCTCCACCTGCTAGTCCTCGTCACGACTCACTCGTCTCAGCAACAGACTTGATCAAGAGTCCAGGGACAACTCTTTGTTGTTGCTCTCCCAGGACGGTACGCAGGAAATAAGACAATGGAGGCAGACCCGACCGCCAGGCTCGCAATCAAGCCCTTCCCCCCTCTCACCAAGACACATTAAACGAATACTAACACCAAGCAGCGTAGGAGCTATTACCCATAATTAGTTTAAATGAAAGAGCCGCTGCTCTATCACGTTCCCAACGTTACTTTCACCTTAAATAGAATGCCGTATCTAGTGTTTCTCTTAATGAGTTATTAAAAAGCTGATCGATTCCAAGTAGATTGAAGAGATGCCGTTACAAAGGGGATGGGAAGCAGCCAAATTATATTAAAGGATAACGGCGAATCTCAGGCGGTCCGAAGAAAATCTCGGGGTCAAAGGGTCACCACCGGCACTCCTATTAGCCGAGAGGGTATCTGACCGCGTGCAAGGCTTTGGGTTAGGCCTATATGCAGCGAGGCTGACCTTCCAGATCTCCCATGGGGACCTGGGGGATTGGGTTATCAGCCACAGCCATCCCCGGCGACCTGCGTGATTAGCTTAGCCGAGGTCAGAGCAGAAAGAGGAGGGATCAAGGAGGACAGGGCATGGGGGGGGTTAAAGAGAGAGAAAAGCAACAGCTATACCACTCAGGCTTCGGCGGTGATCAATTCTACATCAGACTCCAGCGCATTCATAATGACACTTTTAGCAGCAATGAACTTCGACCGGCCGCTGTGGACAATGCGCGGTAAATGCAATCGCTAGGGATTATTCCCGGTGATCGCCCATCAGATGGTTGCACCGAACTAAATCCATTGAGCAAAAAGCATAAACCCTGACAAAGAATGTGAAACGACGAGAGTGTGGTGCAGGCACCGAGAGCGTTCTATTTATTGTCCCAGCAAAAAAAAAATCAATTTTTAAATCAAGTAATTACTGAAATAAAGTATTCACAAAGTTTTATTTTAAAATTCTCGTGTGGCAATTCACTGCAAACTTTTCTTCTTATTAAGCAATCACTTCTCCGTAATAAGAAACGTTTTCTCTGCGAACCAATATTTTTTTTTTATAAATACGCGTAGAGCTCAGGATGCTACTCTATTTCGTTTTTTACGGTCACTTGGCAGTCGCTGTGACTGCCAAGCGGAGTGGTACAGGGGGCCAAATCCAAGTCAAAGATTTCATTTACTACCACCACATGGTTAGTGTTTTGCTGGTCCAATTTTTTAACAAGGTCTGACCACTTCCTTCCTCTTGTGTCATTCTGGTGTGGCCCATTTCAGGCTTACGCAATGTGCAGCGCGAACGGGGGCCCCCAAATGGAAATTGCGGGACATGCCAAGAAAATAAGTATTTTTCTATTCAACCAGGCAGGGCGTAAGAACCAACGGACAGCATCTCCGTTTCTCTCAACGTGGTTGAAAACAAAATATCTGCCACCGTCACACACGCACAGGAATAATGCGCGTGATCTCACACCGAACCGCTGGCCGAGTAAAATAAAACAAAGCGAGTAAAGAAGACGCGTCGCGCCGGCGTAAAGTTTTCACAGAAACCCCCGACTTTGGATATTGTTTTAAAAAACACGAACCATCTGAAATCACTTAAAAATGAGATGCAGCATTAAAACTCAATAATGCAGGTTCGAGCCAAACGGCATTCGGTTTCCAGAAGCGTGAGAGCGAGCGCCAGCTCAGCACAGCCACCTGGCTAATTCAACAACTCCTTTGGGAAGACCAGCACAAGGCCAATGTGCACCGTGACAGGCCACCCGTCTCACCGTGGGCCTGGTGACTGAAGGTGGGGGGGGGGAGGGGGAGAGGGGGGGCAAATGCCAAGGCGTAGTCCCGGTGATCTCCTTCCCGTGGCACTGCCGCGATGCAACCCCGGACCGGGATCGAACTTTTCGGGACCCGTACGCGGCCGAGGAACTGCGCGAGCACCGACGCGAGTATCTCGGTGCTCCACACGATGGTGGCGATCGCTGTCTGCATTTGTTTTATTTGTACAAACGTTCATTGTTGCGAGGGGATACGCCTCCTGTGCTGTCCATGTATTGCCTAAGTCCAAGTTGAAGACATGTCTGGTTTCCACTGCCTGCCAATATCCATCTGATCTGAAACACCGTGCACATGAAGGCCCCTGTACCCATCATGCACGTCCACTGTTTTATACAGTCTTGACGGATGCCACCGCCTTTCGATGCCATGTAAATCCAAATTTGTATTGAAATGCAAAAATAAGGGCGGCACCGTGGCCCAGTGGATCGCGCTGTCGCCTCACAGCAAGAAGGTCCCGGGATGCCTTTCTGTGTGGAGTTTGCATGTTCTCTCCCCGTGTCCGCGTGGGTTTTCGCCGGGCACTCCCGTTTCCTCCCACAGTCCAAAAAAACATGCCGCTGCATCGATTAATTGGCTCGCAGACTAAATTGCCCGCAGTGCCCGGTGATGGACTGGCCTCCCATCGTGGGTGTCTCCCTGCCTTGTGCCCTGTGTCTGCCGGGATAGGCTCCGGCTCACCGCGACCCTGTACAGGACTAAGCCGTTTTTGCCAATGAGACGAGATGTAAGCATATATAAGGACCTTTCACATCGATGTACCTGCACGACTAATTATTAAACGCGACACTCAGCAAAACGACACGGGTTTCAGCCACCTGGCAGACGCGGCACTGTACGGCAGGCAACGAGGTCGGTTTGGTGGAACAGCAGGAACGCTAATCTCGAGTTTAAACTCCAAACCAAGGTTAACATCGCGGTAATAAATGTGACTGCCATCATCCCTCTTCAGCGGCATCGAAATCCGCACCACCTGTCGAGGCCACAGAACTCGGCGGTAAATCAACGGGGACCATTCTAGAGAGGAGCACGGTCATGATGGCTCATTCCGTTATTGGACCACTGCCTATGTTTTGTGCTACAGTTAAAACCCACTCGCGCCTGTCTTATTTTGTATGGGCGCACGTATTGTTGGATGGTCACGTGGAGAAAACAAAAAATGCTCGGTTCAATTGACACGCTTCTTTCCCGAACGTGAATTGTAGTTTAAATTAATTACGTTCAACAAACACCTATTCACCTAGAGGCCCCAGAGCACTGCAAGAAAGAAAGGTGGAAGGGAAGGTATACACGCAGTAAGCTGGCACCAACCTGCCAGAGACTGCATCCTATGTATTATGATGGTATTAGTCTAAGAGCTATTGTGTTTTTTTCAGCTGTGGGAGGAAACCGGAGAACCCGGAGGAAACCCACGCCGAACAAGGGGAGAACACACACGCTCGACACAGAGAGGTGCCCGAGGCGGTGTTCGAAACCGCCTTAGGCAGGACTTTTTTTTTTCTCGGAGGAAGCACAGATGTTACCACTATGCCACCCTGCTGCCCACAAAGAAGAGGCAATGACATGTTTGCGGCCACGTTTTCGCTTTATCCTGTCTTGCGGTAGCGCGCTGTCACAGTGCACGGCTTCACACACACACACACAGACCTGGGAAGGAATAACGCATTGCCCAAAACATACACGCGCACACGAATCATTCCGCCCTTTTCAACTTAAGCTTTGAACATCACTCTAAGGAAATCCTTTACTGTTGAATAAAAGAAGACCCGCACCCGAACGCTTGCCCCC
>JAZEWT010000019.1:4458551-4470494 GCA_036362905.1 Mordacia mordax | reverse complement strand
CCTTGGACAAAGTTAGCGCACGATTATGATTATTAAAGTATCAAGGGTCTTACATTAAGTAACAGCAGTAATTGTTGTTGAATCAATACAGTGCTGCGACACCGCTGCTCCTTGGAGAAGGCACGGGGCCCTGCGCTGCGCACAGACGCTTGCCTGTGGTTTCACAATAGCGTGTGGCCCCACGACAGCAGCACGAGTAATTAAAAGCGCATTCGATTCGTGGCCACGCAAGCAAGTTGGAGCTCGAGTATTCCTGTCCTCATGTGATTAACTGCATACTCTCCAACCTCTCCTGCCCGCCGGCCCCCCCCCTCCACACACTCGTGCCGCGCCCCGACGCTGTCCCCCCCACCGCCGCCACAAGGGCCAACAACCGGCACACCTTCGCCCCTACGTTCAGACCGTCACAATTCCGGCGGACGAGAGGACTGCGCGTCGATACATTTTAACCAGTGGGGCGTTATTACGCAACTGGCAAACGCTACGTTTTAATGTCCCGGGGAAAAAAAAAAACTCGGAGGTTTCCAAGCAGAGTTTCTGGAAAGACATGATGTCCTTGGAAAACCAAGGGCAGCTGGGCACGTTCGAGAGGCCATATGGTCCGCTGGATCTGTGGCGAGCTTGACGGCTAGATTC
The DNA here is from genome assembly GCA_036362905.1 of Mordacia mordax. Classification (NCBI taxonomy): domain Eukaryota; kingdom Metazoa; phylum Chordata; class Hyperoartia; order Petromyzontiformes; family Petromyzontidae; genus Mordacia; species Mordacia mordax. The sequence goes on along the minus strand of JAZEWT010000019.1, from coordinate 4,469,858 downwards.
TGATCACCAGGAATAGAGTGGTCGCCACGGACATTTAACTGGAGGTAAACGTGGTGGCTTTGGTAGAGGTGTCTGTCGCGAGTTTTGCGGTCAAGGTCCGCTTAAAAACCGAAAAAATATATCACGTTATTGCTGATTTGCCGTTCTTATCTCGTTGTTTATGTGCCGTTCTCTCCGCAGCTCTGTGCGGCGCTTTGTAGCTCTTTGTGACCCTCGGGTGAAAGGACGCCAGCTATATAAATGCAACTATTATTATTAATGCCGTGCTGCTGTGGTGACGCCGTCATCGCCGCCGTTTTTGTTAATGCCGCTTGATGCGCGGATTTAGGCAACTATTATGAAGTCCCATGGGCTGAAACTCAAAATTCTTAGCCATCTGTCCACGCACGACTTCTGGCGGAGTGTAACGGTCAGTTCTTCGAGAGTGCTTAAAAATAGGCGTATGCGTGTGCGCAAAGGTGGACTTGGAACGCCGGCAGAGGTCTGCACTCACACGAAAAATGACGTAAGGAACGCATAATCTGCCCGGACTTGAAAAGCGCCATTAGAAAAGTTAACAAACAAAAAAGCCAAGAGAGGGGAAGAAAAAAACCCACTGTCCATCAATCTCTGCCGCTTTCCTGTGTCCGGTATAATCTGAGTATTAAACCCCCCCCACCAACCGAGCCAAACCTACAAATGGTGAAGGTTCGGCTTACATTTCGGTAACCGTGCTCATGGCAGACACAAAGGGACAGTGTGGCGCACCTTTGAAACCACAAGATGATCGTTCGAGCCATTGTCACATTAATTGCATAACACAGATCAAATATCACGTTTCCTTGTATACTATTTATCAACACAAAGCTTTAGCCTGGGAGCATTACCCACAAGAGCAATAAAGAAGATGGTAAAGAAACCTGTCTGCGAGCAGAGGTGAGACTGCATATCATCTCCATCGGTGCACCCCTCCGTTGGCGAGGGGTCAGACTGTCTGAGACGAGATTTACAGGGGAGGCCGACCCGAGCCATTACCGTGGCGGCGTCATTTGCTTCAGCGTTTATCGTCACCGCCGCTAATGTGCCGCCCCGGCTCGCCGCCCCGAGCCTTCGGATCGCGCCTGACCGCCGGCACAGGAGGCCAACCCCTACCCCCGCCCCTTCTCCCCGGGGGCCGCGGGGGGGGGGAGCCAGCGTCCGCGCACGGGGAATAACGCCGTTCGAACACGCAGTGCGCGCCCGGCGCAAGCTGGGCGCAAGCTCGGAGCAAGCCCGGAGCAAGCACGGCGCAAGTCCGGAGCAAGCCCGGAGCAAGCTCGGAGCAAGCCCGGAGCAAGTCCGGAGCAAGCTCGGCGCAAGCTCGGAGCAAGCTCGGAGCAAGCCCGGAGCAAGCCCGGAGCAAGCCCGGCGCAAGCTCGGAGCAAGCCCGGCGCCCGCCCGCCGCCAACGATTTGCCCGAACCTGCCACGGTGGGAGCGGTGATTTAGGAGGGGGTGGTGTGGACGAGCGAACGAGCGAGCGAGCATACCTTTACCTGGTCTAACCCAACTTGGCAGGCGAGCGACGTGTCACCGAGCCGGCTGATTCGTTTGTAGGTCTCAGATCATTATCAGAAAACCGCTTAGTCCTGCACAGGGTCGCGGTGAGCCGGAGCCTATCCGGCAGACACAGGGCGCAAGGCAGGGATATACCCACGATGGGACGCCAGTCCATCACTGGGCACTGCAGGCAATTTAGTCTGCAAGCCAATTAACCTATGCAGCGGCATGTTTTTGGACTGTGGAATGAAACCGGAGTGCCCGGCGGAAACCCACGCAGACACGGGGAGAACATGCAAACTCCACACAGAAAAGCACCCGAGCCGAGATTTGAACCCGGGACTTCTTGCTGTAAGGCGACAGCGCCACCCACTGGGCCACCGTGCCACCCTCGTTTATAGGTACCCCACTCACAAATTGAGCCACAATGAGAGGAAACAGATCGGTAAAGATGATTGCTTCGAAAAGCTGCTCTCTCGGGACAGCCGCGTCGATCGCTCCCTCTCTCCCCGTCGCGACGTTTCGCCTCGCACGTCATGCATCGAGCCGTGAAAACCTACATCAGATCTGTAAAGCGTCATCCGTGCTGCCACCGCCCTCGTCTGTGCCTCCAGTGCAGAGCTACTGCACACTCGTTATTCGGTCACCTGTTGAGAGGGATGATGGTGGGTCACTAGAATCCGGTGGTTATCTGCAGCAGATGCAGAACTTACATCGGCTACCACTTGTGGTGGGTAAAGAGTAAAGTGCAAAGTTTTGAACTTGAAAGATTTTACTTTTTTCTGTCTTTATATAAAACGTTCTTGCGAGAAAAGAGGTGAGTATAGGGAAGAATGCCGATTGAAGCTGACTGTTAGAAGATTAAGAACCAAATAGCTTATTTAACGAAATATGGTAACTGTGATCGTTAAAAGTCAAAGGTAACTTGGTCTGAACTGCGTTTGGGGCTCGTGAGTCAGCGGTGTAAATACTGAACGTATAAGTCTCGTCCTGAGTTTCTGAAAAACCTCACCATGTGGTATTCATTTTTACTGACTCAGGACAGATGACAACGGTAGGACTGAATTGACCCTGGATCAAGATTGTAACGCACGATCTCACATTCGTGAATGGCTCTGCTGATATTTCAAAACCAAAGCGTGTTTCAGGCGCCCGAGTGAATTGTGCGAGCCTCAGCAATGTGTGCACGACACGGCAGTTTCAGACTACAGCAAAACTCAGAACTCCCCCCCCGTCACCCGGTGTGTTTGCTCGAGCCCGCTTCCGCAGACATTGTGCACACAACAGCTTGCACGTAGTGTTGAGCCAAAACATTCAAACTTCACGGGTGGCGCATTGGCCACTTGAGCTCTGCTATTCTTGAACAAACAACGGTAAAAAAATAATTTCACAAAAGATCTAGTTCACTGAACCGGTTGACCGGAATCATTAAAAGATGGACACCAATACTGCTGTGGACTTTGCTCCTCCAAAATACAAACATGGTATATTCTCAATGTGTCCTAATTGTGCTACCGGCATCACGGCATGAAATCTCACCGAGTAGTGCATGCCTTGTGTCACATTGGCATAGAAATTGCACACTTTTCTACACCCTTCGTTATGACATTGTCGCATGACAGTTGAACGAATATGCGATTTAATCTCGGGGCTAGAATTTAAGCCAAATGAACTACAAAACCAAATTCAACGCGATCTTGTTTTTCTAGCGCAAGTCACTGGTGATCCGGCTGGACTCATCAACTCACTGCACTTGAGAATCCAGCATCGTTACGAGTATCCGAAATCGGACTAAAATCCAGTAAATCAGTGCTGCCGGATAAGCACCAAGATCTGTGAGCCACCTGGCAATCTCTCAGAGAAGTCCACGCAACTTAAGATGGCCACACGTTGGTATCACATGCGTGCTTCTATTGGTTCACGAGTCACCTTTAGCAGCAGTGACCTGGGCAAACGGGCCAAGGCCCGGGTTAACTTGAAGAAGGAGAAAAAAAAAGAGCACTCGCAAAGCTACCATGTTTAATTGGAATGTCGATGGCGAATGCATCTGGAATTCATCGCGTGTAATTACAACCAGGTGCGCGCGGCACGGATCGAGCTGCGAAATGCGCCAACTCTTCAAAGGGCCCGGGCTCTCGTTTGGTGCCCAGAGGAAGGCTGGCTTTTTTGGGACTACAGCACCAGGCGTAGACCTCGGCAGCAATTCCTCAACCCTCTTGCAGCTTAAGAGTCATCAATCTTTGAAGTTACCTGCTTGGATTTTATTTACATTTTTGAGACCATCGTGTGATAATTCACGCATTTCATAAGGTTGAGGTGGCTGGTCTCTTTTCGTGCAGGAGGCAGCTCGTTGTGTAATTGCACATCAGTCGCTTTATTTCAGTCTTTTTTTTTTAATGCGGAAAAGAAACTGGAGAGTTTTGAAATTTCTGTTTGAGAGCTTAAAATATCAGTATACATAAAAGTACCGAATTCATACGCTCGCATTATCAAAGGGTGCACAGCATTCACAACTCTTAAGGAGAGCCATTATCTTTGCACGTTTCAAAGAACCGGGGCCAACCACCCCACTGATTGCTGGTTTTATTCGCAATGTAAACGAAAACGTTCCAATCTGGTGAGGAAATGATTCTCCGTGGGGAAGATAATGTACACCTGCTATTAACTAAGGAGTATCGTTTTTGTACAACGGCACGGCAAATACTCACTGATGCCTCGACACGAACAACTCAGCCGACGGTACATCTACAGGGGCACCAGCAGCAAGTCACGAATGAGGTTCTCGGCCAGTGCACCTCCCTGCAAGTGCCCCCCCCACCCCCGTACTGCTTGCCAAGCGCCAGCAGTGCCAGAAGCACACAGCCTGGACTTATTGCGCAGACACGCTGAAATTTAAATTAATATTTCATAACGCCAATGCCGCAATATTATTGAATACATAAATACCATAAACACGCACGAGCTTGCGCTTGCATTTAAAAGCTGTACTTAGCGAAGTACAGTATTTTTCTAACGTTATTATTTTATCCTTTGCGTTTTTTACCAAAAAGGGGCGACTATTTTTTCGGGATTTAATTTTTTTTGTTAAATGCGTGCATGCATTTCTTTTTTTTTAATAACAAGACCTCTTTTTTTTCTGACTTCCAGTGACGCAAGAACTACTGACCCAGTTGCACGGCTCAGTGAATCTCAACCACATAATGCGCCCAGAATGCACAACGAAACGCATCTGTTCATGATAAGCGAGAGCAAATGCCAGCACACACATTCCTGTTAACTGAAACTCATTAAAACGTTTAACTACTTGTTCCACGTAAATTAGAACGTTCCCCTGTGTTTCTGTTCGCGAGCACCTATTGCGAGGAGCACTGCCGTTCGTGTTCCTCATCACGCCTATGATTCAAACCCGCAAGGGGTCACTTCGCGTGCGCTTCAGCCTTGCCAACTTATCCACAGCCATCCCCGCGTAACAGCTTCAACAGGCCTGTAAGGGGGTCCGGATGCTGTTGCTGTGCACGACCTATAAAGGCCAGCGCGGCACACGAGGGGATGGGTGGCCGGCACGGCACACGAGGGGATGGGTGGCCAGCGCGGCACACGAGGGGATGGGTGGCCAGCGCGGCACACGAGGGGATGGGTGGCCAGCAACAGTGCGCTGGACATTGTATTCAAATAGTGGCCCATCTCGCAAAGGGCGCACGCATGCACGCACACAATCGCTCGCGCGGAGAGCATTCTGCGTGGGACTCGGCGGTGCTTACGGGGGACTCTGCAGAGGCGGCGTGCTTAAAGTGTGTCTTGGCCGGCAGCCAGAGCCAGTCTCTCCCTCCCCCCCCCACCACTGCTCTCTCTCTCTCGCCTGCAAAGCCTTGGAGATGCGGCGCTGTCACGCGACGACTCAGACCCGGACTGAACCATCGCACGGCACGGGGAGGCGGCGAGGGGATGGTGTTGACAGAGGGAGGAGGGAGGATTAGAGTGGTGTGGAGTGATGATGGTGCGAATGATATGGAGATGCTTAGACCACAGTAAATTATTTAAAAAATACCCGGACACTTCACTGTAAACGAGGATAAAGCGTTGCGTTTTTACTGAGACAAGTAAGGTTCTGGTTAAAATATAGTTTTCCGAGATGAAGGACATAGATTGACTTATGTCAAGAGTCTCTTGAGATGGATGAACATATCAACAACGGGCATTCTTAAAAGTTCAAAGAGCAGAGATTTGTAGATCATTCTCACCAATGTCCTGTAGGATATGGTACCCGAAGAAGAAGAGATGATTACTATAGCATTCTGAGAGTATTGTAAGGGATTCACGGCTCGATGCACGATGAATGCTTATCAAGCAAGTTTTCAGGATAGAGAGGAGGAGCGCTCGACACGGCTATCCCGAACGAACAGCTTTGGTAAGCAATCATAATTTGGAATTAGTTGGTTAAATATATATTTTGAAGTATATATACCAAGGTTTAGAAATTCGTTCGTTAAAACAGTCGACAAAATGTCTATATACTTAAGATAATTACGTTTTAATTTTATTCTGGGCTCTTGAAAAATGTCACAAGTGTGGAGTAGTTTATGATAACATTGTGCCATGCACTGCCACCGTTAATTTGATAAAGTAAAACAATGTTAGGAAAGTTCATAGGATGAATACAAATGGAAAAGTCCTTACACAAAAGCTAATCTACTAGCCAACAGGATGAATATGTGTAATAGGTACATACATTTAAAAAAAATGCATCGAGAAGAATTCAAAATAGGCTATACGTGATGGACTGCATCGTAATAAGCGGCCACTCTAAAATAAACAGTTTAATCACAGTGCACTATGTAAGTAGTGACCGTGAAAGATAAGCAGTCCTTTTTGTCCAACAGAACACACTTTTATTTCAGTAAGTTGATTCATTTCTTGTTGTGCTTATTATGAAAACGTTGACTACATTTGTTCCCGAGATCAGCCTCGAACGCGGCTACAGGACGAGACCCAGCTTGATAACCCACGACACGATGCGAAAGAAGCGTGGCCTCAGTCTCATCTCTCTCTGTTCGACGGGCCTCCTCTCTCGGAGCGAATTGTCGAGTCAGCAGACATTGATGAGGCACCCATTCGAATGTGTGAGAGCGTGCGATGCGGCACAACGGCTCGATCGCTGCTCTGCCACCTCCGCCCCCCCCCCTTGTTGCCGACAATGCAGCTGCCGACTCCACCTCTGGTACGCTCACAATATCCGACACTGTGGGCCAGATTTGGGGCGACTTAATCAGAGGCCCTATCCTGTTGGAAACCGGAGATCACGGCTTGGGGCTCAAGCAGCTCAAGCGACCGGGGTCGAAGCTGCTCGGGGAAAGTCTCCTTAAACTCACAAACCACGAGTGTCCCCCCCCTCCTCTTCGTTAAAAAATTATGATTGCGCTTTGATGGCGAGAGATGTTGCTGTGTAAATCCCCGCTTCAAAGGGCTCACTTCTGAAGTCGCTCCATTTGCAGTTCAAAAAATATTTGATGGGCAAACTTCCAACTTATATGCATGTTTTACGTTCTGTTTAAATTATTCTGGGAAGTATCTGCACGCCGGTCTCGGTGGACATGCAAAGCTAAAACTTTTTTTTTAACTAAAAAAGAAAGCTTCCGGCCAAAGCTCGTAGTTTAGCACTCACCACAGCCAGTTCTGAACAAAGTCTGTTTCATTTCTGTAGACGCTTGCAATGCTGCCAGGCGAAATTACCGCCACGTGTCATTTATTGGCTGCAGAGTAAAACAAATTAATATGCTAAGACATTGATAGCGCTATAACAGCAGGCTATGGTCTACAAATTGTTGTGGCTGCTGCCAATATCAAACGCCTAAGCGTTACCCTGTAGGTAGAGTAACCGAAGGGGATGTCGACTACAAACCCGGCAACCCGAATTTGATTCCCATCTGCTTCAAATATCAATGCCAAGTGATATTTGAACTGGTCCTATGGCCCGCTTAGTCTGTTGCAATCAGCATAGACTGGAGTGGGGAAGGATAGTTAGTCTGATGATCAATACAGCGTGGAGGAGAAAGCCTTCATCCAGCAATACATTGATAAGAGACCTAAGCAACGCTCATTTTAAAATAAATGCAATGCAGCAGTTGCCGAGCCACACTTATCTACGTTCATCAAGAGGTTTAAATATGAATGCAATGCGCATTTAAATTCATAAACAAAAATCCGCCTGCTCGTTGGGCATTCGCAACTCGCAGTAAACAAGATGCTCTTCACGGGTCCATCCATCATGGAAGGATTTCAAAGTAAGTAAATAAAACGTGACCAGCACTCGCAATACCTTGCGTGTGTGGTCGGAGGCAGGGTGGAGAGAGAGAGAGAGAGAGTCAATGGGGTGCAGCATTCCGCAAAGAGCCACGCGGTCACTGGAGGCATCCCGCAACAGGGCAGCCACAGAACGCACGTCAAGACCAGAGCTCGTTGCTGCAATGCTTGCCATTCCTCACGGGCAAAAATAAAAAAAAATTACATCACTGGTCGCCGGCAATCTGATTCATACGGCGGATTTCGCACGTTCAAGTTGTAATATTGTCAATGGTTTAAATATAACGAAACGAAGAGGGGAGTTAAAAAATTACACGGATGGGGTGACATATATTGTGGAATGATGCCATGATCACTGTTCAGGTGTAGCAAAACGAACTTTAAGATTTACAGACCTATTAGTTTCCTACTATCACACGTATTTAAAATGTTCAAGGAGATCGTATGGAAATGATAGTAGACACTTTTAAGACCAACCAACAATGTGAGCAAGCTGGACTTAGAAATTAGCCTTTGCTACCACTTTTAACTTAATAAAATTAGATCCGAACAGTGCAGAATGATTATCAAATGCCAGGATCTCATCTCATTGTCAGAAGCCACTTAAGTCCCGTACAGGGTCGCAGTGAGCCGGAGGCTATCCCCGCAGACACAGGGCGCAAGGCAGGGATATACCCAGGATGGGACGCCAGTCCATCAACGGGCGCTGAGGGCAATTTAGTCTGCAAGCCAATTAACCTATGCAGCAGCATGTTTTTTGGACTGTGGGAGGAAACCGGAGTGCCCAGCGAAAACCCACGCGGCCACGGGGAGAACATACAAACTCCACACAGAAAGGCACCCGAACCGAGATTCGAACCCAGGCCCTTCTTGCTGTGAGGCGACAGCGCTACCCACTGGGCCACCCTGCCGCCCGATTTGTGTCGTTTTCAGAATCTGATTTACTGCATGGATAATAATCAGCATACGTTTTGTTTCCATTAGCACCATAAACACCTAATAAAACCATGTGAAATAATAGAATTTGGGTTTTCAACTTTTGATTCATGCCCACAAATGGAAAGTGTTCCTGCCAATGCACACTAATTTAACACTGGAGGTTGCATTATTTTGGCTGACAAGGTAAGAACCACAGACACAGCCAAGCTGCGAATGCCTTCTTGCTCGCACCTCAGGGGCACCGCACCACTGCCCACAATAGACCCTTTCCCAGGCAGCTAGGCCAATAAAACTCATCGCCTGTGAGTTACAACAAATTCTGTCCTCTGGGGTCTGGCTGCTCGCGGAGGATCGCTTTAATTAAATTGCCCGCTTCTCGGAGATGTGTGAATATTAGAGGGCACACGGCTCCATAACCATCTCTGCTTTGTATGAAATCTAAGTCGTTGGATTAGGCTCTCGCGTTTGTATTGCACGGTCTTCATTATGCCTTGCGCTCTCGATCACCGATGTTTGACTGTCCACTCATCACGATGGAAGCTGGTTCAGGAACCGACTCGGGTCTCTGAAGAAGCTCCCAGAACAAGGAGTGAAATGGTCAACGTAATCCCAAACACACAGCACAACCCCCAAACAAATATGACTTTCGCATCGATGGCCATAAGCCACGGATGCACTGCAAGCCGTTGGTCTCGTGGGAGGTCCTTCTCTCCTCGTTGCCAGAAGAAGGGGCAGAAGGGAAGAGAAACTTGGAGGAGTAAATCCCAGAGGCACCATGCCCTGGTGACCGACCAACTCCGCTCACACCACCGCAAGGATGTGGCCTGCACGTGCTCTGCGGCTCAGCTAATCGTCTCGTAATGACTCCTTAAACTGAGGGCAGGGAGCTGCTTTACATGCTTAGCCAAAGCCCGACATGGTAATCTATGACGTTCCGGACAACCGATACTGCAATTTTCCATTCCGCCGGGCCTAAGCCGCTTTGAGAACAGAATCTCCGACGAAATTAGTGGCCCGTGCTGCGTGAATTTACCACCAGTGCCCTGCGATGTGCTGGCGTCATAACCGGGATATAGCCCCGGCCTTGTGCCCTGTGTCTGCCTGGATAGGCTCCGCCGCCCGACGACCCTGTACAGGATTAAGCGGGTATTAATGATGATGATGATGGCGATGGCGCAGAGGCCCCTTCTCTCCTCTCGGAGCCAAAAAAAGCAGGCCTGCATTGCTTATTTCCACAAGCCTGACCTTTAACCGAGGTTGGAGAGTGAAGTTCTGTACAATGTACGTTCACATGCTATGAGCTGGCGAGTTTCAATTATTAATATAAGCACGCACACTGGATTTACGCGTTGCCTACATGTTGTTCCTTTTGTGTATCAGTGTACGCGTGATTGTGTCATTTAATTCAGGAGTATATGGAAGTATTTAAACACAGCCATAGCAGGGAACTGTCATGATACGGGTGATTTTACTCCCCCCCCCCATACCGACTTATGGTTTCGTCCAATTTTAATCCATATCACCTGGCCAACAGTCCTTGGCTTGGCTTTTGTATGGTGATGATCTCAAGAACATCTTGACAACAGCATTCCTTCACAACATAATCCTTGATTATCAGCGGTACTCTCAAGTGTGGGGCAGTTTATCGTTGCGTTGGCTGCGAGAAACCAGCCGCCCGATTTAGTTCCTACACTTTTAAAAAGTGTATCAAAGTAAGAAATTCCACACGTAAGCACATGTGCGCACGGACATGAAATACGTTCAGAATTATTCCATCGCAGAATAAAAAGAAAAAAACCCCAATAACTTTACATAACATAGCATGACCACGCCTCAGACCCAGCAACACAAAATCCGGTACGGATTTACGAGCAGCCGGGCAAGGTCAGATTGCTGTGCCATCCTGCTGAGCCACACGGTGCAATGCGTGGGCACACTGCAGCCCGACTGGGCCAACCGCGGCTGGCACAGTTAATCTCGGCAGTTGAAACCGCTTAGTAGCTGCAGACATTTTTTGGTGGTTGCCCAGAGAAATCAGTCGGTTTATGGCCAGTTTCATCCCGAGTGTATTCTTAATTTCAACTCTGGAAGTATAAATGTACTGCTTTTTTTCAAAGGATGTTCTGTTTTTGCGAAATAGACGCCATAAAGAATAGCTGCAGAACCTTCTGACCTAAATTTATGATCAAAAAGAACACGCTTACTGAAAGTTTTATATATTAAAACCTCACACAATTTTTTTCAAGCGCCATCATTTTTCACAGACACGTCCTCCTTAGGAGTCCGGGTTGATATGAATATTGAACAAATATTGCGCACGTTAACAATTTGTTAAAATTTTTTAAAAAATCATGATTTACCTCTTGACTTTTTTGTTTGCACGCAAATTAAGCGACGAAGTGTCTGTGACCTTCTTTCCTTTACGGGAGGCTTCTCTGTCCTACTCTGTAGCCAAGGTTCGGGCGCACAGGTCACAGTTCGTACTGCTGTTGAGGTTTTCACCGTTGCGCTTTATAGCCATGCGAGGTGTTTTTAGGTTGAGACACGGTGC
>JAZEWT010000019.1:4435767-4453126 GCA_036362905.1 Mordacia mordax | reverse complement strand
TTTTCCGACTCCGCTCGCTGCGTGACCGTCACCCCCTCGTCGATGATTGATGGGAGGGCAGGATATTTTTGAGGACAAGTTGTCCTGAGCGCTACGTGCGCCGCGCAACCCTGCGGCACTCGGCCGCCCGCGCGCCCGCCCGCCCGCGTGCCGGCGAGCCCAGTTCGGAGCTCTTCATCACGGCCCGATTTTAATAACCGCTCCTCCGCTGAACGTTCCCCACCGCGAGCGTACGCACGTGTGCACGCGTGGGACGGCGTGCGCACGCAGGGGCGCGCATCGTGCGTGAAGTCGCACCGTGTGCGCGCGCGCGTCCGTCCGTCTGCGCCGCGCTCAGCGTTGGACGAGCGTGAAGCAGAAGGTGCTGAAACTGAACGCACAAAATATGTTCGTGGCCAATCCTGTGCTGTGTATCGAACAAAAAAACACAAAGCTCACAGACGCAAAAAGATATAACAGAGCGGACCGTTAACATTTGCTAAAATGTCGGATGGCAGTGCGTAAATTTACGAAAGTAACAAATCCACAATCTCTCGCGCCCGCGTTTTCCTCACGGCAGGGAGCCACGGGGTCTAACGGTTGGTTCAGGCCCGAGTGCTCGGCATGGTGATGCCATGCAGAGCGTGTCAAAAACGCGGGCGCCTTTTCCAACAAACTCCAGTGTGACCGTGAAAAAACCCCGATCCCAAGGAAAGTTACTGTTCATTCAAGGCAGCCCTCCATCTCAATGGCCTTTTTTTATTCGAGTGACGCACAAAAGCTTTCAATCGGCCTTAAACCCGGGACCTCACAACAGACTGAATGTCCCACACAATCCCAGTGAGCATATGGAATTCTGCTTGCTTTGGATATGCACGGAACTATTTATCTGCACAAACAACTCCGCCAACGGGTGAAACTAATGACTCGGCAAGACACGGCTCGGAGGTTAGCGGTTATCGAACACCACACTATACCAACCACCTTCTCATTGCGCTTCACTTCTCATCTCATTATCTGAAAACGTTTAATCCTATATAGGGTCACGGTGAGCCGGAGCCTATCCCGGAAACACAGGGCGTAAGGCAGGAATACACCCGACGACGGGACGCCAGTCCATCGCCGTGCGCTTCACTTGAAGAAGGTGATTTCAAAAAGACTATATTTTCCCTGGCTGTATAAGGGGTTTGTCTCCGAGAATTAAATGACACCGCAGGGATCCGTTTTTTTTTAAGCAGGCAAATGGTTTTGTTCGTACCCCATCATCTCAACCGACCAAACGTGCGACCGACCGCGGCGCACCGTGGCGGCAGCTGAACTATCACCGTGGCGCAAAATGGCCATGACGGGACGTCACAAAATTCCAGCGGCCAAACTGAAACGGGTTCACAAGGGACCCGCCGACGACACAAATCACGTCGCGCTCGAGGTCAGATAATAAAAAAACCGCTCGCTCGTTTCCACGGTCCAACCAAGCGCTTTTACGCCCGCAACGCTTCCTGTTACGTGGCACCGTGCGATTTACGACATTTTAAGGCGGCCCCGCATTGTCACGGAACGACAACGCGCTTTCCCACCGGCCTAAAAGAAACTCTGCAAATGTACCCCCTGCGCCATTTAAATTCTTGAAAGCCGATGTTAACGCCTCGGTTCTTTTCCTTCAAACCGCGTTGCAGAGGCCATTTTGTACTTTTGCCCTTCATTTGAAGCCCCGAGGCGCACATAATTCACAGCTGCACGAGGAGAAATGATCTTACGATTACACAACCTAAAATGAACAACTTCCAGCGAATTTATATCTGCTGATGGATTATGGCCTCCTCACGCCGTGTCTCGCACAGATTCTCTGACGGCACTTTACTTATGTCGTGAGCGGTGCAAATAGGAAAAGTAGTGGTGGCAGTATTGGACTGGTTCCGATACCATTTGCCATCGATATGAGTCACAGCGCAGCAGAACGAACCACTGCACTGCTGCGCTCACCCATTGCTCTAAAGAGATTCGTAAATTCAGACAAAATTAACGCGCACAATACACCGGTCTACTCGATTAAAGCAGGAGGCAGCAACGGAAACTCTGAATAAGCAGAGGCAACGATGAAGAACAAACTACCGGAGTGATTGGGCTGCATAATTAAGATGTCATTCATCACGCACATTTGTGGCTTCCAATTTCCTATGCTGACCCAAAGTTAAACATTACACACTGTACTATATAGTGGAGGAGCGTGTGCTGACAGATAATAGCGTCTAAAAGCACGTTAAATGACATTCATGGGACATTAAGAATACGCGGTGATAATGTGGTTATGTAATAGGTTTTCAATGATGGTATAATAATTCAATCAATCAAAACATGTACCAATAAGTTGAGATCTCAAAGTTACTTTTTCAAGTGACAAGCAACATAAATCACAATCGCAGGTGTATTAGCGATCTAGCAAACTGTGATAAAACCATACCACGGGCCAAAAAATGGAATTCTTAAATATGCATTGAAATGTGCACCATACGTGTCTATTTTCCAATGCATCAGCCATCCGCGATGAGAAAAACGAACACAACTGCATGGAGGGAACCAACAATATTATTTCGAGGCGCAATGTAACCTATCCCAAACTCAAAACTCAAATATCAATTGAAATGTTGCCAACACGGCACGGTGGCCCAGTAGGCAGCGCTGTCGCCTCGCAGCAAGAAGCGCCTGGGTTCGAATCTCGGCTCAGGTGCTTTTCTGTGTGGAATTGGCATGTTCTCTCCGTGTCCGCGTGGGTTTTCGTTGGGCACTCCGGTTTCCTCCCACAGTCCAAAAAAAAACATGCGGCTACATAGGTTAATTGGCTTGCAGACTAAATTGCCTGCAGTGCTCGGTGATGGACTGGCGTCCCATCGTTGGTATATCCCTGCCTTGCGCCTTGTGTCTGCCGGAATATATATATATAACGGCCATGACTTTCTTAATGCACGAAGAAGCGTACTGAGCATGTGCCACAATGCCTACACACTTAATCCGACAAGTATATTGTTCATACTGCACATAGGTGACACTTTGAGTGTGGTCGTGTAAAAAAATAATTAAACTTTAACACTTAACTTAGTATCGGATACTTTTTATTCACTCAATATAAGCCAGGATCTATTTTCTGGAAGAAGAAGGCCTCCTGATGCAGTAGCAATACCACATGGTACCACACACCATCTTAGGCACAGAAGAAAGGTTCTAAAGAGACATTTTAAGAAATTGCGCTTAAAACATTCTGCTTTGCGGATACCAAACTGGTGAAGCCAATCATTCCTCAGTAGTTGTGTATAACAATAACGGTGAAAATCTCTCTAAAATGTGGGTTACAATTGCAAAAAGGCCATATGTTGTACATAAGACCAGTTAAGCATTTAATTTGGCCAGAGTGGAAATTCACAACGGGGACAAAATTATTCACATCAGCGGATGCTGTCGTGGGCCAAGCATGGAACAAATCCCAAAATCATGAGCTCAGATCCTGGTCAGGCTTGACTCACTCCCATCATCCCTCTGAGTTCACTCAAACAACAAGAGCGTGGCACTTGATTGCAATCCAAGAGCAACTGCTCGTGTCAAGGAAGAGACTCGGGACCTGCCACAGGGAGGTTTGCATTTCCTGTAACACGGCTTCTTGGAGACGAGGATCGCTGGCACCGCAGCTCGAATTGGAACACAGAGTGATTACGGTGACCTTTTTTGAGAGACGTGCAGGCGCACGCGAGGACACACGCAGGCGCGCACGGACATCTTGCGCGGCGCGCGCATGGTCATTTTGCGCGGCGCGCGCGGACATCTTGCGCGTCGCGCACGGAGATCTTGCGCGTCGCGCACGGAGATCTTGCGCGGCGCGCGCACGGACATCTTGCGCGGCGCGCGCACGGACATCTTGCGCGGCGCGCACGGAGATCTTGCGCGGCGCGCGCACGGACATCTTGCGCGTCGCGCACGGAGATCTTGCGCGTCGCGCACGGAGATCTTGCGCGGCGCGCGCGGACATCTTGCGCGGCGCGCGCGGACATCTTGCGCGGCGCGCGCGGACATCTTGCGCGACGCGCGCACGGACATCTTGCGCGGCGCGCGCGGACATCTTGCGCGGCGCGCGCGGACATCTTGCGCGGCGCGCGCACGGACATCTTGCGCGGCGCGCGCGGACATCTTGCGCGGCGCACGCGAGGACACACGCAGGCGCGCGCCGACATCTTGCGTGGCGCGCGCGGAGATCTTGCGCGGCGCGCGCCGACATCTTGCGCGGCGCACACGGAGATCTTGCGCGGCGCGCGCGGACATCTTGCGCGGCGCGCGCGGAGATCTTGCGCGGCGCGCGCACGGAGATCTTGCGCGGCGCGCACGGAGATCTTGCGCGGCGCGCGCACGGAGATCTTGCGCGGCGCGCACGGAGATCTTGCGCGGCGCGCGCACGGAGATCTTGCACGGCGCGCACGGAGATCTTGCGCGGCGCGCGCACGGAGATCTTGCGCGGCGCGTGCACGCGATCCGGTGCGCGAGCGCGCGCGCGGCGCTCACGGCGCTCACGCCGCAGTGCGGCTGCACTCGCGAGGCCGAGGGCCGAGCGTGCGTTCGCGTCCATGCGCTGCTGCGTCGGCAATCTGCCCGGACCCGATTAGCACGCCGCTCGCACTTGCACCCTCGGGACAAGGTGGGAAGAGACGGGAGGAGGGGGGGGGAGAGCCTAATTTTTACATGCCTTATGCAATAGGACATTGGGAGCACATTTCTTAGCGCAATTATTTCATTCCAATCACCCCCGCCTTGCAACCTTCCCGGACTAGCAACGCTGTGCTATAATGCAGCATACATATTTTTGGGCCTTTGTGGAGCCAATGAAGTCAGCTTTTAGTACTAGACAAATCCAGAGCTCATCTCATCTCATTGTCAGAAACCGCTTAGTCCTGTACAGGGCCGTGGTGATCCGGAGCCTATGCCGGCAGACACACGGCGCAAGGCAGGGATATAACCAAGATGGGACGCCAGTCCATCACCGGGCACTGCGGGTAATTTAGTCTCATCTCATCTCATTATCTGAAACCGCTTAATCCTATATAGGGTCACGGCGAAGCCGGAGCCTATCCCGGAAACATAGGGCGTAAGGCAGGAATACATCCGACGACGGGACGCCGGTCCATCGCCGGGCATTGCGGGACAATTTTTAGTCTGCAAGCCAATTAACCTACGTGGCAGCATGTGTTTTTGGACTATGGGAGGAAACCGGAGCCCCCGGCAAAAACCCACGCGGACACGGGGAGAGAACATGCAAACTCCACATAGAAAGCAGCACCCGAGCCGAGATTCGAACCCGGGACCTTCTTGCTGTGAGGCGACAGCGCTACCCACCGGGCCACTAATCCAGAGCGTTATTGCATGTGTGTGTGTGTGAATCAATGCCCCGTGCTGCTGCAGAAACATTTCGTTTGGCAAAATCTTCGATGGCAATTACATCGCTCGAGATTTTCTTGAAAGCCACGTGATTGGGATCGTTAATGGCCAATGGGAGCAATGGCACACGGGTCAATTCGTCGTTGCCGTTGACATTTGAATGCATGATCACGGTGAGCAAGAACAAAAATATCAAAACAAATTGGTGTCTCGTTTCGGTGAGGGTTCAGTTGTGGCCACATCTAGTTTTTTTTCTACCTCCACACAGCTTTGCAAAGTCAGCGACGGTGCATCCACAGCGTGAACTGGCCTGACGTTATTGCTGACATGGCGTTCCCTCCACAGCTCGGATTTGTAAAAAAAAAAAATCCCAAAATAAACGTTGTTGTTGTCGGGCATGCCGTGTTCTTCCGTAGCTCTGTGCAGCGCTTTGTGACCCTCGGGTGAAAAGCGCTCTATAAATGCAATTATTATTGTTATTAAACGGCGATACAAAAAAAAACCAAATTAATTCGTCCGTCACGAAATGTAATCGATGCCAAAATTGCCGGAGCTTCCACGCAGCCGACGCAATGTACTTTAAACATTGGCAGAACAACCGTGGCCTCGCAAGTGTGAGCGAACTGTTCACTGTAAAGGAAAAAGTCACCCAGCAGGAATGTCAGACAGCATATTTCTTGTGATTTTGTTGGTCTTAAGAATCGTGACTGGTGTCACTTAAGCCACAAAGCAAAAGGCGAGGCTCACAATACCCCGCAGAACAAACTCACTTTACTGTCTGCATGTCAGTCTTGCGGGCGGCGCGCTGGCCCAGTGGTTAGCGCTGACGCCTCACAGCAAGAAGGTCCCGGGTTCGAATCTCTCGTCTCGGGTGCCTTTCTGTGTGGAGTTTGCATGCTCTCCCCGTGTCCGCGTGGGTTTTCGCCGGGTACTCCGGTTTCCTCCCACAGTCCAAAAGCATGCTCCTGGATAGGTTGATTGGCTCGCAGACTAAAAATTGTCCCGCAATGCCCGGCGATGGACTGGCGTCCCGTCGTAGGGTGTATTCCTGCCTTACGCCCTGTGTTTCCGGGATAGGCTCCGGCTCACCGTGACCCTATATAGGATTAAGCGGTTTCAGACAATGAGATGAGATGTCAGTCTTGCTTGACGCAGTCTACTGTGTGAGCCTCGGATGGGACATTTGCATAACTTGATATTAAAATAGCGCAGCGGTGTCATTCTCAAACCACATTAGCATGAGATCATGAAGTACTTGTACGTCTGCAGTGATTCAATACTCAAGCACATTGCCGCATTGTAAGTCAAAAAGGCACTGCATTGGCAAATACATTTCCCAACAGTGAGTTTTACACGACAGATTTTAAAAGTGTGTGCACGCTATTTGCTATTCTACTTTGTGTTTAAACAATAGGCGATTTTGTTCTTGCGTATGTTTCATGCGATGAATAAAAAGGATGTAAGAAAAAATTGCATCCTAATGCTGATGAAACGGCACAAAAGTGCCTGTTGGTAACTCAGTGTCAAATGGGATTTGGTAGGATCGTGACATGTATTAAGTTGTACATGCAACTCTGACGTGCTGGGCTCAATGACAAAGTGCACACGCGACTCAATGGTTGTGCCCACAGCACCACCACCACCAAGCCACCACCACCACCACCAGCACCAAGTCACCACCAGCAGCACCAAGCCACCAGCACCAGCACCACCAAGCCACCACCACCACCAAGCCATCACCAGCACCAAGTCACCACCAGCACCAAACCGCCACCACCACCACCAAGCCACCAGCACCACCATCACCAAGCCGCCACCACCAAGCCGCCACCAAGCCACCACCACCACCACCAAGCCACCACCACTACCAAGCCACCACTGCTCTTCCCAACCCCCGCCCCACGTGCTCCAGCGCTCCAGGCAGCTCCGAGGCGTCGGAGCACCGACGATCCGCCCCCCTCCGCGCGGGGCCCCCTGAACTCTACCCCGAGCAGATGGTTCCATTCCTGGCATACCGAGCGGGCTCTCGCTCGCAACACCACGCACTATTGCAACCGCCACGGCTCGGTCTCCTCCGCGCAACGCCACTGTGACCCCGCTGACCTCGAGGACATGTGATGGAGCCATCGAGAGCGGCGCGGCGGCGGCGGTGGGGGGGGTGATGGGTGGCCGGGGTGGCCGGGGTGGCCCGGGCAGCAGGCGCACGTGAACGCATAGCACAAGCGTGGAAGAACGGATCCCTTATTCCCCACTCGCACGCAACCGTAGGGAATGTTCCCGGATCTTGTCATAATCTCAGAAGCTAAGCGTGCTTGCAGCCTGGATTGTGCTTGGGTGAGTGACTGCCAGGCAAGAAATGGGTGCCTTTATCGCTCGCTGACGTGCACACGTTCTCAGCAGAGGAATGTTGTGCTGTATTTTCCTATGCTCCCCGCCTTTACAAACCTATTGATCAAGCAGGTGGGATGGCCACATCTCGCAATGGATTGCCATAAGGGCTTTAGACTTAAGTGTATTCACATCACAAACTAACCACCACCCCGCCCCCTTAGGCAAACCTCAGCATTTGCGCTGTGCAGCAGTCATTATGGAACTGAACAGAAATAAATATGTTTTTGATGGACTGGTCAAGGCTATGTTTACATGTGCAGCCTGGCTCCTGCAATGTGCTGGGTGTGGAAGGGTGTCTGTAGGAGTAAAAATGGATCTGTAAAAATGTGCAGATGCCGCATCATATGTTACCCTGGAGGGAAGAGCTGCTACATATTCATAAATATATATCCACTGCGTGGGAGCCTTCATTGCCATGTAATTGAAATGCTAATTAAAAGAGGTGGGCTGGTCATGATTGAAAGCTTCTCTGAAACGATGTATTCTCAAGACCACCAGGTTACAATACACGGTGTCACTTCCATATAGTATCTACGCTCGCTTTCACTGCGGCAGTTATTTTCACACTGCGGTGTAGGCACTTGAGAAGAAACGCACTTAGCAAATGGCTTTATGTTGATAAAGAGTACGCTTCATGTTACTTAACGCGACAATTTCTTCACGGCGAGATCTTAATTATCACCGGACTAGGGATGGGGGGAGGGGGTGGTGTGTAAGTTAAGGTGGTTCTAATATTGAACTTTAACAGCAATGACAAATAAGTCAATATTGTATTTTTATAAAATCTTTTGAAATTTGCAGCTATATAAAAATTTATAGTCCAGCCATGCAGCCTCCAGAACAAATATTCGCTCAATAAAAATGGGTGAAGGGGTAAAATAGATAATGTAAGAAAACATGTGTGATTGCGTTAATTTCATTTGTAGAATGAGATACTTAATTTACCGGGATGATAGTCAATGCAGGGTAAAAAATTAACTCTCACACGCTTTTACGATGCACCGCTTGTAGTAGATCACAGAGCAGTTTGCAAATATTACTATTAATATTTACCTAAAATCGCAATGATTAATTGATACATTTCCATGAGGTCATTTTTTCTATAAAATCTGCCACATGCACAAAGAAGTAGATAATCTAGGGTCGGTTGGTTAAGAGGTGAAATCGAAATCAGATGTTTTCAGTGGAGACGTGAGATACATATTCAACGTTTTACCTGGCACGGGAGCAACCTGGCAGGTAACATCAACATAAAGACCGCATTCACCACGGCACCGAGTGTGGTTTCAACGGTTCAATGCTGGATGCTCGCTTTCTAAAGCTGTTCTTTTGGGATAGCCGTGCAGAACGCTGCTCCTTTGTGTTTCGCGTCGCTGCTGGCATCTTCAGGCATTCTGCGGAGGAGTCTCAGCCGAGTCTCGGCGGAACGCCTGAAGATTCGCTCAAAAAAAGAAGCGCTCGACACGGCTATCCCAAGAGAATAGCTTTGGAAAGCAACCGGCATTCATGAATGTCGACTTTGGGCTCGAATCGGGGACGAAATCTGATCCCGAGAGTTTAAAAAGTCCAATAACATTGCGATTTAGTATTAAATTCGCGTAAGCTAAGCATCGCACGTACACTATGCCATGGGTTTAACACGCAGCATCCCGTGTGCACGGTTGCACACACTGCTGCGTGCAACGAGAAAGCAAGATGGGGAAGAGTGACACCAAGAAGGGGCAGCGGGGGGGGGCAGTAGTAACTACGTGCAAACTCGCCCCCACAATTCCGCTTGGGACTGCGGCTCTCTGAGAACGTCCCCCCCTCCTCTGCCACCAGATCAATCAGCACCTCGTGCCACCCCAAGGCTGCCCACCACCCCCCCCCCTGCCATCCCGACGACTGCTCGACAACCGCGCGCAGCCACCCGGAGTCCCAGAGGACAGTGGCTCTCTTCACGACACTGAATGTGAGAAGGGGGGTGGTGGTGGTGGTGGTGGTGTTGGCTTCCTGGCATTCTATAGAGGCAAGCGCGGTGGGGGCACGTGTTTGAAAAATGCCACTTCGTTTGCAAGTCCGAAAGCGAGCAACGATGTTGTCATCTCTGCACAGCTCTGTGCAGCGCTTTGTGACCCTCGGGTGAAAAGCGCTCTAGACGTGCTATTATTACTATTATAACGAAGAGTTCACGAGGAAAAGGAACCCGGTCTGCATCCAGTCACATCCGCTAACTGACCACAGATTCGCCGATGGAAACGTTGAATGTTTTCAAAAGCGTAGAACTTGCAGGACAGTGGCTTTATCACTGTATGGTGAAGTATGACTCGAACCCCCCCATTGCAGATGCTGCACCACCACCCTCGTGTAATTATAATTACACGTGATGCTAAGTGAAACAAGCACGGAATATGGCACGCACACACATAAGACATAATTTTTAACAAATGCTTATGTGCAGTATCAATGAAGCTAATCAAGCTCATGGGTTATAATAATAACAATTGCATGTATAGAGCGCTTTTCACCCGAGGGTCACAGAGCGCTGCACAGAGATATGCTCTGCTACCCACACCCGGAAATCCAGCCAGATTAACGAAGGCAACAGACATCACTGAACAAACAAGATTCAGCATGCCATTTGATAATATTGAAAAAAAAATCAATACGCCATCGTTAATGATTCAAGAGCCCACGGATACAAAATTACATATTAAACATACATAATCCGAAGTGCCGATTCGAATTTTGCCCTCTTGATAGCTTTTAATTTAAGAGCATTTTCCCCACTGTGTTAAAAGTCAGCTTCATGGGACAGACATCCTAATTCGTAATTAAATCTGCCCTACAAAGCGGGCAGCGATTGCGATCGGGCTGCTGGTGTGCACACGGTTCAGGTCATGTAACCTATCCCAAACTCATCTCATCGCATTGTCAGAAACTGCTTAGCCCTGCACAGGGTCGCGGTGAGCGGGAGCCTATCCCTGCAGACACAGGGCGCAAGGCAGGGATATACCCACGATGGGCTGCCAGTCCATCACCGGGTAGTGCGGGCAATTTAGTCTGCAAACCAATTAACCTATGCAGCAGAATGTGTTTTTGGACTGTGGGACGAAACCGGAGTGCCCGGCGAAAACCCACGGGGACACGGGGAGAGAACATGCAAAGTCGACACAGAAAGGCACCCGAGCCGAGATTCGAACCCGGGGTCTTCTTGCTGCGAGGAGGCGACAGCGCTACCCACTGGGCCCAAACTCAAAAATCAAATATCAATTGTCTCGAGCAGCCAAGTCCACCCAACAGACCGTGCATGTCTCCACAATCGACTTGTGGACACGGGGCCCCCTTTACCAACCCCCTCCAACCCATTCAATGCATTATGCTGGGGAAGGGGAGAGGGAGTTTCTTTTGTGCGACTCATTCAAATTCATGGCAAGAAATGCTTTCACGCTCATAACTATTACAAAACACTGCTGTACTGTATTCGTACAAAACCACAAGCGACGAAAGGGATTGGTTCGATTTTAATACCAGATCGGCTGTCGGGGAAAATATCTTTCGACGCATCCTACACCCTTTGGGGCACTAGCGCCCAGGAAAGGGTGGTCTCGTTAGCACCACGCTTGTGTGATTTGTTACCGTTGTCCAAAGACTGACGCTGACAGGCTGTACAAGACAAGGTACAGCACTCATTTGGCGGGGAGTCCCTGGCCAAGCGCATAATAATACTGTAGTGTAATTATCACTTGTGTGCTTAGCAAAGAATGAAGCCCAGGCTGCCTTGGACCCTAACAAAGCCTCCCAACCACCGACCTATATCACTCCGTACGAATACCCTCTCATATGCAGATCAAACCTTTTACACCTCAAGGGTCACTTCTTGGGTCTGGTCTCCACGGACAACTAGGTGGCGCTCGCGGATCACTGGCTGGTCACGACCCACCCGTTAAGACTGGTGGAATAAATTATTTAAAGTATACACGAGAGTAAAGTATCCTTTACATATGCGGTCAAACAATCATAATGTAAACACAGACCAGTGACATTCACGTCACCGTGAAAAATGTCTAGCGCGTCAAATGTTTTCACCGTCACAACTCAAAAAATTATTACCGCCACGACCGCTTTAATATCTCACGGTTGGCTGTGGCAGTGGTGAGCGGTTGCGCTGTATAACCTGTACCATGTGGCAATAACCGGCACAATGTACATTTTGGGGCGCGCTCTTGCGCCAAATTCGCAGAAAAAAACTAACGCAGCTTGAACAGCGACTTTCATATTGCCTCTGGAGCAGAGTTGCTCAGCAGGAGTCATGAAAGTGACGCTTCCATTGAAGCCATAGTGTGTAAATATAAAGGCAATACAAGAAAAGCCGACAGAAAATAATTATAAAACGAGGTAGGCTATTATATAGTCGGTAACCTCAAAAGAATCACAGGACCAGCCAGTGAATAGCAATATAACTTAATTCATTTGATGGTTTATAGCTCTCATAAAAAAAACGAATAATATACGTTCGTGGTAATATTTGCAATGTTGCAATAAGTAATGATGTCGGTTTTCACGGCTCGATGCATGATGATTGCTTCGAAAAGCTGCTCTCGCGGGACAGCCGCGTCGATCGCTCCCTCCATCGCGGGCTGTCCCGAGAGAGTGGCTTTTCGAAGGAATCGTCGATGCCGCAATATTCCAATTTTTCCAGAAAAGAGGGCAACCGATGACGTAAAAGTGTGTAAAGTAAGATAGCTAATTTGAATCACTACACATTACTGCAAATGCCACCTTGCCTTCACGTATTGAGAAGAAATTGCTTTCTCTTTATTACCGTCTGCAACAAAATCTAAACCAGACATACCCAAGGGTAATTATATAGGAACAATTGCTGTTATGTACTTTACGTATGTTATGTGTGTCCGCAGTGAGGATACAACTCAGTCGTGAGTGCACATTTGATCCGCACAACCATGGCTTTTATGCTTTATCTAATCTCTCCTCTGCACGTATTTATTACTCTTCTGAAACTTCGCGTAATAGCACCACATTAAATCCCAGCAATTACTTGAAACCTGCTTGATACCCAAATAAATTTCTTTTAGAGCCTTCCTATAATTACAATTGGCACATACGATACAACCGCTCGGTAAACCACTGCGGAAAGGCAGCATTGAAATCCTGGGTGCAACTCTGAAGGTGAAAAAATATATAAGCATTGTTTGAAAAGCTCGAAAACAGGCATTGCCAGCTATGAAATGCATTTATATTCTACAAGCTGTCCCGTTTATACAGAACCATAGGGAATACGTACTTGTGGTGACAGCTGATGCTCCCTATGTTTTCCCTACAGTTACATATACATGGGACACCCTGTATTTGTCCCGGAGTTGAAGCTGAGGATTCGAAGCATGGGACCGTGACAAGAGACCTAAAGTTTGCCATCACTCTGCATTGCCCACCCACTGACCGAGCCACCGATCCCGTTTGACCGACCAACATTGTACTCGTGCACTTACACGTGTAAAAACACCAGTCCGTCCTTCAACCACCCGCCCAAGTGCAACCACACAATTTATGTTTCCATGCACAGTATCTGTGAAATATATCTGCGCAACGGTTTGCAGGAAAGACACCGCGAACAGGCATAAACTTTATGCAAGCCTGGAACTAATCGCGGTTGCTCGTTCGCGTGCTAATTTCACGAATTCTGATTGGCCATTACGTGCAAAAGGGATTTTTTTTTTAAACCTTATCCACAAGAGTCACTGTCACTGAGCACAATAGAGAGATTGAGGCTGGCTTTTAGCAAGAGGCACCCCTCGTTCTTTTCCTATCCTTAGCTTCACTCGAGGCCCAGGGAACAATTGCCGCCTGTGTGTGACTGAATCTCAAGGCCACGCTTACGAAATAAGCGCACGCCATTTAAAACAGCCCATGAAAGCTGTGCTGGGCCAAAGGTTTCCTTACCTGCAGGCATTTCACTCCATCCGAACAAACCCCACTGCATTTTCACGCGAAATTTATGCTGAGAGGCATGAGGAGATCACATGTGTGCTCTGTATTAGATGCAGTCGATTTGGCGCGAAGTGTGACGCATCACTCGTTGTCTGTTGGAACTTTCGTAGGAGCACTGCTACGGATGGCAATAAAGAAAAAAAATTATCCACCCACTTTCACAAAATGTTCCAGAGCCAGGGTTCAAGCCGTGCACAGATAAAACTTTTTTTTTTTGAAAATTCAAGATTAAAATCTCTATGTGGCTTGTGACAGCCGCATGCCAAGGTCTGTTCCAAGTCAAGTAAACCTAGTGGATTGTTGGCCAATCTGTGCTGAAGCTTGAGTTACCATCCCCCCCCCATACGTGTGAGGTTTTCCATTAAATTCCACTTTCCTCCCACACACAAAACAATTAACGAAGCGTTGTTAAATGGCCTCAAGTCCCGAGGCCCCCTTTTTAAAAACATAGAAAAAGAGGCATTCGTGGGTCTTCGGAATATCATTCAAAGTGACCTAAAATATTCGGTTAAGCAAGGCGGTGGGAACGTTCCGCAAAGGGAGCAAAAATAGATTGTCTTACCCGTAGCCCCATTCACGTAAGAAAGTTTTTTTTGTGTTATCAGAAGCAGTGGCAGTTCAGCAGTCTGCGGTGTCCATAGTGCATACCACAGAGGGCTTAAAAACAAGCTTATCACGTCCAACACTACTCCCAGCAGTAGAAATTGAGGTAGCATAGCTTGAAGGAAAACTGCAAGACTGTACTGTATGTGAAATACAAAAAAAAGCACCACACAGCTTGCAAAGTTCTCCAACGTGATGCAACAGTGAAAGCAAACCACAGAGAGAACATTTTCTTGGCATCTTTGGCACCCAACCACACGTGCACATCTTCATGCATTAGAGGCTATTGTTTTCGAATTGTATATAATTGTATATATGGTACGGCACTGTACTTAATTCGTTCAAGCAGCTATTCAATCCCATGTGAGCAATAATGATACAATTTTTTTATACTGATCTCGAATGTTAATTGTGATCCCGAATTGCTGCTATTTGTCACACTGATGGAAGAGTGCATGCCTAACATAAGAAATACGTCACTATTTTGTTCAACATTCAAGCCTCTGTTCAGCAATTTTTGACAAAAGGCTGTATATTAATATTACTCTGGGTGCAATATTGTTTAGCCTATCCATTTTTAGTTGCTGTGCAGTGCCCAAGGTGGTGGCAGGTCAGAGGCCAGGCCACCCATGTTCCCCCTATAGGCTCGGTCCAAATATTAAACGCTGCGAACGTGCATGCTTCAGAGCACCGCACCCCACGTTAACGCAACCTAACACAGTGCGTGCGTGCACGCACGCACTACAGCATTTACATCACGCAAGCTGTCAGGGCTGTTAGGTCGAGACCAGTCGCATTCGAATTAGTCAAGATGATGGTGGCACGCCGATTATAAATGCGCAACCATTAAGCACCCGGCACAGTGTTTGTATCTCGCTGCCAGTTTTGGCCGGCGCTTGTTTCGCTTTGGGGCCCCAATGTCACGTCGTGATGAAGCCGCGCCTCAAGCTGCGTGCGTCGACACTCTCTCGTGATGCCCCTTGCGGCAACTTTTGTCCCAGAGTCTCCGCGAGTGACATCTTCGAACTGGCAATTAACATCGGTCACACAAGCTGACAGGCGAGCATTTCTAAGCAGGTGTGCGTGCGGGTGGCGTTGGCTGTTGGTGGGTGGCGTTGGCTGTTGGTGGGTGGCTGTCTCAGCGGTCAGAGCGCCGGGCTACAAAACCGGCGAGATAGAATCCCACTCACGGACAACACCAGTAATTATTTTCTGAACCGGTCCGCGGCCTTCCCTATGTCGACACAGCCTCAAATGAGTGACCAGTGGAGTGTGCAAACATTGCCACGAGGGAGATAACGGCGGCTAGGCGTGGTGCTGGTCACCCACCTCTTCTTGTGCCCTGTCAACCTTAATAGGTGCTCGCAAACAGCATTTGACTCTATAGTTCGTTAAGGCTACACGGGGGGGGGATCTTTGTCACTCTTGCCGCCGGCTGCTTCCTGCGCGCAGCATATATGAAACTTTGTGACGTTGAACTTTGTGATCACTCGTTGTTATTTATATTTTTAAAAAAATTGCTGCTTGCTGGTACAGTAACTTATACCCGTCAACCTCCTTGACGGAGAAGAGTGGTGCAATGATCGCCAAACCCGCGTTATAAACATCGTCACTGTTGTCGTAAACTTAATCGCTGCCACGAACGTTATCAACTCTTTGTCGGTTGGGTGGAGTTGCTTAATACGTAATGTGGCGAATTCGGTTGTCAAGCAAAACTGCCCACCCCACGGCACGGTTGGCAGCAATTATGGTACAAGAGAGCCAGAGGCCACCACCGGTCAGAAAGATGGGGGCACTCTGGCGATGACGGCCAACGCGCACGCTGCAGAGTAAGCGCTATGCTCGCCTTTTCGGTAGTTTCGGGGAAAAAAGAAAAGCCACGGAAGGAACGAAATCATCTCTGAATCGCGCTCGTTAAAGAGCTTCGCACGAAAAGCGAAACGTTTCTCAGCGAGTCCAGGATGGGATTTGAGTATCATCGTACAAAGGTGCATACCTAGTTCGGCCACGATCCTTGGGCCCAATTAAACCACGTGACAATCAGCTTAAGCCAATTAGAGTTTGGTAAGGCAATGTTTAAGGTCTTAATTCACATCTGGGTGCAAAGAAAAGGATTGCAATATAAAGATAGATAAACAAAGCATGAATTACCATGTAGGTGTTCGTGTCCTGTGGCCCTCCGACAATTATTCTGGTATTATCACGTATTTTTCAGCATGATGCCTGTCATTAAACTTAATATGGTGGTGCGTCAAATTGCTGCTTGAAAATCATGCCGAGCAGCAGACGTCATATTATAAAGCGCAACAAAAGCCCATTTCTTTTAGGCACGATTAAAATAAACGCAAACGCGATTTCCATCATAATGATACTTTCGCTGCACCGATCCAGACAGCTCGTCAGGGAGGGACACAGACGCCCGCTTACCGTTGGGATCCGCAGCGGTTGCGCCTTGCTCCACGCCGCCGGACACCGCCGACGGTGGCGCCTGCGGCAGGGGTCGCGGCGGTCGGGGCTTGGGGGTCGGCGGCGGAATCTTCACGGGGCCCAGGTACTCCACGTAAGTCCCGGGGAATTCGCCGTGCTCTTTGGTGCGCTCGTTGACGCCCGAAATCCAGCCGATCAGCTGCGGGAAGCGCTCGGCTCCTTCCTTGGCGAAGCTGAGGGCCAGCAGCGAGGCCTTGGTGACGACGAGGGTGTCCCCGGGCAGCAGGTCGATGTCCTCGTTGCGCTCTCGGTTGTAGGCGTACACGGCCTTGTACTTGAAGCCTTCGTTGGTCATCGCGGCGGCGTCTCGATGACAAATCTGCGTTCAAGTGCCTTCGAGTAACTTAAGCGTTGTCGGTTCACACAATTAAAGCAACCAATTTTTCAACTAATAAGAGAAGCAAACGCCAAGGAAAACTTGCATGATTCCTCTCTTCCACGAACGAACGGACGAACGGACGATTGTCTTCCGGAGGCGCGGCCGCTCGACACGGGC
>JAZEWT010000019.1:4391843-4409183 GCA_036362905.1 Mordacia mordax | reverse complement strand
GGACCGTTGCTCGGGCTTCGCCCGGGCGCGGGGCAGATCTCTGGGCGGGGACCCGGGGCGGCATCTGGTGTTCGGCCGAACCAATGTTCGTGACTGATCCGGGCTTATAAACGCGAGCTGCAAAGAGCGCTCATTCAAAGGGCGGATTGAGAAGCCTGCCTGCGAAATACACGTACAAAGGGACTGTGTCGCACACGCGCATGCGGTGGAGAGCGTGTGCGTGTGTGCGTGTGTGCGTGTGGGGAGCGGTGGCGCAGCGGTTAGCGCGCTGGGCTCACAAAGCCGGCGGACCGCGAGTTCGAATCCCGCTCACGGCGAATAGCAGTGACGATTTTATGAACCGGTCCTGGGGCCTCCCCTAGGTCGACTCAGCCTCAAACGAGTACCTAGTGCGGTGTGTAAACGTTGCAACCAGGGAGACAAAGGTGGCCGAGCGTGGTGTTGGTCACCCAACTCCTCGTGTGCCGTGTGGACCTTCATAGCTGCTCGCTAACGGCACTTGACCCTACAGTCTGTTAAGGCTACACGGGGCATCTTTGTCTTCTTGTGCGTGAGCTGGGAAGAGGGGGTTTCATAAAGGGGAATTAAAATTATGACTCCTCTCATGTCATCTCATTGTCAGAAACCGCTTAGTCCTGTACAGGGTCGAGGTGAGCCTGAGCCGGAGCCTATCCCGGCAGACACAGGGCGCAAGGCAGGGAGATACCCAAGATAGGACGCCAGTCCATCACTGGGCACTGCGGGCAATTTAGTCTGCAAGCCAATTAAGCTATGCAGCAGCATGTTTTTAGACTATGGGAGGAAATCGGAGTGCCCGGAGAAAACCCACGCGGACACGGGGAGAACATACGAACTCTACACAGAAAGGCACCCGAGCCGAGATTCGAACCCGGGACCTTCTTGCTTGGAGGCGACAGCGCTACCCACTTAATTGCCAGTAGAATTATCACTTCTACTGGAAATAAAACGAAGCCTATTTGCGAGACACACACGAAGTGGCAACATTCATCAGATTCATACAACACGTGTGTCCGGATTACTAAAGGTTAATATATAATTCCATGAAAAGCGTCTATAATCAACGCATCAATACGGGCATTGTATCATAATGGTCAAGGAAAATGATACATAATGTTTCTCAGTCTCATTCAGCGCCTCAATGCCCCACATATATACGGACAGACGCGTAATCCACAACGTGGCAATGTTTTCTGATGTTCTCATGATAGCAGGGGTTGCTGTCGCGACGTTAAGCGCTGTCAATACAAACGTCGCCAATCGGCCACCAAGCTGTGTCCTACAAGAGTAGAGCCAAACACTTGGAGCTCGCGCTAGCGGAGGCCGTTCTACCAGCAGTGACGGGGGCAGGGAATTGCAGGGCCGCACCTTTACCTTAACGAAAGCACATAATTCGCGTAGGAATGTGACTATCAAGGGCGGCACGGTGGCACAGTGGTTAGCGCTGTCGCCTCACAGCAAGAAGGTCCCGGGTTCGAATCTCTCGGCTCGGGTGCCTTTCTGTGTGGAGTTTGCATGCTCTCCCTGTGTCCGCGTGGGTTTTCGCCGGGCACTCCGGTTTTCTCCCACAATCCAAAAGCATGCTGCTGCATAGGTTGATTGGCTCGCAGGCTAAATTGCCCCGCAGTGCCCAGCGATGAACTGGTGTCCCATCGTCGGTATATCCCTGCCTTGCGCCCTGTGTCTGCCGGGATAGGCTCCGGCTCACCGCGACCCTGTATAGGACTAAGCGGTTTCAGACAATGAGATGAGATGTGACTATCAACGCGAGTACAGTATGAACATGAATCACACGCACGACTAAGCACGCTTTGGATTTCTGAAGAACTTTACGTAATTTTGTGCCGTTGGGCTCGCGGCAATTCATGTACTCATGGAGTGACTTCTTTATATTCTATATATATTACCCCTCAGAACCACGAGAGCTCTCAGCGGCGCCAAGCCAATTCCGCGCTCGTCGCGATTAAGAAAAAGTTGTCAAATTTAATATTCGGAACCAAAATTAAAATCGGATTTTGGTCAATTTCAGACTTAACATTAATTGCATTAGAACCATCTGCCGACTCGTGTCTGTGGATAAAACTCGAGCTGCGCGCCTTAATTGACACGGCTTTAACAAACGAGATTACAACCGGGACGCCTCTTCATTCACGAGTGCTTTTTCAATGAAATTAATAAAAAAGAAATGGCTTTTTATTAATACGTAGGGAAATCGACTTCTCATATATTTCTCGCAATTTAATCAGGTGAACGGTAACACGTGTCCATTTGTGTGATTAGCTTTATGAATGCTAATGTCATTATTAATTTAATTAACCACTTACTATTAATAAAGAGGCATAATGAGTCAGTGTGACTCCCGGGTGAAAAGCGCTTCAGAAATTCAAATATTATTATAATGACGGTGCCGCGACTTAATTGCTCGCTTGATGAACAATCCACATGTCAGCGCTGCTTCAATTTCATCCGCCAGCGTGGTAATTTAAAACGTATCCGCCCCCTCCCCCCCCCCCACTGCTTGCGTCCACCAATCAGTACCAGTAAGTCCACCACAGTTAGTCGACAGGTAAGTCACCTATGTTTGCAGCGGCAACGTCCGAACGCACACGCGATGCCATCGGGGCGATGGCATCGCGTCGATGGCATCGCATCCACCACCACTCCCCCCCCCTCGTCCTTCCCACCTGTCCAGCACCCAATGATCTGAACACTTTCTTACCGGTACGCTGCGTCGGATGGTACCGGATTCTTTTTTTTTTAACCCTCTGGGGATACACCGCAGTTAGTCAAGTGGAAGATTCCGTGCGGCGGGGTGAATCGCGGGGTGCTGCCGCCTATTTCTAGATGTCCAAACTCTATGGAGGCGTCGGCCAATACGCTCGAGAGGACTCGGCCAGATCTCCGGTTTAGTGGAGGCCCTCGTGCCAGCGACGGCGCGAGCGAGCACTCTCAGGGCCGCGTCTTCCTCATGACGAAGGGCGCCGTCAACGTCACGGAAAATCCTGTGTTGAGACAGCTTGAGCGCGTTGGCAGTGAATGATCGCGGGACATAACTG
This sequence comes from Mordacia mordax, assembly GCA_036362905.1. NCBI lineage: Eukaryota > Metazoa > Chordata > Hyperoartia > Petromyzontiformes > Petromyzontidae > Mordacia > Mordacia mordax. The sequence goes on along the minus strand of JAZEWT010000019.1, from coordinate 4,406,109 downwards.
AGGGGCGCTAATGTCATTCCCTTGGTTTTGATGTCACGAGTGTACTCTTGGCACGTTGGCTCGGATAAGAAAAAGAGGATTCCTTCGCCAGAGCCGTGAGCGGGGAACGGGCTGAGGAATCATTTTGTGATCCCACAATCACTGCGGGGCGGCACGGTGGCCCAGTGGTTAGCGCTGTCGCCTCCTCACAGCAAGAAGGTCCCGGGTTCGAATCTCTCGGCTCGGGTGCCTTTCTGTGTGGGAGTTTNATATCCTTGCCTTGCGCCCTGTGTCTGCCGGGATAGGCTCCGGCTTCACCGCGACCCTGTATAGGACTAAGCGGTTTCAGACAATGAGATGAGATGAGATGACAATCACGATGTCGCCCGCTGGTTCACCTAATTTTTTTTCCTGCTAACTTTATGTCCTATAATTAATCGCTGCAGTTTGACTTTCAGTTGAACTGTTCTGATGTTGTTGTTGACATGGCGTTCTCTCCACAGCTCGGATTTGTAAAAAAAAAGAACCGCCCCCCCCCCCTCCAAAAAAACGTTATTGTTGCTGAGTTTACCTTCTCTGTCACTGCTGTTGACGTGCCGTTCTTTCCGCAGCTCTGTGCAGCGCTTTGTGACCCTCGGGTGAAAAGCGCTCTATGTATAAAAGCAATCATTATTTTTTTTTATTACTATTAATGAACGCGCACGTGTGCCCAGTTTGCCGGAGCGACATTTAAACGAGGCCGCGCGACCTTCGATGTAAAAAAAACATTTCGCGCTCGCGCGCGCGGCGTGATTTAAGCAAAAGATCTGGCTCGCCGGGACCCGATGCATATTTCCGAGGGCGCACAATAATGCGACGTGTAATGAGATTTAACAGAAGCGTGACCCGGCCTAGAAGCGCCGCGTCCTCCGCGCGCGCGTCGGCCGCTGTCAATATTCCGAAAGGTTTCTTTGTTTACACTTCGGAACTTGATGCTTCGCCGCACTTCATGACACGAGAGCAGGTATATATTGATGTCGGTTTTCACGGCCTGCAGCGAATTGCCCTTAAGAGCTGCTGTTTCGGGACAGCTGTGTCGAGCGTTCCTCTTCGCGTCTGTCTTCTCGCATCTCGAAAGGGCAGCCCTTAAGAGAAATTGCCAAGCTGAGGTCTCTTTCGAAAACGGCTTCTGGTATCATTTGGTCACTTACCTCTGATATTTCAAACTATCCGTTTATCTATTTTGTCTGATCAGTGGTTAGTCCCCTGTGCTATGGATGTTGCCACTTGGGTTAGATTCCCTGGTCATGGCTAACATTAATGGTGAGTGAAATCTTAGTCGGTCCTGTGTTGCGCCCTCCTCTTCGCCAACTCTCATTGACCACCGTGGTGAAGTATGGTCAAACTGACCCCAATGACTGAAATGGCATGGGAAGACCTTCATCCAGCGTTGGATTGACAATGGCTTGACAATTGCTCTCTATATATAAAACAGGTAAGTGCAATTAAATAAACGTCTTTGAACCATTATACTAACCCACTGCCGTTCGTTAATTCTTACAAAATAACATTGGTTTCCGTAAACGTCTGTGAAACAAAACGTGTCTCTCCAAAGCGTTTAGCCACGCCACAGGATAGACTTTTTTCACATTTTATATTCCCATCACATGCTGGCGTAGCGTTATTAAAGGGGCCCTACCGTATGCTCCAATTCACTGCTCGCGTCCGTGGAGACCCCAGGTCACCTCTTAAATCCTTATCTCTCTCGCCAAAAAACCCTCAATGGTTATGAAGTGGGTGCGGTGATAAGCCCATGACTTATATCGCTCTCCTAGATGAAGGAATAACAGATATGAAAAGGAACCCATCAAATTGAACAATGCTTGGTGGACGTGATATAACCCTCATCTCATCTCATTATCTGAAACCGCTTAATCCTATATAGGGTCACGGTGAGCCGGAGCCTATCCCGGAAACATAGGGCGTAAGGCAGGAATACACCGGACGACGGGACGCCGGTCCATCGCCTATGTTATATAACTCGGAACGTGTGCAGACCTTTGTGAATCCACCACCGTTATTTCAGCTAAGTTCACAACAATGGTCAGTGTGGCTTGACGGTGCAGAAACACAGATGCAAGCTACCGCAGAGCTTTGTGATCCTCTTGTGAAGGGCGCTTTATAAATGCAAATATTATTATTTATTTTATTGCGATGTATTTCCTGCACTGAACGTTGTCCTGGAGAATGTAGCGCCTGCGCATGGCAGACACACACGCGCACATTCAAGGAATATACCTGCCTAGCTTCCGAGATTGGAGAAGACCAGACAGCCCGGGTGATGCGATCATAGTACCACATGGTATATAAACCGTATCGACGTAGTTATTCACGGGTCGACGGATGGGATTTACTCTTAAGAGCTGCTTTTGTGGGATAGGAACACTTTACTAACACTGCAATAAATCCGGACGACGCGATGCCAATAACACAACCGCGATATGAAATTTAAATTGGGGGAAATAAAAAAAAAGGCACTTTGAAATGAGAAATTCACGGTCGTGAATGAGGAGGTCACGGAGTATAGACCAAACTCCTCTGAAGAAAAGAAAAAGGTAGGAGAAATAAAACCCACTTCCAGATGGTACGAGCATTAAAATTTACATTTCAAGCATTTAAAACAGTAAATGCGACATTTAAATGTCTGCGCACGCGTCAAAGAAAAATAAAATATATAAAGTGAAAATAATAATGCCCGGGCAAGAAAAGGTTATTAACGTTCATTACGTTTGGTCGATCACTCAGGATGCGACTATGCATGAGCGTTGACAGCTGTTCCACTCTGCCGTGGATCTCGACAATGAGGAGTGAAGACGGCGCTCTGTCGCTGATCAAAAAAGCACGCGACCACGAGTGGCAGCCTCTCAGCCAGAGAGCCGCGTTCAACAATAATTTTTTGACAATTTGTGGGGCGTGGAGCAGCGTTCGTTCGGTGTCGAATGCATTCATTCGAAGAGAGAACGAATATTCAGAGGCGCGAGGCAAACGCACGGCGGAGGAGGGAAAGACAGCCACCACTCTTCGCCCGCGCCCACATTTGTCGCACGCTGTGGGACGAAACCGGAGTACTCGGAGGAAACGCATGCAGAACGGCCCCACTGCCGATGCGGTATCGTACACGTCATGTTAAATTCATGGCGCCTTTCAGGTTGAGGAGGAAACATAATCCATCCGAGGAATTACAATTTTACGCAACGCGTCTGTGTTGTGAACGGAGGGCGTGAGTCTGCTGCGTGGCTCAGGCATCACCGCGCCGAGGCAGCGCGCGGTGGCGCAGTGAGCAGCGCTGCAGCCTCACGGCAAAAATAACCCGGGTTCGGCTCGCGGCCCGGGCGCCTTTCTCTGCACAGATTGCATGTGCAAGTGGGCGTTCGTCGGGTACTGCGGTTTCTTCCCACTGTAACGCGCAGATGCCTCGTTTACTTGCGCTGGACCAAATCGCACCCGCTGCGCCTGAGATGTTGTAACTTGCTCACCCCTCACTGCCGGAGAGCTGTTGAAACGAGCGACACAGCTGCATTGTTCTTTCCATCTTAAAGGCCGACTGACTGGTCTGTATTTGAATACAGGCAGCCAACTGTAATTAAACCGGATTCTCAAATGTAACGATGGTCCCAGCCTCGTCACAATTGACAAACCGCATAATATTACGATCATTGCCCTCCACAGCCGCTTTTTTTCGTTCGTCTGGATAGCCGCACGGAGAGTCCCTCCTCTCTCTCTCTCATGCGTCAATTCGCCTCCCTCCGTCGCGAAGGAGAGATAAGGAACAGAAAAAAAAATAAAGCAGCTACGGAGAGCAATTTTCATACATCGAGCCGTGACACCGTGACCGTAATATCACGTTTGAGACTTCCGGCTCAATGAAATGTGAACGTTAGGTTTGACTGTCGTGCAACAAACGTCTGCGTAACAGAGCTCATGGGAAAGGTGTGGCTTTCAAGAGTAGCTTCCGCAGGACTATTGTCTCCGGAGGCGTCCCATACCATTGTACGGCGATTTGTTCCACGATAATAATAATAATAATTGCCCATCGAGAGCTTTTTTTCACCCGAGTGTCACAAAGCGCTGCACGTGATGTCACAGGACACAAAAAAAACTGATCTGGCTAAATTTCTTAAGGAAATAACAATCCCGCAAGGACGGCGCGTTGGCGCAGTGAGTAGCGCTGTCGCCTCGCAGCAAGTGGGAGCCTGGGTTCGGTTCCTGGCTCAGGTGCCTGTGTGGAGTTTGCGTGTTCACCCCGCGTCCACGTGGGTTATCGCGGGGTACTCCGGTTTCTTTTCACCGTCAAAAGTCACGCTGTTGCCGAGGTTAATTGGCTTGCTGAGAAAATCGCCCTAAAAAGTGTGCCATGCAATGTACTGGCGTCACATCCTGGGTATCGTCTTGCCTTGCGCCCTCTGTCTGCCAGGATAGGCTCCGGCCGCCCCCGCGACTGTACAGGATTAAGCGGGTGCGTGGGACCTTCCAGCTTCAGATTACGTGCGTGTTGGTTTTACAAGAAGCACGATGCAGACAGAGGTGAGCTGTGATGATGATGATAGCGCCGGGTTCTTAACAGATGCTTCCTTCAGGGAAGCCGCGGTTTCTGGTCTGTTAATAACAATGATTACAATATATAATAGTATGTGCATTTATAGAGCCTATCCCGGCAGGCACAGGGGGCAAGGCAGGGATATACCCATAATGGGACGCCAGTCCATCACTGGGCACTGAGGGTAATTTAGTCTGCAAGCCAATTAACCTATGCAGCAGCATGTATTTTGGACTGTGGGAGGAAAGCGGAGTGCCCGGCGAATGCAGAGAGAACATGCAAACTCCACACAGAAAGGCGCCCGAGCCGAGATTCGAACCCGGGACCTTCTTGCTCTGAGGCGACAGCGTTACCCGCTGAGCCACCATGCCGCCCCTCCTGTGTATAAACTATGTCATCGACCAATTAATGAATGAGTGTGTGTTTTATTTTTAATCGTGGGAGGAAACTGGGGAATCCAGAGGAAACCCACGCAGAACAAGTGGAGAGCACAGGAACTCTGGACATCGAACCGTCTCGGGCAGGAAGTTTTTTTCTACGAAATCAAAATGTTATAACTGCACCACCCTGGTAATCTAGTTGCATGCGCCATTTGGCTCCGAATGAAAACCCCTTCCACACGTAGCACACGCACATTTTCCATGCAGGTAAAATAACACATAGCCGGGATGGTTCTAACCGACCGCCAACTTCGCATCAATGTGTTAACTCTCACCTGTTACAAGTCGTTTACGTTTTCGAATGTTAAGCGTGGGCATAGCGACGATGCAATAATAATAATAAATATCATTCATTCATTCATTCATAACACGCACATATTCATTCATTGCCAGATGCATTCATTCGAAAGCAGCAATGACTCAGGGGCGCCATGAAAACGCACGGTGTGGGGGTCAGGGTGAGGGTGAGTCAAACCACGTGGTCAGCCGAAGCCAACCCGCCGGCTGACCGCGTTATCGGACACTGGAATTCAAGGTTTGTTTGTTTTTTAAGTTGCGGGAGGAAACCGGAGGACCTGAAGGAACCTCACGCAGCAGAGCAGGAGATGACACAAACTGCACACGGAAAAGCGCCCGAGGTTGGGAATCGAACCACCTCGAGCAAGCCATCCTTTCAGTAAAATGCGCCGATATTACCACTGCATACACATCCTGCCGCACGCGTACTCAAAGTATTCCAGTGCGATGGTGGGAGGGCCTTGAGCGGGTCAGCAGCGTTGGTTTTATTTCTTATGAGAAAGTACAATTCAATTTCCATTTCACTCACAGTTGTTAATTTCTTTTACGGACATTCATTTCACTATTTTCCAATCGTTAGGATTATTTCACTGGGATTCTTTCCTATTCATTGGGATTATTTCTCAATAGCCACAACGTATGATATTTATCGATCCTGGGAAGGCTCACCGAGTCTCCAGGACGTTAGTTTCAGGAGGGAGCTGCATCTTGAAGTTTGCCCAATTATATTTTCATGAGTGATTGGCAAGTGGATGAAACCGGCATTCACAAAGAAAATGTAGATGCACGATATGAGGACACTCCTGCTCAAAGGTTTACACAGGCAGTATTCATTAATCTATTTGCCAGACTGTAATAAGAATGGCACTTCTAGAGCGCTTTTCACCCGAGGGTCACAAAGCGCTGCACAGAGTTGCGGAGAGAATGGCATGTTGACAACAACAACGACATAAGAACGGTAAATCAACAACAATGACTTTTGTTTGGTTTTGTTGTTTTGTTACAAATTTGCATGTCAACAACAACAACATCAGAACAGTGCAACTAAAATCAACGGTTATAATTTTGAGAAGGGCGTAAAATAAGCGATAAAAATAAATGTTCAACAAAACGAAGGAAGGAATAAGTGTTCCTGAGCAGGTGCGGCAGCGAGCCATCACCCCAGCATGACAACAGTGAGCCGCATCAATATTCCTAGCCAGAGGACTTGAAATCCTTACGGAACAAGTGAGTCTTGAGACAAGATTTGAAGATGTCCAGGGACTCGGCTGATCGTGAAAGCAAGCAGGCACGGCGTACCGGTAAGAAGGCGGCCGACGGATTCAATACAGTGTGTGTGTGTGTGTTTTTAAGAGGGGTTGCGAAACGACCATACCGGTAAAAGATTTAACTTAATTTCACCCATGCATGATCGCCTTTACTGCTTGCGTGATCCAACAGCCGCTGCCCCAAAAGCGTTTAATTACACACGTGCTCTGCCACGCCTCACCTGACGCTTTTACACGAATACACCACGAACGGACCGCCACGGGCACATAAACGACTACACACACACACATCCATAAATATAGTGCAGAATTCAAGACCTCTCTTAAGCGGAGGTCTTGCTAAATAACCCCTGGAAAGAATGCCAGGCACAGGTAATTCTGCTCAATGCCATTGCTACCGCAGCGCCTCTAAATTTAAAGGTGTTTACAATGTAAACAGCGCATTTTTAAAACCAAGAAACATTTTCAAAGCAAACGCTTGATTCACATCATTCCGCAAAGACCTACTTGTGACCACAATAAGGGGCCTATAATTGCTGAGATCATAAATCACCAGTAAAGCAATGCTGTTTTAAGAATGTTATTTCAGTCGTCTGTATAAGGCTGGCCATACAACCGCGCCTCAGTCCAATTGAAAGAGCTACGCAAATTTAATAGAGTTCTTTCAACAGATGGGCCACAGAAAACAGCTCCTAGTAACGAGCAAAACTGCACCGCAGAAGGTTTTGTTGTAAAGTATTTTTTCTGCTGCTGTAATTTCCCTTCTGTTATTCTCGGCCAAAGTCCAGAGGTGGAAGCGATCCTGTTAACTTGAGCCAATCATCTCATCTCATTGTCTGAAACCGCTTAGTCCTATACAGGGTCACGGTGAAGCCGGAGCCTATCCCGGCAGACACAGGGCGCAAGGCAAGGATATACCGACGATGGGACGCCAGTCCATCGCCGGGCACTGCGGGGCAATTTAGCCTGCGAGCCAATTAACCTATGTAGCAGCATGCTTTTTGGATTGTGGGAGGAAACCGGAGTGCCCGGCGAAAACCCACGTGGACACGGGGAGAGCATGCAAACTCCACACAGAAAGGCACCCGAGCCGAGAGATTCGAACCCGGGACCTTCTTGCTGTGAGGCGACAGCGCTAAACACTGGGCCACCGCGCCGCCCTTGAACCAATCAGCATTTAGGTAATGTCGCACAATAAGGCGCAAGAGTCTTGGGATTATCTCTTCGCTTAATGGTTGGTTGTCCCTGGTTTGCCAATAATCACGCCGCAGGTTTTATTTATTCCAGGAATGCCACGAGTCACGTTTGGCATAGAAAATAAAACGCCAGCCGTGAATGAATGCAACCATTTGAATTGCTTCGAAAGCCTGTTCGTTTCAAAGAATGTGGCGGTTGTTGTTGTTGTTGTGGCACAAAGCCCCTGACATTGGCTAAGGCAAGAGATAAAAAATAAACCACCCGTGGCATTTCTCAATGTGAAAACTGAGGCAGCGAGCGCTTCCATTATCACGTGAACTTTTAAATGATGTCAAGGCCAACTCTGCGAGCTTGTAATTCGAAAGATGAAAAATACAATAGCAGCATCATTTTAACTTTACATCGATCTGTCGGCAGTAACGTTTATTGAAGCAAAAAAAGGTTTTACCTTTCCTGGAAACAATATCGATGTTGGAAGGTTGGGATACCAAATAGAATACCCAATTGCACATGCGTGTGATAAAAAAACCCCCTTTAAAATATGTTTATCTCGCAAAGCCTTGTAGAAAAAGGTGTTTACGCGTTGCTTGAATATCTGAACACCTGTATTACTGCGAACATTTGTGAAACGTCCTCTCGTCATTCATCATATGTACACTGGCTAAAAGATCCGCGCAATTATCAACATTTAGTGTTTATTTTGGTTTTCCCCACCGATGCTCCAACAGCAAATATGAAGGCGCATGTCAAAGGCCGCGCGTCACCTCCTTAAGCCCACGCGCGCCCATGAAGTGCCCTCTTCCCACGTGCCGCGTGACGGCATCGCGGGTGACAAAGCGGTCAGAAAAACACTCGAGCGAACCCGGTGAGCAGAGAGGGTTTTTTGTTTTGTCTTCAGCCGCAACAGACAATACATTAATCCGAATAAACAGCACCCGGCGGAACGTTCGCAAAATCCGGCCGAGTCGATGGCAATGAATTAATCCTCGAGCGTTTTGTGACGCGCAGCAGAATTTGTCAAACTCTCGATATTGTTTTTGGTTCGCATCGTCGCTATCATCGCTCGCGATCTATCCACCGCTGGATGAAGGCCTCCTCGAACTGCTGCCATCGTGACGCACTTTACGTCCCTCACATCAGCTGATATAATTGCTCAGAATTGCTCTGATATAATTGCTCATGTGACTCCATAACGTGCATCCCTGGCTTCCACTCCGTCCCCAGTCTTGACCAAATAATTGGCTTATTAAAGCGACGCGTCTCTACACGCGTCTATATTTTCTGCTCTTGTGCTGTTGTTGTAGCTGACATGCCGTTCTCTCCAAGAACTCTGTGCAGCGCATTGTAACGCTCGGGTGAAAAGTGCTCGAGAAGTCTCTCATCTCATTGTCAGAAACCGCTTAGTACTGTACAGGGACGCGGTGAGCCGGAGCCTATCCCGGCAGACACAGGGCGCAAGGCAGGGATATCCCCACGACGGAGCGCCTGTCCATCACCGAGCACTGCGGGCAATTTAGTCTGCAAGCCAATTAACCTATGCAGGAGCATGTTTTTTTGGACTGTGGGAGGAAACCGCAGTGCCCGGCGAAAACCCACGCAGACACGGGGATGGAACGTGCAAACTCCACACAGAAAGGCACCCGAGCCGAGACTCGAACCCGGGGCCTGCTTGCTGTGAGGCGACAGCACTACCCACTGGACTACCGTGCCGCCCGTGCTCTAGAAGTGCAATAATAATGATTATACACATTCAGAGGAACATAACGAACCTCAAATCTCCAGCGAGACTATTTTTCACATTGCTCTTGACTTATCTTTGCAAAAGCTGTGCGACTGCGCCAGAATTATTACATTGAACGTTTCTTTGTTCCTTTCAAATTTAATATCTGGGATTACAAATGCGTTTCCACGAGCGCTCCAGCTTTTAATAACGCAGATAAACAACACGTGTTCATAAATCGCACGCTTATCAGCAGTCTCCGGGCCAAACGCAGCCACTGGATATGTAGGAAGTGCTAACGACGAACTCGTGAAATCAGAGGCAGGGAGGACATCTCGTTGGAATTCATGTCGACGCAACTGGCGTCAACAACGTGCCAATGCTCATTCTCTTCTTCGTGTCAATCGCTGTACTCATGTGGAGGTATTGTCAGCCCGTTCTCCACTCAATCCCCACGTGGGCCATCTCAACATCTCATCTCATCTCATTGTCGGAGACCGCTTAGTCCTGTACATGGTCGCGGTGAGGCGGAGCCTATCCCGGCACACACAGGGTGCAAGGCAGGGATATACCAACGATGGGACGCCAGTCCATCACGGGGCACTGCGGGAAATTTACGTTGCAAGTCAATTAACCTATGCAGCAGCGTGTTTTTTGGACCGTGGGAGGAAACCGGAGAGCCCGGCGACAACCCACGCGGACACGGGGAGAGAACATGCAAACTCCACACAGAAAGGCACCCGAGCCAAGATTCGAACCCGCGTCCTTCTTGCTGTGAGGAGGCGACAGCGCGACCCACTGGGCCACCGCGCCGCCCTGTGTTGTACTCGTAGAGCTCTTACCTTCCTGGTCCCGATCTCCACTCAATGCCGACCTGGGCCATCTCAACATCCCTTCCAAATACTATTCATTTGTTATCGGCACCTGCTTCAGAATGTAGAGGGTCGCGGTGGCGCGTGTCCAGGCAGATACCGGGCGCAAGGCAAGGCTATGCCCAGTATTGGACGCCAGTCGACTGCAGGACACAGGGTGCAATTTAGTCAGCAGGCCACTTAACTCGGGCAGAATGTCTTTGGAGTGTGGGAGGAAACCGGATCATCTGGCGAACATTTACGCAGACACGGGGAGAACATGTTAACTCCACACAGAAAGGCACCCGAGCAGGGAATCGAACCTGGGTGATTTTTGTTGCTGAGAGTTGGCAGCGCTCCCTACTGCGTCGCCGTGCCGCCCATCACACAGAACGTGGTGCGACCCTGATAAGTGGGTTTTGGGCGATCCTGCTGTATGACATGTCTTCATCTTTGTACCTGAAGAGGCTCCCAGCACGTGGATGGAAACGTCAGACATCGTGCCCGATAACACGTGGCGCAACCGTGAACCCCCCCGCCTCACTCCCAACAAACAAACAAAACGCATTCGAGCTCATAAATTGTTTGTCAATGATGATTGCTTCGAAAAGCTGCTCTCTCGGGACAGCCGCGTCGATCGCTGCTTCTTGCCCCATCGCGACGTTTCGCCTCCTCACACGTTAGAGGCATCCTCGCACCGCGCCTGAGGATGCCTCTAACGTGTGAGGAGGAGAGAGGGAGCGATCGACGCGGCTGTCCCGAGAGAGCAGCAGCTTTTCGAAGCAATCATCGTGCATCGAGCCGTGAAAAACCTACATCGTTACATTGTTTGTAAATGTCAAGACGTGTTAATAAAAACGAAGAACAAACGCGTCGAGTTAAAAATAAAATGTTATCGCCATGACAATGTTTTTTGGGGAGCACCATATGGAAGTACATATGTACATCTTCTCCTCGATGGCTGCGTGCGATGGCAGTGTTACACATTCAGTGGCACTCATGAAGACGCAACCGCGATGCACGCGCCGGCCCCCCCCGCGCCCCTAAACTAATCGCGTGTAACTCGACCGCACGCGCAACGTGAACTCACAGAAATAATGACATCCTGAGCCATCGCCGGGGGAGTGGTGGCGTGCCGGGTGCCAGCGCGCACCGCAATGTGATGGGCGGCAGGGCGCACATGCGGCGTTTCACATCTGGGGAACTCACGGAAAGAACGTCTTGCTCGAGGCGGTTCGATTCCCAGCTCGGGCGCCGTTTTTGTGTGGAGTTTGCGTATTCTTTCCCCCCGTTCTGCATGGGTTTTTTTTTCTCTCCATCTCTCTCCAAAATGTCCAGTCACGTCTTGATATATGGGACGTAATGGCTGGGAAATGTTGACGCTGGCTTACTTAGTGGCTGCCTTCTCCCCACCTCTATTTTCCTCGCACCTCATTCAATGAACAACGAACTAATACTGTGCCACGCGTTAAGATGTAATAATAATAATAATCGCACTTCTACAGCGCTTCTCACCCGAGGGCCACAAAGCGCTGCACAGAGCTGTGGCTGTGGTGGATTGCAGAGCGGCTTGTAAGCTTTGGGTCCCTGCTGATGACGTTTGTAATGTTCAATCATTTAAAGATTCTTATTAAAATTGAATACAAATGCGCCGACCCGAGTTCAATTCATCGGGCGTGGCTAAATTCACTGGAGAGTGATATCATTAACTGGGTGTCTCGCGCCTTCTGTGAACCGAACTGACAATCTTGGTGAAGTATGTAAATAAGAATCCATATGATTGACATGGCGCAGGGAGGTTTTTTCTATCCAAAGGGCTGTGAATTATTGCATTTTTAATATTCAACCAGTCACTCACCACCTGCATTTGTCAGCTTATCATCGAATCATTTCAACGTACTGACTGTATGTGCCAGTTTCTATTAGATTTAGTGGCTATTTCAAACATTGGCTTGCAAATTAGATGGGCAACCTCTGCATCCAAAAGTATGCACAAGTGAACGCAAACCCACAGATTTAAGTGGCTTTCTTAAATCCATATGCATACCACGTTAGCCACAAAGTCGTTGCAAGAGCCAGCGGCATCTCCAGTCGCACTGAAGTTTTGTTTTGTCAACGCGTGCGTGCATGCAGAGCTCGAGCTCGATAATTGCCGCTGGATGGAAATATGAGCCCGGGTCTACACCCGCTCACGATGCCCCGGTGATACACTGCCCTAATCTTGAGTGGAAAATCAATTAGGGGAGCAAGGAAGCGAGCTTCGATTCAGAAGCATCGATAGCTCAAACTTCTGTGAGCTCCGCGCGCCAAGGGGCCCCGTAATTGCAGGGCGGGTATGCTGACGCACGCTTCTGCAGCAGTCAACGAGAAGAGGAGGAGGAGGATTATTTGAACGAGGAGAGGAAACGATGCAGCCTCTCCCCAGCTGAAGCAACGGGTTTCGTTAAGCAAGCAGTGCAATAGGGAGTGCATGCAACCGGGGTGTAATTGGAAGCAGACCGGACTTTCAACACCAGACTTCGCTGGTTCGATCTCCCTGCGGGGCAGTTAACACATTGGGCTAGTTTATTGAATCTCTCCTCTATCGACCCAGCTATATGGATGGGAACACTGCAGCTAGTCATTTGAACAGTCGCGTGTCTCGTTGTCATGTCCTGGTTTTTCAGGATCATCCTCCTTTTAGAGGAGGCGGCTGTCCTGGGAAATCCGCAACTTTTTCCTGGAACAAGTCATTCAAAGTCTGGGGCATTGCCAGTGACACGTGCACGCATACAGGCCTCTCTCTTATTCTGTTCATGCACAATGTCCCGTTTCTTGTGCCTCGAAGGTGGCAACCCTAGCCGTGTGCGAGGTAGAGTGAAAAATCTAACCAGCGTGGAAGAGTAGGCCAAAATAACCCTTCAAGCTGCTCTCTGGAGTTTCGCATAGTGAGTCTCTATCAGCTAGCAGTGGCGTGAGCAATTCATTGCAAGGCTGCACCTTTAACAGTTTTTTTAGCGACCTGCAAATTTGTTGAACTTGTCAAAATCTATAAATGCAATAATTATTATTATTAAAACCTGCCGAGACGTAAAACGTCTAAAAATGTTTCTAGATTTGCGTGCTAAAGAAAATTCTACAGGGCTCATAGATTATTATACTTTTTGGTAATGGAATGGACTTGTTTTCATTTATTTATTAACCGTGCATTTTTAAATATTAATTTTCTCGTAAATTTGGGTCTTCGTCTGGTGCGCCAGTGTATTTAATGCTCCAAAATACTTAAAAAGGGAATTGGCCAAACATCCCAAGTTGGACCCCAGCACACATCTCTTCTCCTTAGGCTCACCGAATCGTTCCTCCGTAAATAAAGACTATAAATATTATTATAACCGAGCGTCACACGGTACACACACACAGGGAGACTGAACAGAAACTGTAAGAGCCACGAGGCCTCTTTGCGTTACAGCTGCGTTGGGCTGCCGCCAAATGAGGTCACGACCGCACACGGGTCACCTGCCGATCGCAGTCGCGTGCAGAGTGCGGGATGGGGACACGGCCTCCGCATGCGGAGTGAGGGTTCTGCGATTCCCATCTGTGGGGAGAGAATTATTAACGGCGTCGATGCGCCTTGTGGGCTCGTTAAATGGGTTAATTAAGCAGCGGCTACCCAAGCATTATCTCTCACAGTTGCGCAGCGGTCAGCGCATTGGACTCGCATTCTAGAGGTCGCCAGTTCGAAACGATCTGCAGGCGTGGCAGGTCAAGCAATGGGGGAAAGCGTCTTGAAGCGCACCACCCACCGCCAGCTTAACATCCGCTCCACGTGGCATGCGTTCGTTATGAGTACCCGCTCCAGAGGGTCGTGGTATAGCTGGAGCCTGTCCCGGCAGACGCGGGGCGCAAATGTCAGGGATCTACCCATGATGGGACGCCAGTTCCGTAGGGCGCTGGGGCTA
>JAZEWT010000019.1:4359305-4374247 GCA_036362905.1 Mordacia mordax | reverse complement strand
ACTCCACACAGAAAGGCACCCGAGCCGAGAGATTCGAACCCGGGACCTTCTTGCTGTGAGGCGTCAGCGCTAACCACTGGGCCACCGCGCCGCCCCTCGTCTCATCTCACTGTCAGACAACCGCTTAGTCTTGTAACAGGGTCGTTGTGAGCCGGAGCCCATCCCGGCAGACACATGGCGCAAGGCAGGGATGTACCCACGATGGGGACGCCAGTCCATCACCGGTTTGTGTGTGTGCGCGTGCGTAATTGGGGTTTTTTTTCCGCTACAAATTGCTAAAACACAGCAATCTTGGCACAGTTTGGAGCATAGGAGGTGCATCTGTCAGTCATATTCGGTCAGGCAGCCCGTAGCACATATAAGATATGAACACCTGCATAATCGCCAGATACGGTAAAACCTGTTGTAATCTTATATATGTATCCTGGCAAAAAAGTACCCATAGGGTTAACAGCCGGTAGCACCTTCGCTTGTCCCGTGACCTCCTGTCGGCGAGCCTTCGACACTGCACGTGGTCTCGAGGTGCACCTGTCCTGGCACAGGCGGTGACATCACCACCACTTAGCGGTGAATGGCGGTCGGTGTGTAATTCCGTTGTGGGGAGCGGTGGTGTAGCGGCCAGAGCGCTGCGGTGTGAACACGGTGACGCGAGTGTGTTTGCCACTCAAAGCCACAAACACCAGCGATGACTTAATGAACCGGCCCTGGGCCTCCCTAAGGTCGACTCAGCCTCAATTGAGTAGCTGGTGTAGTGCGCAAACATCGCTGCTAGGTGGACAAAAGCGCTCCGTTATGGTGCTGGCAACCCACTCCCCTCGTGTGCCGTGCTGCACCCTATCGCTCCTCGCCCAAGCGCATTCGGCCTCTGTCTTCATCTCGTATTTAGGGACGGTAACGTGTCCACAGATGACGGGGCTGTGCCCTGTCGTGCGAAATGCGTGTACGGGAGATGCGCGTTCACGCTGCGGTTCGAGTCCAGCGTGCAGGAATCTTCCGACTCTCCTGCACTGATGATGCAACGCTCAGTCACACAGCGCCGTGAAGCGGTGCCGCAGCGGTTGGGCCACTGGGTTCGGCTCCCGGCCACGGTTACAAACGCTTGTCCCCTGAATCTTGATGGGCACCTCAAAATATTTAGCAGACTGAAGGGCGTGTAAGGTTTAGTTTGTTAATCCGTACAGTCAACAAATTCATCAAATATTTGTTGCCAATTTGTTAGGCAGGACCTTAAGTATGAATAGGGCCCAGTGAATATTTATACAATTATTTACAGGGCATACAGATAGATGTTTATCATTACAGCGGGGAGTATCCAGTGAGCTTGCAAGCTCTAGATGCAGTGACAAAACAATCTTCTGAAATTACTAACGCAACAACGCATAACATCAAATGGCAGATAAACTTACAGCAATAAACTCCGTAAAAAAATAAGCTCTAACCATGATCATAAGTAATCTGTAACACTTTAGACTGCACAAATAAGCAAACTCACAACACCAATTTGTGCAAATATGAACCCCCCGTGATGGGCCTTGTTTTAATCGCGCGCTGAACGCACCGCCGATATTGATCCAGGTTAATGTTGTTGGCGGTTGTTGGTGTTTTAAACTTTGTTGTTGTTGTTGCACGCGCCCCCCCCCATCCGCTCTATAATAAAGACACCGTCTCCCATTTACCGAATTCATATTTTCTTTAAATTGTTGTTGATATGCCGTTCATATGTCGTTGTTGTTGAAATGCCGTTCGCTCCACAGCTCTGTGCAGCGCTTTGTGGCCCTCGGGTGGAAGTACTCTAGAATTGATATTATTATTAACACCAGCGCTATGGATAATTGAAAAAGTCTGGGTAAAGTATTATGTCACGCTCTCCTCTCGTTTACTCAGAAAATCATTGAGTCTGCAGACTCAGTCGGGGTTTTACGGAGTGTTTTTGCAATAAGCTGGTGACATTGCCTTATGATGACTGTCTTCCAAAGCTGTTCCTTAAGGATAATACTAAGAATACTTGTATTTCTAGAGCACTTTTCACCCGAGGGTCACAAGGCGCTGCACAGAGCTGCGGAGAGAACGGCACGTCAACAACGAGATAAGAACGGCAAATCAGCAACAATAACGTTTTTTATTTTGGAGGCTTATATTTTTATTTTACAAATCCGAGCTGTGGAGAGAACGGCATGTCAGCAACATCAGGACAGTTCAACTGAAAGTCAAATAGTAGCAAGAGAT
The DNA here is from genome assembly GCA_036362905.1 of Mordacia mordax. Lineage (NCBI taxonomy): Eukaryota > Metazoa > Chordata > Hyperoartia > Petromyzontiformes > Petromyzontidae > Mordacia > Mordacia mordax. The sequence continues at coordinate 4,372,021 of JAZEWT010000019.1, read as the reverse complement.
TATAGAAGGACATAAAATAAGCGATTAAAAAAAACTAATTGTTCAACAAACAAGGAAGGAATAAATGTTCCCGAGCAGGCTCATGAGACAGGGCAGCCACATAGCAGTGACACCCACACCGTGCAGAATGGACTTCCTACCCAAGGCGGCCTGATTCATGCCTAGGGTGGCTTTCTACGCAGAGTCTGTGTGTTCTGTCCTCGTTCCCTGCTCTCTTCCAGGTTCATCCCACAAATTCAAAACACTTATGAATTGGGCCCACTTAGAGCATGGTCTCCTTGGGCCGCGAAGGTAGCACTTGTGGCCCAGTGATGGGTCACAATCCATGAGTTGAGAATGGCGGACATCTCATCTCATCTATTTGTCAGAAACCGCTTAGTCCTGTACAGCGTCGCGGTGAGCTGGAGCCTATCCTGGCAGACGCAGGGCGCAAGGCAGGGATATACCGACGATGGGACGCCAGTCCATCACCGGGCACTGAGGGCAATTTAGTCTGCAAGCCAATTAACCTATGCAGCAGCATGTTTTTTGGACTGTGGGAGGAAACCGGAGTGCCCGGCGAAAACCCACGCGGACACGGGGAGAGAACATGCAAACTCCCACACAGAAAGGCACGAACATATCTGGCAAATGTGGAACTGATCAACAGCGTGGCTGCCTTCCACCTCCGTACCTCTCCGTTATTTCCTCGTGCCTCCAAGTAGATCTCTCTTCGAACCAACACTGGATGAAATACTTTGCGGCCACGTGGTGTTATAAAATTGTAATAGTAAACTATTATTGAATGATAAGGATAGCCGTGTCGAACGCTCCTCCTCTATTCGTCGTGAAGTTTCGCCTCCCGTTGCCACGGGTAAATCCCAAACGACTCATTCGCTTGTACCATTCACTTTGCGTGCCGTGCTTAGTTATGAAAGGAAACCATAAAGCCCAGAGGGAGCCTACACAAACCGGGGGAGAGAATATACAAACGCTACACTCAGAAGCACCCGAGTCGAGATTTGAACCCAAGAAATTCGTGCTATGAGGCACGAGTTTGACTAATGTGTTATCCTACCACCTAAGCATAGTACCAAGCATAGTAAGTCACCAGGCGCAGCATTGTGTTACCCCTTTAAACAGTGTCATCGTATTGCCAAATAAAATTAACAAGTCAATTCCCACATTTGTCAGATTAGGAGAGAGGTCTTCATCGAGCAGTGGATTGTAAATGTACGTCTTAATAGCGAATCAGTTTAATGCGTGTGTTTGAATGCGCTCGTGTGGGTAAATGTTTGTGTATGTAAATCGAGCTGACGTATTGACGTCTTGATGCACACAGGGCCGCTGGAAGCCTTCGTGAAGGTAGTTTGTAAGGTCTTCTTACGCCACGTGATTAATGTGAACGTAACATCACGCGGGCGTCAAAAGCAAACAAAAAATAATATTTGCATTTCGAGAGCGCTTTTCACCCGAGGGTCACAAAGCGCTGCACAGAGCTGTGGAGAGAACGGTATTTCAACAACAACGGCGACATATGAACGGCACATCGACAACAATAACATCAGAGTCGATCAACTAAAGAAAAAGTAATGGCTATAAATCAAGGAACAATTGTCAAACAAATAGAGGACGGAATAAGTGTTCCTGAGCAGGTGCAGGTGAACAGCGAGCCATCATTCCAGCACGACAACAGTGAGCAGCATCAACAATTCCAACCAGAGGATTTCAAAGCCTTACAATGTGGCCTCAACAACAAATCCCCCCCCCCCCATAAAATATAGGGGTCACCGCGAGACTTTGTAGCACATTAAGCGGAGCTGTATAGTTTATATGGAGTCGGACACTAGGCGTAACTCCATCGGGCCTGATGAGCTTTAATCATGATCATAACGATCTCATTCGTAACGCGGCGCTACTGCGCAAACTCCACGCCAAGTGATGGACGGCGCACGGTTACATAAGCGAAGCGAGGAAGCGGCAGAGAGGCGGAGAGGGAGAAGGCGGTCATGCAGCCAACCGGCGCCAACATGCGGCAGGCACTGCGTCCGATGCATTGTGATCTCATCTCATTATCTGAAACCGCTTAATCCTATATAGGGTCACGGTGAGCCGGAGCCTATCCCGGAAACACAGAGCGTAAGGCAGGAATACACCCGACGACGGGACGACGGGACGCCAGTCCATCGCCGGTGCATTGTGATGTAATGCGGCCAATTGATGATGAGCGCTTTTGTTCCATTCGCGGGAGGAGACCGGAGGAAACACGTGCGAAACAGGGGGAGAATGCACAACCTCAGCTCGTCTCATTGTCAGAAACCGCTTGAGTCCTGCACAAGGTCGTGGTGAGCCGGAGCCTATCCCGGCAGACACAGGGCGCAAGGCAGGGATATACCCACGATGGGACACCAGTCCATCACCGGGCACTGCGGGCAATTTAGTCTGCGAGCCAATTAAACCTATGCGGCAGCATGTTTTTTGGACTGTGGGAGGAAACCGGAGTACCCGGCGAAAACTCCACGCGGACACGGGGAGAGAACATGCAAACTCCACACAGAAAGGCACCCGAGCCGAGATTCGAACCCGGGACCTTCTTGCTGTGAGGAGGCGACAGCGCTACCCACTGGGCCACCACCGTGCCGCCCCGAACACACAACCCACACACAGAAAAACGCTCGAGGTGGGAATCACAACCAACCTCCCCTCTATGAGAGGCAGATGTTCCCACTGTGCCACTCTGTTTTGACGGGGATCGGTTTTCACATCGGCCTATGAATGGGTTCTTAATGTACACACGGCCATCGATTTGGCTGCCGAGAGGGCGGTTGTGAGGATGGAGATCGATAACGTTTCTCCCCCTTCTGTTTTGAGTGACGGACAGCTTTATACAATAACTCGTCTCAGCTAACGAGTCTGTGGACATGAGCGCGCGTGTATACATCTGTAGCACACTGCATATCGTCATTTTGTATGGAGATCATCACGCTGTATGGAAATCAGCATGCGGTATGTATCGGCATGCTACATATGCATCGGCGTGCTGCATACATCCATAGCATAATGTATGTATACCATCATGCTGAATTCATCTACAGCATGCTATAGGTCAGCATACTGCATACGCATTTTGTGTGTCAGCAAGCTGTACGTATCAGCATGCTGGATATATGCGGGGTAAGTCAATTGTTCTTAGGAATACATACCTTCCATGGAATTTTAAACAAATATGGCCACACAAGTACACTGCATAGCGATCAATGTTTTAAGGTTATTCCACACTACAACGCGTTTTATTATCCCGCGAGAAGTTTTTGTTTATTCATCACGTCGAAGTGGATTTATTTTAATGTCCTTTCCTGTTGTACAGATTCTTGAATGTTTCGACAAGGTTTCTTTTTATTATAATATAAGACATTTTTATTCGACACTGTGTGGTTTTGCAGCACTAAGGACATTGAACTGAAAACGATGTTCTTTCTGACACATGACCGCACACCCCGGAGCCCGGGTTTTGTAAAAAATTACATAAAGCATGCAAAAATAAACTTCTCTTGAGCAGCGAAAAGGTAGAACATCATTAATTATACTTTCAACATCTACACTGGCACATACTGGGACACAGCACACACATAGCATTTATAACTTACATTTCGAACCCTGAAAATCTATATCAGTACATTAGATTCACACCCAAAGTGTTCAATCCTGTAAATACACACGCAATCCGGAAAACCACAAATACATGTTGGACCTGTCTCTAAATCTTCAAATTCTAAAAAGTGATTCCTAACGGAGTGCATTAATTGGCAGTTGATTATAAAATAGAAATAGGCGCTCAATTCGTCCGAATCAGGACATTTGTGACATTGATATCTCGAGAAAATTATCTCTTCCACACCCTCTATTTCTAACAAAATCTCAAGCATGTGAAGAAGTTACTTAGGACATCGTCAGCGTGGCATGATCTACACTAATGACACCACCGCAATGGAAAGACATTTATTTTAAGCGATGCCTGTATAAAAAGTGTCCCGTCAGTGAAATAAAAACGCCATTCTCCGTAAAAGCGTCAGCGTCAATTTTACTGCTTAATACGGGGTTTATGTGATTCCAATGACCCCTGCTTGCAGTTTCAAAGCACGAGTAAATTAGTAATCGCACCATTCGCGTGGTCAACGTGGAAATCAGTTAATCTGTAACGAACGCGTGGCGGACTCTAATCGAATGCAAACTTCGCAGCAGCCAGTATTAAATGACCACAGCCTTACCTTACTTACCCTCGGCTCAATAATAAGTGAATGCACGTTGGCACATTTTGGGTTGGCGTGCGTTGAAGGTACAGGCTGTCCGTCGCTGTCTGCAGACCGAACTTTATGCGCGATTTCAACGGCGGAGGTGAAATTGCGGCGTGTGTGAGTGGGGCTGTCGAGCGGCCCGTCGGCGCTGTGGTTCCATGCCAGTCCTCCATACTTCTGCCTTTATTAAGGGAACCTTTAACAGCGTGCTTAAAATATTTCGGGGGCCCTTCGCTCATTAAACCCGTGGCCTCGGCGAATTCCGACGTAATTAAATTAACGCAACCGCGGCTTGCTCATTCCAGAACCGCGAGTACGAGCTCCGCTCGCTCTGACGGCAAGCATCCACCTCCCCCACCACCGCCCGCCCGGTCGCCACACAAACTCTCGTTCTTCATGACCGTCGCCACGCGTGCCTCTTTGTCGGTTCCCGAAGGCGACCGCAATTTATGTGGGCCTCTGCCTCCGTCACTATTGCCTTCAGTCGAAAAAAAAAAACAACCGCATCGCTATTGAACACGGGGCGCTTAAATAGCGCCACTAATGTATTTCCTGTAAGTAAATCATCCCAGAATGTCGCTCCATTAAATGCTTACACAGCTCATTCTTTGCTGAACGAAGGCTGAATAATATCATTTAATTCAAATCAACAGTCTGCCCACGGCGAGTCGCGTCTGAACCGGTCCAGCGAGTTTCCCACCGCTACCGTTCCCAAGTCACACTGAGCTTCGTGGTAAAGTATGATGAAACAACCTCCACGACCTGCGCGGCGTGGGGAGATTATTCATCCTTTGGTTAAACTGCAGGTGGCTGGATATTTTACCGATGTATAATAATAACAATAATTGCACTTCTAGAGCGCTTTTCAACCGAAGGTCACAAAGCGCTGCACAGCGCAGTGGAGAGAACGGCACGCGGGCAACGACGACGACATATGAACGGCAAAATCAACAGCAATAACGTTTATTGTCTCATCTCATCTCATTATCTGAAACCGCTTAATCCTATATAGGGTCACGGTGAGCCGGAGCCTATTCCGGAAACACAGGGCGCAAGGCAGGGATACACCCGACGACGGGACGCCAGTCCATCGCCGGGCATTGCGGGACAATTTTAGTCTGCGAGCCAATCAACCTATCCAGGAGCATGCTTTTGGACTGTGGTAACGTTTATTGTTTGTTACAAATCTGAAATGTGGAGAGAACGGCATGTCAACAACAACACTTCAGCGCCTAACTAAACTGCGGTGAAACACAAGATCTACGGCGGTGAGGCTTTACTCGAGAGCTCTCGATAATTCACACGCAGCGGCAGATGTACAAAGGCCTTCTCATGCTTTGTATTTGGTCATGCAGGAAAATAGTCCCTTTAATTAAATAAGACATCGTCCGATTGTCGATGACTTTTCTGGAGACGTTCAGCAAAGCTTTTCATCGCACATTCGGCGATTCGCTCTGTGGCTTCCAAAAGCTGCTCCCTCCGGAGAGCCGCGTCGATTGGGGAGAGAGGAGGAGCGATCGACGCGGCTATCCCGAAAGAGCAGCTTTTGGAAGCAATCACTTTCATGGGGTTCTCTGGCGCCGATATCCTCAACAAGTAGGTCTCGACCCATCGGTGGGCTGCGAGCGCCACCTGGTGGTCCGTGGAGATCAGACCCACGTGGGCCTCGATGTGCAAACGGATGAGAACCTCTGGTGCAGCGAGACCGGCAAGAACCACGCTCACGCACCACGCTCACGCACCACGCTCACGCACCACGCTCACGCACCACGCTCACGCACCACGCACCACGCTCACGCACCACGCTCACGCACCACGCTCACGCTCGCGAGGAATCTCCTGGCCCTTTTCACCGTCCTCCACGGCAGAGGTGCCAGCGGACTCTTCCAACACTCTGCAGGAAGCGCATGATCGACGCCTCCCCGCCTCCATCATAACGCGCGCTCTTTTCGCCGCAGGAACTGTTTAATCATTGTTATTGAGAAATGATTTCCTGGAAACGTTGGCACACGTTTGCGAGGGCTGCGAAGGTGATATTAATTCCGTTGGCAAAAAAGGAGCCGTTTATTGCTGTGTGAGCAAAACAATCAATAGCTACTCGGCCCTTAAAAACTATAGTTTACATATTTACACGGCTTAGGTACGAACATCAAAGTGTTTTTGTCGTGCTTAGAGTTTAGACTGTGCTAATATGGTTTTGTCGTGGTCGTGCGGTAGCGAGCAACGATGTTCTCTGACGTTGTAGCGCGCGTTATCACACGCGGCGTTCGACGTTCCGCGTCACGTGCGCGGACCACCTTCAGCGCTGTCCTTCAGTTGCTGCGCCAGCTGCCAGCGGCGCGGCGCGGAACGTCGCACGCGTCCGCACCGCACGAAGAGTGACCCTCGCGAGCATTCGCGCAATCGTGGCAATCGTTTCAAGCGCTGTCGCCTCCTCACAGCAAGAAGCGCCCGGGTTCGAATCTCGGCTCGGGTGCCTTTCTGTGTGGGAGTTTGCGAGTTCTCTCCCCGTGTCCGCGTGGAGTTTTCGCCGGCCACTCCGGTTTCCTCCCACAGTCCAAAAAACACGCTGCCGCATAGGTTCAATTGGATCGCAGACTTAAGTGCCCGCAGTGCCCGGTGATGGACTGGCGTCTCATCGTGCGTATATCCCTGCCTTGCGTCCTGTGTCTGCCGGGATAGGCTCCGGCTCACCGCGACCCCTGTACAGGACCAAGCGGTTTCTGACAATGAGATGAGATGAGTTTCAATCGTCGCCGATCGAAACGATCTCTGTGCAACCGCGAGCCCTGTGCGCGCACACGGCTCCATCACAATGAAGAGTCGCCTCTTCATCGGAGGGCGAGGGTGTTCATCGCCGCGAGCGGCTGCGCCGGCCGTGACGACGCATTCATCGTCTCGATCTCCGAGAGGCAGTGCGCGACGCGACGTTTCGGCGCCGAGCCTCCGCCAGCGGCAGCGATAACCGGCGAGAATTGGACATCGCGCGCCGGACACACGCGCGTCGATGACTCATTGCATCGTGCTCGAGAGTCTGCTGCCAAAAGTCCGCTAAAACGGATTCAACAGGAATACTGTTGTGCATTGATTTAGGGCGTTTTCAAGGCTAGATGCAGGATGAGGATTTCTCTCGAGAGCTGCTCTTTAGCCCGATGCCGTCTCCAATGTGAGAGGCGAAACGTCACGAAGGAGAGAGGAGTGACACTCGACACGGACATCGGGATAGAGTAGCGCTTGAGAGTAACTCTCGAAATGAATTTTGACTCGATCTGTAGAGCTGCAAATGGCAATAATAATAATTTTCGAACGCACAAAAATGTGACTAAATAACTGGATTTTAAAATAAATGTTTTGTTTTAAAGATAAGCTGGATTAAGCGGGCTGGATTATAAATCTCTGCTTGGCACTTACCCAAAAACGTGCCTGCTGATGACGACATCATCACAAGTTTCCTTGAATGTTAATCATCATGAGACACGTTCTATCTACTGCTGGATAGCCTACCACAATCCATATGACATATGCAAATGAAGAACAAATCTTTGTCTTCTACGTATCTATATACGAACAAAAATAGCTGATGTCCGTCCGTTTGTTCGCTTAGGTGACGCCGTTTTAAACAGTCACGTGAAAAAAGTGTATGAGTTTCAGTATTTGCGTAAAATTAAATTGCAGACGTTCATTAAGTGGGCGGCGCGGTGGCCCAGTGGTTAGTGCTGACGCCTCACAGCAAGAAGGTCCCGGATTCGAATCTCTCGGCTCGGGTGCCTTTCTGTGTGGAGTTTGCATGCTCTCCCCGTGTCCGCGTGGGTTTTCGCCGGGTACTCCGGTTTCCTCCCACAGTCCAAAAGCATGCTCCTGGATAGGTTGATTGGCTCGCAGACTAAAATTGTCCTGCAATGCCCGGCGATGGACTGGCGTCCCGTCGTCGGGTGTATTCCTGCCTTACGCCCTGTGTTTCCAGAATAGGCTCCGGCTCACCGTGACCCTATATAGGATTAAGCGGTTTCAGATAATGAGATGAGATGAGAGACGTTCATTAAGTTTCACATGCCATTGTTGTTGACGTGCCATTCTCTCTGCAGCTATGTGCAGCGTGCTGTGACCCTCGGGTGAACAGCGCTCTATGAATGCAATTATTATTACTAGATTAGATTACGCATCACTTTTCAATACAAACTGCTAATTACACTGTTATTCACGCGTTTGAATTAAACGTGGCGCATCATTGTAAAGAAGTATCAAATACATCACAGGTGAAGGAGGGTACTCTGGGAGTGGATGCATACAGGCTAAAAATGATGACACTCACAATAAGAATAATTGCATTTACAGAGCGCCTTTCACCCGAGGGTCACAAAGCGCTGCACAGAGCTGCGGAGAGAACGGTACGGCACAGCAACAACTTATAGGGTGAGAAGCGAGGGACCGTACGTATTGAAGATTTATTTCACCATCATTTAAAACCGAGGATTGGGGTGCAAATCCTTAAGTCAGAGGTAAGAATAAGTTATTTATAGAATGAAAAACAACAAAGCGACAGGAGCAGATGAAACAGCGGTAGAACAAATAAAATGTTTTGAAGACTCCGGTTTTGAAACATTTTACAGATATTATCAACGAGATTTATGACCGTGGGGAGATGCTCGAGGATCTCAGTGAATCGATCTTTATTGCACTTTTCAATAAACCGAGAGCTATTGAATGAGACCTCCAGAGAGCCATTAGTCTAATGAGCCACGGAACAGAGATCCTGTTCGAAGTGTTGATGCCCAGAGCCAGAAGCAGAGGTTGCAAACGTTCAATGCCATTGTTATCATCCGAATGCCTACAGAAAGGGCCACTGAAATGAAGGAAGACCTCCACTTGTATTTCAATGACCATAAGAAAGCATTCGATACTTTTAAAAAAACGAGGAATTCGTGGAAAAGCTCCAAGAACTGGAAATTGATGGTAAATATTTGAGAATTCTAAGGAACATACACTGGGATCATACCACGGTAGTAAAGCTTGAAAATGAACAAAGTGATTTCATCCAAATTTAACGAGGTGCGATGTAAGGCTGTGTATTTTCACCGGACTTGTTTAATTGAGAGAAGTTTAAGGTTTACCAGGGTTGATAATTTGTGGACGGAATATGAATAACCTGCGTTATGCGGATGATGTAGTTTTCCTATCTTATTTCCGAGGGAAATTTGCAAGAAAATGTGGATAAGGTTAGTAGTAAAAGTGAGGAGAAGGGTTTAACTCTCTTTTCTATAAAAAAAACAGAATGCATGGTCATTTCAAAGAAGAAGTTTGCACCTGGATTTAACATCAATATCGGTAATGAAATGTAAGCAATGTTAATAAATTCAACTATCTGGGAAGATGGATCACGTCAGACAGTATGTGATCATGACAAAGCAGAGTATATGGATGGTCAAAGATATATTTATCAAAAGATAATAGATACTGATAAAGAAAAACATTTCTATGCGGATGAAACTAAGAGTTCTCGATAGTTACATATGCATTTGAATGTTGTACAGTATCACCAAGTATAGAAAAGATTATTGAAGCAACTGAAATGTGGCTCTTGAGACGCATCTTGAAGAAGGTGCCTTGGACAAGTCACACCTCAAATGAAGCAATTCTGCCAAGAATGGGATATGGAAAGAAGATGCTGAACGACATGACAAGAAGACGGGCGAAGTTTCTTCGGCACATTACGAGGAAAGAGGAAACTGAAAATCTGGTTATAAGTGGAAAATCTGAAGGAAAGAAAGATCGTGAACGACAAAGATGGACTTGTGTGAAGAGTCTCTGGAAATGGATGAACTTGTCAAAAGTGGAGATTTGTGGAAGACCATTGTCACCAACGTTCTGAAGGATATGGCACTTAGAAGAATCATGCCAAGCGATGGAGCCGCGCCCAACGATCAGAACATGGTTCAACAACAAATGATTTTCCACTCTTTGTCGTCACATTGTTGACGCGCCTTGAGACGTGGTGATGACAAAGCGGCGCCGATTAGGCAACCGGTACCGTGATGAGAAGAGACGAGGGGAGACGCGGGGAGAGGAGATGAGGCGAGGGGAGGTACAGCGACGAGGGGAGACACAGAGATGAGAGGAGACGTGGGGCGACACAGACATAGAGACGAGGGGAGACACGGAGACTCAGAGACAATTTCATACTTGACTATGCCATGCTGTTCTTGGTAGTATTTACCTGTGTAATTTTTTAATACATTCCAATACTAAATATAATAACTGTTGGTGATGGACTGGCGTCCCGTCGTCGGGTGTATTCCTGCCTTACGCCCTGTGTTTCCGGGATAGGCTCCGGCTCACCGTGACCCTATATAGGATTAAGCGGTTTCAGATAATGAGATGAGATCTAATAACTGCACTTCTGGAGTGTTTTTCACCCGAGGGTCACAAAACGCTGCACAGAGCTGTAGAGAATGGCATGTCATCAACAACAACAACATCAGGACAGTTCAACTGAATGTCAAATGATGGCTTTACATTGTAAAAGGGCAAAAAATAAGCGATAAAAATAATAGTTTAACAAACAAGCAAGGAATAAATGTTCCCGAGTAGGCGTAGGTCAGCTGTAAGACATTATCCCGGCACGACAACAGTGAGCCACATCAACAGTCCTAGCCAGAGGGCTTGAAAGCCTGACTGAACAAGTGAGTCTTGAGACGAAATTTGAAGTTGCCCAGGGACTCAGCTGATCGAATCTCCAGTGAAAGGGCATTCCAGAGTCTGGAAGCAGCACGCGAGAAAATAGCATAACACGTACAAAATAACTTGAACACTTAATAATATACCGGTATATAACCAGATTGAGACCAGAGAATCAAGTCCAAACAGCCTAGCAGGAAAATAAATTGGGATACCTTTATGCTTCACCGGACCCCGGACCACCCAACAGTCGCTCAGCAGGATTAACTCTGATTAATCTGATTGTGGGTCGAGGATTGGTGGCGCAGTGGTGAGCTCACTGCCCTTTCAACCTCAGTCACGTCAGTCTGATCTCACCCACGCGGATGTGCGGTGAGTGATACCTGAACCGGTGCTGGACCCACTGTGTCTCTGTCAATGTCAATGCGAGCAGAAGCCACACGACCAACGCAGCGACGGGAGGCTTCCATCCAGCAGTTGATTGGGCAAGAAACTGTATTTCCAAAACCATTTAACGGATGGGATTTTGCGCGCGTTCCCATTCGAGCCGCGGAGCACGAAGCGATAGCATCGACCGGATCACGCGCCGAGCTATAGAAATGAAACCCAATCTTATCGCGTGCAGAAGTGGCCGCATGAACACGTGTGTATGCGTGCAGATAAGTGTGCCTGCAGACGAGATATAATTATAATAATTGCATTTATACAGAGGGCGGTGCGGTGGCCCAGTGGTTAGCGCTGTCGCCTCACAGCAAGAAGGTTCCGGGTTCGAATCTCGGCTTTCGCCGGGCACTCCGGTTTCCTGCCACAGTCCGAATGCATGTTGCTGCATAGGTCAATTGGCTTGCAAAGTAAATTGCCCTCAGTGTCCGGTGATGGACTGGCGTCCCGTCGTGGGTATATCCCTGCCTTGCGTCCCGTGTCTGCCGGGACATACTCCGGCTCACCGCGACCCTGTACAGGATTAATTTTTAATTCGCGATTCACCACGGCACGATTGAAAAAAATAAACACACAATGCATTACCGCGGCTGCCATTTGAAGGATCTTCATTGTAAAACGAGATTACGAATTTAATTAAAATGTGTACCACGCATTGTGGCCCTTCACAACCTGCAGACTCACTTAACCTTCGTCAAGCTGAACGGACAACGGGCTCCGGTGCACCCATCAAGAGTGGGAAGCACAAGAGATGCCTTGTGTTTCGCCACCGTGCCTGTGGGTGGCTAATTTGGCGACAACACTTAAGCGCCCGTTCAGAGCGAGCCACGTGGGTTGAGGATGAATGGATGAACGAGTCAAGGCCCCCCGCCCCGCGTCTCTGAGTCGCAGGGGAAAGATCGATAGGTGATTCATTGTCACAGCAGAAAGAACCCAGTTAGCTTGCGAGCTCTGGATGCGGGATTGTGGGGACACAGCGAACGCTCAAACTGATCAAGGGGACACGCGTGGCGCCAGTGGAAAGGTCTGCGTCTTTGTGAGGCGCCTTCGTGTGTGGCGTTTGTGTGTTCTCTCCCACTCTTCTGCGTGGGTTTCTTCCGGGTTCTCTGGTATTCTGCCGAAACTTAAAAAAAACATTCGTTATTGAACTGACCGATAACGTCATGATATATCGGATGCAGTGTCTGGCGGGTTGGCACTGGCTAACCGCGTGGCTCGAGTTCCCCGTCTCTGCAGTTTTCCTCCAATCTATGAGCGATTCTCCCTTGAAATAAATACATCCAAAAATCGAGTGAATGCGTGGGCGGCACGGTGGCCCAGTGAGTA
>JAZEWT010000019.1:4322847-4335283 GCA_036362905.1 Mordacia mordax | reverse complement strand
CACCGTGACCCTATATAGGATTAAGCGGTTTCAGATAATGAGATGAGATGAGATAATGAGATGAGATGAGGCTCGGTCTTGCCGGCACGCATTGCACCTCACGGCACTGGCTGCTGTCACTCAACTCGTCATCACGAGCCATGGCGTTCGAACTGAATCAGAGACCGGTTCTAAATCTCGCGGCAGCCTCAAGGGACATTGTCTCAGATTTCCTCCTTAACGTAGGGTTTAGGGGGGGGTGTCGCGTCAGCACCAAGACTTCGACTGGAGGCCTTGGCACTCGCCTCAAGGTCAGAAGACCTGGACTTGAAGGATTAGCTCTTGACACCGGTTCCTAGCAGAGGGGGCAGGGTGGCTCAAAGATCCGAGTAATGAGTTGGTGTCGTTGAGACCCTAGGTTCTGGTTCCCGGCCTTGACCCTGACCTCGGCCTTGACCTCCTGGACATTCGTCCGCATCTAAGACCGTTCACGCCGAAAGCGCTCTCCCCCTCCTGCTCCTTGTATAAAGGTGCGCGATGTTCATGGTCAAAGGGAATGTGCGCTGCTACGCTCTGGACTGGGAGGTACGAGTCTCATCGCCAGTGCGTCGATCATTTCCATTTTCCCATGACGGCCTTTTGAGCGGCGACGCTGATTTTGTGAGTAATCATTTGTGTGCGGGGCGGCGCGGTGGCCCAGTGGTTATCGCTGACGCCTCACAGCAAGAAGGTCCCGGGGTTCGAATCTCTCGGCTCGGGTGCCTTTCTGTGTGGAGTTTGCATGCTCTCCCCGTGTCCGCGTGGGTTTTCGCCGGGTACTCCGGTTTCTTCCCACAGTCCAAAAGCATGCTCCTGGATAGGTTGATTGGCTCGCAGACTAAAATTGTCCCGCAATGCCCGGCGATGGACTGGCGTCCCGTCGTCGGGTGTATTCCTGCCTTACGCCCTGTGTTTCCGGGATAGGCTCCGGCTCACCGTGACCCTATATAGGATTAAGCGGTTTCAGATAATGAGATGAGATGAGATAATTTGGTAAGTCGAATGGTGTTTGTACGAGGAACTGGATTTCACGAGAAGTGACAGCAGACATTATTGACCAAGGATCAGTGTAAACATTGCAAGGCTCGCATGGACAAGCTTCCAAGAGTGTGATGCGTCTATTTGTGCATGGTTATGTGCACAAGCGGAGGTGTTAAAGTTGTCACAGTGCTCCTGCTATGAACCCAATAACCTGAGAGCAATTCCCGGTCAAGGTTAACAGACGACTGGCTTTAGGGCAGGGTTTCTTTTTTAAAAACCATTTGCACCCCAAAGCCCACTTGACCTATTTGGCTCTGGTGTCCACGGGTCACTATGTGGCGCTCGCGGCCCACTGGTGGGTCGTAACCCACGGGATGAGGCTATAGGATAACTCAGCCGGAAACGAGTACCTGGAGCGGTGTGTAAACAAACATAACTGGTGAGACAGGGCGTGGTGTTGGCTATAGTCACCACCGTTGTGCGCTCGTGTGTGAGTATGAATGAACGCGTGGTCTCGCTCTCTGCATGATGGCATTTGCGCATGGACATCAATGGTTGTCTGCCTAGCGGTTATCAGGGATGAGCTACGATGCCCGTGACTTGTACGCAATTGCTGGTCACCGACAACTCCAACACTTCTGCACTCAACGGAGACTTTAAGCCATTGATTCCAAGGGCAAAAGGCTGACAAATTAGAGGGCGACAAGATTTTCAGGGAACCAGTTTGTGGAATGAATCGCAATAATAATGAGCTTATTTGGCATTTGTGCGCCGTGTTTCTCAGAATGGAATACTATGGCAGTAGAGAGCAACGCTGCCACGTTATTTGACCCATTGCATCAATCTGCGCGTAATTTCTTATAATTTGCGGAATTTGGATTTTGTCAACAGCACACAGCGGCTGCTACTCCTCTCCAAATGATCTGCAGCGCTTTGTGACCCTCGGGTGGAAAGCGCTGTACAAATGCAATTATAATAATTATTATTAAGCGTCCACTGTGAAGCACATGGCGATGAGAATCTATGGTTATTAACACACGGGCAGCGCTAATTAGGGCAGCCTCTGGGATCGAACCAGGAACTCCTGAAAATATGACGCCTCTCGGCATTGTTCGCGACCCCGGTGTGAAATTCCGAGTTCAATATCAGCTTAATCCTGTACAGGGTCGCGGGGAGTGGGAGTGGGAGGGATTCGGATCCTATCCCGGGTCGACAGAGGATGGGACGCTGGTATTTTGCAGGGAACACTTTTTTTTGGCGAGATTTACGCAGCAGGACAAGCATCCTAGGCAGCAGCGTGTCTTTGGACGGTGGGAGAAAACCGGAGGACCCAGTGAAAACCCACGTGGCGCACGGGGAAAACACACAAACGCCACACAAGAAGGCACTCGAGCCGGGAATCGAACCCGGGGGCTTCTTGCTATGAGGCGACAGCGCTACCCACTACGCCACCGTGCCATTCACGGCCAGGGCAAACATTAAAGTAAGTTAATAAATAAACATCATACATACAACTTATGAAATAAAATAAATATAATATTCTCTGCGAACTGATTGTGATGTCTCAAAGGCTTTCAACCAATGAGAGACCAAGCATTTATCGGTGACCTGTCTCACGTCTAGCCTTATTGTATTTCGAAGCACGGCTTTTACCTGCGGAAATAACAATGCATTGTATTTAAATCATGTTTTACATTTAAATATCGCCGTTCAACCGGAGGTCCCAAGGCGTAGCAGGATACGGCAGAGATGTGGAGGGGGGGGGGTGGAACTAAGCTGCTGGTGACAACTCCCCCTGCGTCACTGTGTCCTTTGACGGTATCAGTCCATTAATGAGCGTCTTCCTGATATATGGGGAGAAACCGAAAAAACCCGGAGGTAACCCCTGCGGAACAGCGGGAGAACACACAAACTCCACACAGAAAACTCGAGAATCAAACCGCAGATGTGACTGCTCCACAGCCACCCCGCAGTGCATAATAATAAAGCCAGGCTTATAAATATTGCAGTGTCCACTATTGTGAGATAGTAAGTGAACTGAGCAGACAAACTTCACCATTACGCCGTATGGGGCACACTCTTCTTGATGTTTCAAAAGCATTATAAATTCATGAACGGCTTTTTACACACACAAAAAAAAACCTATATTCAGAGATTTGGTTTTAGAATTGATTCCTAACCATTTTCGGTGGAGAAAATTTCGTGAATATTTTTTTAAGAGACTTTGCACTGCGTTCCCCATCTCAAACTCTGCACGTTGATCAAAATCAGCGATGATCGATTGAAACGCATTAAAAAAACCCAACGCGTTTTCAAGGTAGAGTAATAATAATATTTGCGCTTCCAGAGCGTTTTTCACCCGAGTCACAAAGTGCTGCACAGAACTGTGAGAAAGGAGTACCAACAACAACAGCGTCAGAGTAGATTAATTCAAATAAAATAATGGCTGTAAATTTATGAAATGCGTAAATTAACAAGTAAAACAATTGTTAGACAAATTATGGAAGGTATAAGTGTTCCTGAGCAGGTGCAGGTCAACAGTGAGCCATCATCCAAGCACACAAGCATTGGAAGATGCTCAGGGACTCTGCTGACTGAATTTAAAATGGAAGGGAGTTCCAGAGTCTGGGAGAAGTACGCGAGAAGGTTCTGTCACCCATCGAATGGAGGTGCGATCTGGGCACACGCAGCAAGCCCGTATTGGAGGATCAAAGTTGTCGTGTTCGGGAGGGTGCCTGAAGTAGGTCACGGATGTATGTCGGAGCAGCGCCAGTGAGATCCTTGTCGGTGAGAAGGAGGGTTTTGAATTCAATCCTGTATTTAACCGGTAGCCAGTGGAGAGACACCAGCACTGGGGATATGTGAGCACTGGGGATATGTGATCCTGGATGGGAGAGCGGGTGAGGAACTCTAGCAGCCGCATTCTACACACGCTGGAGACGATTGATAAGATAGGCAGGGATGCCAGTAAAACGTCAGTTATTTGTTCAACAGACTTTGGAAGCAACGCACGCTGCCTGCGATTCCAAGACAGCAGCTTGCCTCGGAAGTAATTTAAATAATATATTTTGTATTTGTCTTTTATTATGGCTGCTATTGGATACATGTATTGTCTCATTATATGATATGGTCATTACTCTGCATGTAAAATCGTTATATAATCATCCGTATTTAGCGGACTTCCAGCCACATTTGTCCCACATGTGTCCGTTAAATAGAGGTTGTACTGCATCGCAGCAGCACACGTGGCCGAAATCGCGCAGGCCATCGTTTGTGTTTGTTTTGTGACAGCCGTGCCCTGCCAGCTCGGCATACCTTTGGGGTCAATGTCGTGCCGGCGACGGGTGCGAGTTTCGACCGATGGCCGCCGTGGCCAGGAGTCAAACGTTGGTGGCGGAGGTTCGGGGGCATAACGCGCTCGCACGCTCCTAGCACAAAACACGCACGCACCGTGCCGTGAAGGCTCGAGCGTAAAATTATCCATTTGTTCATATGGCTAAAGAACGTTCAGTCAGTCGGGTGGGGCGGGAAGGTCGGCTCGAAAACATTCGGGGCACCAAGAAGGGCTTTTAGAAGCCCTGAGCCAATCGAGGAGCGCGTTTAGATGGGAGGATGAAAAAAAAATATGGGAAAGGCACGCCGCGGCTAAATTCTTGTCCCTATTACTGAGTGTTATCCGCGCTGGTACTGAACATTTAAACGGAGGGGCTGGGAGCGGGGGGGGGGAGGGAGATGACTGGGGCATGTACACATCTGTTTTATTCCACGCTGCCTTTGGACAATGAGCCCTTTGTCTAGCCTTGGCTGAATGGCAGCAGAGAGCTTTTTGTAACTCGCACGCGAAATGCAACGCGGCCACCCCAAATGCGGGCAGGGGCCAGAGGGCCCGCGTTCGAGATGGCATCTTGGCGGAAACTCAATTCGGCCGGGCAAGCCAAAAAAAAAAATTCTAAGTGGAAAATTCTCGTAAACATTCGCCCCGGCTCTCGCGTGTACACGTGGGGTGCGCTCGGGGTGCACGCGGGCAAGTCGAGCGGTGACGCAGCCCGGAGCGCTGCCGCTTCACAGTAAGAAGCACCCGGGGCGCTTGCGCGGAGATTGCGTGTTCTCTCCCCGTGTCCGCGCGGGTGTCGCCGACGGGTGCTCAGGCCTCCTGCCACAGGTCAAAGACACGCTGCTGCCTCGGTTAATTCGCTCATTCTCATCTCATTGTCGGAAACCGCTCAAGTCCTGAGCCTATCTCGGCAGACACAGGGCGCAAGGCAGGGATACACCCACGATGCGACGCCAGTCCATCACCGGGCACTGCGGGCAATTTAGTCTGCAAGCCAATTAATCTATGCGGCAGCATGTTGTTTGGACTGTGGGAGCAAACCGGAGTGCCCGGCGAAAACCCACGCGGACACGGAGAGAGAACTCGCAAACTCCACACAGAGAGGCACCCGAGCCGAGATTCGAACCCGGGACCTTCTTGCGGTGAGGCGACAGCGCTGCCTAGGTTTATTGTCTTGTCTAATTTGTTCCAGGTACCGTTGTAACTTGCTTACCCCTCCCTGCTGGAAAACTGTTTAAAAAATACCTTCATAGTTCTCGACGGTTCCTTCCAGTTTGAATGAAAACAGACTGATTGGGTATACGTGCGGGTACACGCGCGCACGGGGTGTGTACTCGCTGTACTAGGTACGCATTCCACTCTGAGTTGACCTAGGAGAGGCCCAGAACCGAAACAGAAAATTATCTCTGGTGTTGGGCCGTGAGCGGGTTTCGATCTCGGGTCGCCGGGTTTATAGCACAGTGCGCTAACCGCTGAGCCACCGCTCCTCAACCCGAGCACCCGTACGCAGACACACACACACGTGGAACAGCGGGTTCTCAAACGCACGTGCATGCGCATGCAGCACAAATACAAGTACAAAGATCCCCCGTATAGCCTTAAGGGCCAAGCGCTGTTAGCGAACACCTATGAAGGCGGGCACGGGGGGCTTGTGGGTGGGTAGCCAGAAGCACGCCCAGCCGCCTTTGTCTTCCTGGCGGCGATGTTTACACACCGCACCAGGTATTCATTTGAGGCCCCACGAGACGGTCAGATAATCGTCACTGGTGTTGGCCGTGAGCGGGATTCGATCTCGGGTCGCCGGGTTTGTAGCCCAGCGCGCCAACCGCTGCGCCACCGCTCCCCAACCGCTCCGCATCACACACACGCTGACATATACACACACACACACGCGCGGGCGCACTCTCGCCTGCAAATCGCTGTTATCTCACTCTCACGCACGGCCACACCGTCTGGTACACGCGCGCTACTCGAAGCACACACGCACGCACACACACACACGTACCCACAGCCGAAGCGGGAAGCATAGGATTACTGGAGTGGAAGGAATGGAGAGCTTTTTTTCGTTTTTTGGGATTAGCGAAATGAAAAAGGAGGTAGGCAAAGCGAGGGTAAATGACGGGACATTCTTGTTGGTGCCCGTGAGAGCTGCGAGCGAATTCAAGACCATAGGTCTCATGCCCCCCCCCCTGTCCTCCTCTGTGCTGCTAAAGAGATGTTCAAAACATTGGCCACCGCATATTTTGTCGAACTTAGGCTCTCTGCAGCACAACTGTGGATTCAGATGTTCAAACGTTGCCACATCACGCGGAATGCACCCGACCTCTGCATGCGGCTCACGCAAGCTAAGCAGGTCCTAAGCCTGCAGAGTGCCTGGATGGGAGACTATTTGGGAATGTCAGGTTTGATAGGCTTGCGCTCAAAGGTGGCGATCGGATGGCAGTACAGCAAATTATTAGCGAGTCAATCCGTAAGGGTCTTTGTGTGTGTGTGTAGATCGTACTTGTGGGTTTTCTCAAGGTTCTCTGGTGTCATCCCATACGAAGCCAAATATTCGTGGTACTGGCAAAATATCAGAGGTGCAGGACATTCCTGACAAAGTCTTGCCAGGGTAAATAATCGAGGCCCGGTAGGAGTTTATATATCACCCACCGCTGATGTTAACCATTATCGTGATTTGCGTTCAGGTAACGCGTTCCTAGCGCAGTGCTCTAATCACTGCGTTACGTCCCCTCCACCAGATAATTAGAATAATAATCGCACTTCCCGAGCGATTTTCACCCGAGGGTCACAAAGCGCTGCACAGAGCTCTGGAGAGAAACGGCATTTCAGCACCGACAATGACATATGAACGGCAAATTAACAAAACATTTTTGTTGTTGTTGTTACGAATCTGAGCTGTGGAGAGAACGGCTTGTCAACAAAAACAAGAACAGCAGAATAGTTCGATTGAAAGTCAAATAATAGTGTCTCATCTCATCTCATTGTCTGAAACCGCTTAATCCTATATAGGGTCACGGTGAAGCCGGAGCCTATCCCGGAAACACAGGGCGTAAAGCAGGAATACACCCGACGACGGGACGCCGGTCCATCGCCGGGCATTGCGGGACAATTTTAGTCTGCGAGCCAATCAACCTATCCAGGAGCATGCTTTTGGGCTGTGGGAGGAAACCGGAGTACCCGGCGAAAACCCACGCGGACACGGGGAGAGCATGCAAACTCCACACAGAAAGGCACCGGAGCCGAGAGACTCGAACCCGGGACCTTCTTGCTGTGAGGCGTCAGCGCTAACCACTGCGCCACCGCGCCGCCCTGCTCGTGAATAAATTAAACATTTACTGCAACCCGGGTGACAGGCGCTAGTAGCTTATTCTCAATAAGGGGGGAGCGATGGAGCAGCGGATAGAGCGCAGCACTACGAACCTGGCGAACAGGGTTCGATTCCCGCTCACGGCCACCAGCAAACGTAACGACTTTCTGAACTGCTTCTGGGCCCCTGCGAGGTCGACTCAGCCTTAAATGAGCACTTGGTGCGGTGTGTAAACGTCTCCACGAGGGATGCAAAGGCACCCCCGGCGTGGTGTTAGTCAACCACCCGCCTCGTGTGCCGTGCCAGCCTTTATAGGTGCTGCTCGCTCACAGGACTTGACCCTGGAGTCTGTTCAGGCCGTATTGGGGGATCTTTGTTTTATTCTCAATAGCTTCTGACCAGCTTTTAAAAAGAACGGGCCCCAACCTCTTACCGTCTGACAAACTATCGACCTGTATCGAGTAGAAAAGGTTGTTACCATTTATGGCAATCATACAGGTGTTAAGATCTTAAAACACCAAATCGACACCTGTGTGATTGCCAGAAATGGTAAAAACCGTTTCTACTCGTTACAAATGTACACTGGCAAAAGTACTCATAGCTTACACTACTGACCTAATATTCACCTGTACTACCGTCGTCACCATTAGCCATTAACAATCCACTGCTGGATGATCTGTCACTGCCACACACGTTCATTGCTGAACAAAAATTCACCCACCATGCAATAACCACTCCCACTGATCACCCTGCATGTCTGAATACCTACCCTGTACCTACACTGATCACCCTGCATGTCTGAACACCTACCCTGTACCTACACTGATCACCCTGCATGTCTGAACACCTACCCTGTACCTACACTGACCACCCTGCATGTCTGAATACCTACCCATTACCCACACTGATCACCCTGCATGTCTGAACACCTACCCTGTACCTACACTGATCACCCTGCATGTCTGAACACCTACCCATTACCCACACTGATCACCCTGCATGTCTGAACACCTACCCATTACCCACACTGATCACCCTGCATGTCTGAACACCTACCCTGTACCTACACTGATCACCCTGCATGTCTGAACACCTACCCTGTACCCACACTGATCACCCTGCAATTCCATTCACTCCATTCTCTGCCCATTAATGTGCAGCGGTTCCAGGTTTCACAAGAGCCAGTTACCTGCATCGAATGTTGCTGGTAACTGCTGGCAACGTATGTACAGTCCTGTATCCATCGACTGCTTGCTTGAGGTCTCCCCAGAGCTGGCAGTAAAGATTGGTAATGGGGATTGCTGGCCCATAGGCGACATGCGGGTCGATATCTTTCGGTTAACGGGGCAATGCTCAGAATCGGTTCAGACATTACTCGCGATTGATCTTACTCGTGGCTGGGAATCGAACTCACGTTTCTGTGTGCAAAGCACAACATCCCTAAGCATTGCATCACCGCTCCATCACACATTGCAATCCTTTAAGGACTGAAACAACAGGGCGTCACGGTGGCCCAGTGGGTAGCAAGAAGGTCCGGGGTTCGAATCTCGGCTCGGGTGCCTTCCTGTGTGGAGTTTGCATGTTCTCTCCCCGAGTCCGCGTGGGTTTTCGCCGGGCACTCCGGTTTCCTCCCACAGTCCAAAAAACATGCCGCTGCATAGGTTTAATTGGCTTGCAGATTAAATTGCCCGCAGTGCCCGGTGATGGACTGGCGTCCAATCGTGGGTATATCCCTGCCTTGTGCCCTGTGTCTGCCGGGACAGGCTCCGGCTCACCGCGACCCTGTAGAGGACTAAGCGGTTTCTGACAATGAGATGAGATGGAGAGACAATAGTCAGTTCTTGCGCCTGAGCGTGCGTATCGCGACCACAGCAGTTAATTTTGGCGATTCAACCACGGCGTCAAAACTACTACCTTGCCACTTACAGTAATTAACACATCGATCGCTTAAGGTGCGAACGAATCAATTAACGGGCGCAAGAGCTCGCCACGTCCCAAAATTAACGAGCGGACGGCCGAGCGCAGCTCTGCGGGTGAAAGAAACCGGGACAACGCTGCCACTGCACCCGCGGCTCTCTCTCAAATGAGCGGGGCTCCCGGCTACTCAGCGCTCGGCAATTTGGAGCGCTCGTTGTGGAGACTCTGACGCCAAATTGCGCCCGGTCATCGCGAACATTTATCCGCGCCTGGCGCGGGGACATCTCCCGGAGAATGGACTCAAAATGTGAGCAAACACGTCTCCCATCTGAGCGCCGAGTCGCGTTCTGAGACCGGCGCGTAGGCGCTAATGCGACACGCTGCCAACTGTGGGATTTGAAGCGATGGGCCCCGCTTGGCAGCGAGCCACACGCTTGCTTAAGCACGCGAACCGAACCTCCCCCTCCCTCCCCTCGTTCGCGTGTTATGGAGTCGGGCGCTCCTGTCAGCGAGCCTTCGACACTCCGCGTGGCCTCGAGGTACGCTTGGCCTGGCTAAAGCGTCTCGGGGGGGGGGAGAGGCGGTGGGGGGAGGTCGCCGTTAGTGGCGATCCGTCGGTGGCCATTCATGTTGTTCTTTGCCGCCTCGCCCGCTTACAATGAGCGAAGCACCGGCGCTTATTCTCGTTTCGCTCAACGCGGAGGAACGACCGACGCTCTGTGCACCACCTCTTCCTCCTCCAAAAATCACAACCCGCGGGACGTGATGCCTCGAACCGAGCGAGGCCCTCTCGTGTGGGTCTGACCACCGGCGCTTTCTCTCTCTCTCTCTCTGGTTTCGCCTGACACTGAGCTTCGTGAACTTTTGTCCAACACCTCGGTAAAAATAAAATAAAAAATCTCCATAGCATCATCATTTTCATTAACCTCTAAATCCCGTAGAGGGTCACGGTGTGCCGGGACCTATCCTGGCAGACAACGGGTGCAAGGCAGGGCTAGAATATTGGATAGGTTCGCAAGTCCATGGGAGGGAACCGAAGAAAAAGTTCGACGGCGGGCCAGTTAATCTAGGCGGCGGGATGTCTTTGGACTGTGGGAGGAAACCGGAATACCCGGCGAGAAGCCACGCGAACACGGGGCGAGCGTACAAAACCCAAAACCACCGCACGGGAAATATCACGTCCGCTAAGCACTCTCGCATGCTGGCTCCAACACACTCAAAATGTCCAGCATGCCTCCACGACCCTCCTCGCAACAAATCGGCTCCAGATGAAAAATTAGAAAGCCCTCCTCCCTCCCCAAAATGTTTTTTTTTTGAAGCTAGTCAAAGTTCTGACCCTTTCTGGTTGCGACATTGGTTCTAGAAATTCACGTCAGTTTACAACGCAGAAGACCAGGAGTTCATCTAAACAGGACATGATAACACGAGTTGAAATGTTGGGAAGTACGTAATGAGCTGGAACGTGTTTCGCTTTAAGCGGAGCGGTTTAAAAAAAAAAAGCGCGCCCCTCGATGCTTTAATAACGCGCGCCGCGTGGGTGAAACTAGCTGGGCTATGATTTTATCTGCTAAACATATATTGTAATAGAATCCAACGAAGGCTGCGTGCACCCGGCACCTCGTTATATAATCACGGCTCTCAGTCAACACGTGCTCGCAGCAAACTGCTGGCCAGAGACAGCCATGGGGGCCGCCGCTGCTTACTCTCGCGAGCGCTCAGCAATGCTTATATGCTCACGTCGGGGGTCGGCGAGTGAGCCATTTGGGGTCGAGGTCGACTCCTGATATAAGCAACTGCGCGTACGAGCACACGCGCATTTGCTCCCAAGCATTGTGTAGACGGCACGACGCTTCCGTTCTGATGAAGCCTTGCAGTTCGTGTTTTTGTTTTTGTTTCGTCGAAGCGAGGAGCAACCGCTGCTGCCCCCCCCCACGCTGCCCCCGATGTGCAAACGAACACCGGCGCAGTGCAGTTGCCAGCGTGACCTCACGTTCGACGTTGCGCGTCGAGGGCCGCTTGCGGACGAGCGTCGCAGAGCCGCTAGTCCCGGGCGATACGCCGAGCAGAGAGCGAGAGGGGGAGAGAGCGAGAGGGGGAGAGAGCGAGAGGGGGAGAGAGCGAGAGAGCGCGCGGGAGAAGCAAATCAGAATCAACTCATCGCTCGCCTGTTCCGAACGCCTACTTCTCACGACTCCATCATCGCGACTGCGACAGGGACTCTGCCAAGACAGTTGCGGGCAGCAGACATTTCACAGCGCTCGCATTTTTTGATTAAATAGATGAAGAGAAATTATTAATGGTCTCAAAGAACGAGAGAGAGGAATGGAAGACATGCGTGCCCGTTTGTTTGAGAGTGACTGCTCCATTGCGGTTGTCCCTTAAGTTGGCCTCTTCCCTTCTCCGAGCCAGTGGCTGAGTATTTTTAGGGTCCAGTGCAGTGGTGTTGGCAGTCTGGCCGTGGCTTGCTTGAATTAGGGCTGCCTGGCTCTTTGAGCGCTGCCATGTGTTTCCTGTTAAGTGTTCCTTTGTGGTCTCTGACTGCGAAATTTGGCAATTTAAATATGAGCGCAGGGAGGGGGTGGGAGAACGGACACACACACACACAAAGCCCCAACCTCTGTACCACTACCTCCACTGAACTAACACCGACTTTGCGCTTGCTCGATCAACGCAAGACTGAAAATGAAAATAAATTCGTGAGGTTCAATGAAGTGCGCTGCTTCTGGCCGGCTCGATCAAGCAACGAGAAGGAACGAGCGTGAATGGGATGGAGAGAGCGTGTGAGAGAGGCGTGATGTTGTCTTCTATTTTGACGCTACAAATAAAAACAGCGCCACCAACGCGTTTCTCATCTCATCTCATTGTCTGAAACCGCT
>JAZEWT010000019.1:4306707-4317670 GCA_036362905.1 Mordacia mordax | reverse complement strand
GGGGGGGGTGTCGGAGCCTATCCCGGCAGGCAGAGGGCGCAAGGCATGTACTGGCGTCACATCCTGGCTAAACCCAGGATGTGACGCCAATACGTCGCAGGGCACCGGGAGAAATTTGCTCAGCCGGTCAATTAACCTAGGCAACAGCGTGTCTTTGGACGGTGGGAGGAAACCAGAGTTCCCAGCGAAAAACGTACATTATTATTTTCAAATACGTCGCCCCTATAACAGTTGCGCAAAAACACAGCGCATAAGGCAATGCGTTTACACGCAACGCTCCACTATTCCGACATTGTGAGATAATATTCCTCTGACGATACGTTCAGGTTCCTTGTTGTTCAGGAGGTAACAACCCTCATCCTTGCATGTGTTCAAGTCCAGCAGTAGGCAGTCGACAGCACAGGTGACTGGGGGTAGGGGGCGCACTGGCTGTAGCGGAGGATCGTATATCGATATATATATATAAAATTGCGCAAGTGTGTTATTTTATGAAAGTATGACCGCACTGAGGTTACCGGGTTCAGATGCTGAACGGGCGCAAACTGTTATCTATACCAGTCCACGGATTTTATGTCACACTTTAGCAATGCTTCCAACTTACTGCCAACGCTTCTGAAACATTAATACTATTTCAGGTTTAAAGTCCAACTTTGGGCCCAGTACTTTTCCGCATTCAAGCTGAGGTTAGAGAAACGTGGCCGCGCGCTTGGGACCAGACAGTTCCGCTGGACGGGCACTCTGCTAATACCAAAGCGTGAACATGCCATTCGTATCTATCCGGGTGCCTCGTTACATTAACACGTTTCATTATCATTTGTTTCATTAACATTTGCGCAAAGCCAACAGTAGCGACCCGCTGGGACGGGGGATGGGTGGGTGGATGGGGGAGTCGGTCGAGGGGATGGGCGTCCACGTTCGGTTCAGTTTTGGCGCTGAGCGGAGCCCTCCATCTGCCGCGATCGCTCAGCCCGATTTCCACGAATCTTCCCTCCTCCCCCCGCCCCAGGCACGGCCATCGGCCGACTGGAAACCCGAGGACAGACTCCGTGCCACGGCGCGCTCGCCTTTCACACCGGTCTCCGTGTGGCCCCATCACTAGAGCGCTGCCGCATCAGATAAGGGAGGGAGGGAGGGGGAGGCTCATCTCCATACAATAAAAATGTTAAATAAATAACAATTTATTTCCCTTAGCTGTTCTTTTGGCGTAGCCGCGTAGAGAGAGAGAGGAGAGAAGAGTCCCTTGTCTTATTGTCGACGTGTTGCCTTCCACGTTGGAGGCATCATAAATCCAGCTATGGAGAGTGAGCCCAGTCACACAGCGCGCCGTGAAGACCTACATTCAGTAAAAAAAAAATTCAACGGTCAAAATGTTTATTATCGCCATTACGGAGCACGGACCCGAATGTCTCTGAATACCAAGCGGCCAGTGACAAACAGCACTTAGAAATGGTGATTGTAGTCGTGGCGGCGCGGTGGCCCAGTGGTTAGCGCTGACGCCTCACAGCAAGAAGGTCCCGGGTTCGAATCTCTCGGCTCGGGTGCCTTTCTGTGTGGAGTTTGCATGCTCTCCCCGTGTCCGCGTGGGTTTTCGCCGGGTACTCCGGTTTCCTCCCACAGTCCAAAAGCATGCTCCTGGATAGGTTGATTGGCTCGCAGACTAAAATTGTCCCGCAATGCCTGGCGATAGACTGGCGTCCCGTCGTCGGGTGTATTCTTGCCTTACGCCCTGTGTTTCCGGGATAGGCTCCGGCTCACCGTGACCCTATATAGATAGGATTAAGCGGTTTCAGATAATGAGATGAGATGAGATTGCAGCCGTGGAGTTTAGCAAAGCGTTAGGAACTTGACAAAGGGAACAGAGGCAGTCACAGGTACATGGTGGTGCCCCGTCTGCTGGGGCGTCTCCTGCGAGCGCGTGGTCCTCAGTCTCCCGAGATAGGCTCCGACTCGCCGCGAACCTCTGCAGGACTTCACGGTTACAGATCATGAATGAATGGTGGAGCAGCTCGGTGGTGCCGTTTGCTCCACGTGGCAAGGCCCGCTCACTCATTCAGCTCACGCACGGCGAGCCGTGCCGGCCCGACTCGCTTCTGTATCATCGCGAAGCAGTTCATCACCTTGACAGCGTCACTTCAATGCTCCTTCATTGCATACGTGATGGACTGCCCACGCGTCAATCCGTCTAATTCATATGTCCATATATCAATCCATCCGTGCGTTTATCCATGCATGGGCCACTCAATCCACCCAGCTACTACTCAATTCATCCACCGGTCCACACATCCAATAATGGCTAAAGGTGGTAACCAAGGCACAGAAAACGTGACCAAAAGCAGATCCTGATGTTTTATCTTAACGTCTAGAACTCTAGATATTTGGGCCTTCCCGAGTCTTTGTGTTACAAAGTATTTTCTCACCATTTACAGATTTGATTGTAACGTAGACCAGAGGTGAAGGTGAAGCATCTACTGTGCAGAAAGGGATAATGGTTATAAAACGGCCGAAGCATTCGGTAGAGTTCAGGTGGGAAGGGGAGGTTGTGATACCACTGTAGCGCTAAGACATTTCAGTTGGTTTCACCCCTAACCTAGATATAAACCGTCGCTCACACATACAGACTGTCAGACCAATAGAATTCAGGGACGAGTGAAATTAGCAAGCACACATTTATTTAACTCCTTATTTTTGATTTATTTATCCAGGAGAGCCACACTGAGACGCAGACCTCGTTCTCAGTAGAGTCCTGAATTACATTTTCATCTGAATATGTTGTCAGCAAATTAATTGCGTTCATACATGCGGGAGGAAACTGGAACACCTGGAGAAAAGTCACGCGTGCGAGGAGGCAACATTGATCCCGCAGAAATAGAAACAGATGGCGATTTATCCACTTGCTGTACTGCCTTCTCGTGGAAGGCCAGGATATGGCACCTCCATAGCCATGGGAAAGGAACTTCACATTTGTGCGATCCATCCATCGTCACCTCCACGGTGCTGTAAATTTACCCGGGACGCGAAACATTAAGAGTGGCCGGTGTTTTGTCAGATACACGGGATATGATTACCAGTTCCCAACATGTGGTCCGTGAGGGTCTTGCATGTGGTGCACGATAATTAAATAATGAAACTGTTATATTACTCATTATAAATATAATTTTTTAAAATATAATAAAACAAGGACCTTTAGAAATAACTGCAATTTAATACCGGTTGGTTTAAACTTAAGACTAACCGACAGCATCTATAGGATATATAATAAATAATGTGCGTGGCTTGTGTACATTGTGTCCCGCAAAAGCTTTTGACGATGATCCAGTGGTCCGCATAATTTAAAAGTGCTCTTAGAAGTGCAATTATTATTATTATAAAAAAAAAATTGGGAACCGCTGGTATATTTAAAAAAAAACCCATTCCGCTCGCAAAGATATGGAATTTGGCGCACAGCTCTGAAAACAACACCGTGCCACGCGGGCACTACCGCGTTGAAATCCCGCGACGCGGCGCTGACCGAACCTCGGCGCGCTGGTGCCGCCGAGCTGGTGGCGATTCCCGCCACCAGCTCGCCGCGTTGGTGCCGCCGAGCTGGTGGCGATTCCCGCCACCAGCTCGCCGCGTTGGTGCCGCCGAGCTGGCGGCGATTCCCGCCGCGCGGAGCCCCACCGGTCACCCCGCTGCGTTGTGCCGATGGCCGCGACACGGAGCGCGTCGGTTGACACCTCCACCAATAACTCACGGCGTTCGCGACTCTCACGCTCACCGAGTGCATCGTAAAACACACCGATAGGAAATTGGAGCACCGGATTCCATTCCGCATAGGCAACCGAAGAGATAAAAATTAAGCAGCCACCGCGGTGGGCGCTAAATCACCGCGCGGTTCGCGTCGTGGTTATTCGTACGCCGAATTATCAACGAGCTTATGTGAAGCGCTGAGAGAGCAAAGGCGTTGAGTTCGGCCTTATAAATAGACAGCGGAGTGTTAGCGAGCTTCTATTTAATGACAGGCTCGGCATAGGTGGCAGCGAGGCCAGCTCAACAAGCCTTTCTGCGTGCATCTCTCCAGTGTCAGTAGAGGACAAAATGAGGATACCCATTTTAGGCTGAGTTGACTTATTTTCGGCTCAGATAAGATTGATATCCCGAGTTGAAGGTTAATACACCACG
The DNA here is from genome assembly GCA_036362905.1 of Mordacia mordax. Taxonomy (NCBI): domain Eukaryota; kingdom Metazoa; phylum Chordata; class Hyperoartia; order Petromyzontiformes; family Petromyzontidae; genus Mordacia; species Mordacia mordax. Next base: position 4,313,509 of record JAZEWT010000019.1, on the reverse strand, counting down.
GCAGGACTTAATTTCTATTTTTTTTTTGTCATCCGTATCTAGGGAGGTGGCAGATGACTGGTCATCATCGCAATAGCAAGCGGTATAGTGGATGCGGTTTGCTAAAATATTATCTGGATTGCCAAGCTGGACAATTCCAGTTGAAATGACATCCTGGGCCAAAGCGAATTGCCGATGGTGTACATGGCCTGGAATCGGAACGCAGGTTATTAACACTGAAATGCGGTGCGCTAACCACTCTCACACATGTACACATGCCAAAGATATATTCGATGACCTCTCAATGCATGCTACAAATGCATACATTGTATGGGTGGAACTACAGTTTTAATAATAGGAAGAAGATGAAAAGATCTGACCCCTAAGTGAAAATACAAGTGAGACTCGATCGGTTGGCTCAGAGGTTAAAGGTCAGAGACATGGAGCCCCGCTGAGACCAGAGTTTGAATTGGGGTGTCAGGGTGTGTCACAGCCACCTGCGGTTGCCAGCAGGAGTGATCAACATGAGGGTGAGGTTTGGTGTGGCATTGCAGGCCGTGTGCTCACCCTGGGCTCCATTGAGTGGCTGCGCAGGGAGGAGGTAAGGCTTCACCGTGCGAAGAACTCAACCAGATGCTTCGACACAGTTGCGTTGACCCAGTATCAATTTAATAACCCCAGCGAACCAATTTTACATCGCCATCTAAATGGTATACTTCACCGACTGTCACATACTGCCCAATGGCATGAATAAAGTGCTTACATAACTAAATGTTTGCCATTTCTAGTTTACAGACTCCATGCTATTACTGACAACCTATACATACGTCCCACACCTGTGACTCTGTGTGTACTGGTATCTGTATGTTGGTGTACACCTAGCACCAGTCCTCATATGGTTGTGTGTGTGAGCATGCGTTTGCAGGCCCTGGCGGTGTCTGTCTGGCAATGTAGAGTTAACGCTGTCACCCTCCCCTCACACCTTCCCGCTACTGCCGTAGGCTGACCGTAGAGTAATCCATCCCTGGCAGAGTGGTGGTGCAGAGCTCCTGACGTCATGGGGTATGGGGTCTCGGCTGTGGCACGATTGCTGGTGCTGTCCCGGGGTGGCGAGTCAAAGGGTTTGCGGTCACCCTTTATCTACCCCCCGCTCAGATGTAGCCATCCCATTGATTGTCGTACATCGCGTTGTTCCACCAGCTGCTTAGCCACTACCCATGGCTAGCGCTGTTATATTTCTCCGCAGCTTCAACGCTCCTTCTATTCTCGCTCAGTGTCCTGGGTGAAGAGTCTTTTGCCGTTCTCCTGTCCATCTTATATAGCGGTCCCAATTATTGCAGCTTGGTATGCACCTCTCCTGGGCAGATCCCCAGGTAATCAATTAAATTCCAGCAAATCATAATTGAGGGTGCACGTACTTGGTCTGAACCAAATTGAGTTTTTGCAGGTGTCCAGGTAATTATTTATTTCAATACACTGTAAATTGGTGTTTGTGTCAGCAGCCACGTGCACTATAGTGGTTTGTGACCTCTTCTTACTTTCACACTTTGCCCTCAAACAAGCTCAGAGGTATCAATCAGGTTGGCTCCCCACCTGGGGTCCGACCATTTGTCCTTATCCACACTTCTATGTCTTTTGTCTTTGTGTATCGGCGGTGCGAGTGCATAAGCCCAGTCCATTCGTGCATTTAAGTCCTGCTTGTGGAATGTATATGTTGCGTGCGTGTATATGCCCAGTCCATTTCGGGTATGCCTATGTGATTTGTGTATGTAGCAGTGTGCGTGCGTAAACATTGGTCTGCATCTGTGACAGTGTGTCTGCAAGAGTAACATTGGTGCCTCACAGAAATAAGTTTCTGCACGTGGCAGTTCGAGTTTCACCTCGGATACCTTTCTGTGCAGAGTTTGTATATTCTATGCCTGCCCTCTGTGGGTTTCCACCAAGTTAACATATAGGACACAATGTCTGGGAAACGTTGGCGCCAGCTAATTGCGTGGCTACCTTCTCACCACTTTGTGGTTTTCTCGCTCCTCTGAGTCATACATTTGTTCGAGCGAATACCTTCGACACTCAACGGACACTAGACACAACATGAATTATAATACATAGTACCTACACATTAACGGGAGTCACACACACAACACACGCACACTGCGCCTGAGGATGCCTCTGACGTGCGAGGCGAAACGTCGAGAGGTGGAGAGAGGAAGCGATCGACGTGGCTGTCCCGAAAGAGCAGCTTTTCGAAGCAATCATCTTGCATCGAGCCGTGAAAAACCTACATCATTACAATAGTGTTATTAAATAAAATCAGCCACTCGTGATGAACGCGGATTTCAAGTGGTGTTGATGGTGGTCCCAGCCTTCTCTCAAATGATGGCACACAAACAAATAATCTTGCGAAAGTGTTATATTGTACATTTTTTGGCTGGAACTCTCAGCTCTGAAACGTAAAATACCTTTGACTATCTGGACAAGAGGCGCATCACAAGTTGAGAACATCACCCATGCAATGTCAGGTTTTGTTATTTGCAGCTCACCCACACATGGGGGCACGCTGGTCTGCAAAACTTCTGGGTGGATTCCCTATCTCAATGCGCGATTCCGAGAATACAGCTGGAATAAATCGGCGCAGCAACAAAACGGGACGAACGATGCCATAACAAAGCACAGGGAATACTATCATATCAATAGCCGGACAGAGTAAGGCTTAGCCCAGCGTGCAAGCAGTGAAGCGTGAAAAGGTGCACAGAGAATATTTTTCGTGGAAATAAGATCGAGATAGGGAAGTGCGCTCGTGTTTGTGTGCACGCACACGTGCTTGTGTGCATTGCACGCTACGCAGGCGTCTTTGTCCTTTGCTACGGGGAGTCGTGACGGCGGTTGTTAACGCTGTACGATGAACCCCGCGACCCGGCGCTCGATTCCCGCTCACGGCCAACACCAGCCACGATTTTCTCAACCGACCACGGGCCTCCGTTAGGTCGACTCGGCCTCAAATGAGTGCTTGCTGCGTAGCCACCACCAAAGGGCAAACAAAGGCGGTCGGGCGTGCGCTTGGCCATCTGTGCTCTAACTCGTCGTTGCGGCCTTCATCGGCGCTGCTTTGCTAACGGCGCTTGCCCCAGCAGCCTGTCGAGGCTAAGCGGGGCGTCTTTTATCTCGGCATAAACGCATCCCCCATGAGCGAGCACTTTCCAGCCACGCGCGGCGCAATCATTCGCGGCTGCGAGCAGCGAGGCACACGGGCCATCACGGTGCATTGACACGCCTTTAAAACGTGACCCGTAAATATCGCGGGCCGCTCGGCAATTAAGCGAGGGCAGCACGGCGGGGGTTGCGCGGTCCACACGTGGCGGAATAACGCCGCCGCTTGCAGCCAGGGGAGCTGCTGCGGCGGGGCATTCCGGTCAGCGGTGCTCTCCCTCCTGTGTAAACACCAAGAGGCAGAACCGCCGGTCGGTTTTAACGGTTGTTCCAAGTATTCTGCCGACGTGAGTTTTGCGGACCGTACCGCACGTTGTATTCGGCAGGTAGGTGGCGCCGGTAAGATCTGCGTGTCAGAGAATCAAGGTCCTGCCCGAGGCGGTTCGAATCGCGCCTCGAGCGATATTCTGCGTGGGGTTCGCGTATTCTCCCACTGCTTTGTATGGGTATTCTCCGGGTTGTCCGGTTTCCTCCTACGGCAAAAAAATAAGCATTCGTTCATTGATTGGCCGATACCATCATTACAGTTTACTTGTTGTTCTGCAACGATGTGTATATTTAACAAACCCCTCCCCCCCCAAAAAATTGCTATTGTTGCTGATTTTCCGTTCTAATGCCATTGTTGTTGACATGCCGTTCTCTCCGCAGCTCTGTGCAGCGCTTTGTGACCCGCGGGTGAAAAGAGCTCTATAAATGCAATTAATATTATTATCACGTAAAACGCAGTGTCTGGCAAATGTTGGTGCCGGCCAACTGCACACACACTGCAGCTGTTGATTTTTCCCTATTTGCCTCTTTGCGGTTTCCACGCGTCTCTGAGCCATTCCCTTTCTCTCTCTCTCTCTCTCATCAATATTGAGACGAATATACGTGGCACGTTATTAATCCCATTACTACGTCGCTATCATGAAGTTAAACGGAGGATAGGGATGGCCAAAGACAGATTTTTCAAAATTAAAGTAAATAATGTTTATTTTCTATGAGGACGAAACTTAGAGTTCTCGATTGTTACGTCATACCAGTTTTCAAGTATGCATCAGAATCTCATCTCATTGTCTGAAACCGCTTAGTCCTATACAGGGTCACGGTGAAGCCGGAGCCTATCCCGGCACACAGGGCGTAAGGCAAGGATATACCGACGATGGGACGCCAGTCCATCGCCGGGCACTGCGGAGCAATTTAGCCTGCGAGCCAATTAACCTATGTAGCAGCATGCTTTTGGACTGTGGGAGGAAACCGGAGTGCCTGGCGAAAACCCACGCCGACACGGGGAGAGCATGCAAACTCCACACAGAAAGGCACCCGAGCCGAGAGATTCGAACCCGGGACCTTCTTGCTGTGAGGCGACAGCGCTAACCACTGGGCCACCGCGCCGCCCCATGCATCAGAATGTTGGACAATATTAGCAAGCCGTGGTGGGAACGGCGTATCAGCAGCAGCAAGAACAACATCAGAGCAGTTCAATGGTCAAGCATCGTGACGATGGGAGTCGCATCCAGGGAGCGGAACACGGCTGCGCGTCTACAGAGAAGCGATGAAAGCGGCTCAGGTGAAGGCGCTCGGTGGATTTCGGTAACGCGGGACCGTGAGACATGAGCACGGCTTCAGGAGGAGGCCGTGATCCGCTCCGCTTGGTTGGAGGGGACGAGTGGGGAGAGGAGTGGGGTCACCGCATCTCGCACGCAGCCGGGTAGATCCCCGATTAAACGTTTGTTTGCTGCACAGCGACATTAATTTTGCAGCACGGTGCAGCACGCGAGTACGTTCCGTCAATCATTTTTAGGAAATTCGATGGGTGTTTTTTTTGGTTTTTTCGTTTGTTTTACGAGCGCCTCTCCCTCCTCCCCCCGACTCCCCCCCCCTCCTCCTCCCTCCCCTCCTCCCCCGGCTAAGTTTAGATCCACGTCGCGTGCAGAGCAGCCGACACCGTCGGGCGGAGGCGACTGCGTCCGCGTTGATAAATATAACCCCCTCGTCTCCACGGTGGCACGGGCGCGCGCGCGCGCGGCCGCCATCGAGGAGCCGCGTTCCACCTCCCCACGGAATGGCACTAAATTCAAAGCGATAAAAGCTTTGCCGGCGTTTGGGCGTCAACCGATAGGGGGGATGCGGGGTCCGAATTGTTTGGCCGCCGCGTGCGTCTGAAATTTGGTAGACTGACGTTTGGCAGTGCGATGTGCCGGCGTCACACCCCGGGTATAGCCCGCCTTGCGTCCTCCGTCCGCCGGGGTAGGCTCCGGTGCCCTGTACGGGATTAAGCGGGTGCCGATACCGACTGATGGCCCAGTGGTTAGTGCTGTCGCCTCACAGCAAGAAGGTCCCGGGTTCGAATCTCTCGGCTCGGGTGCCTTTCTGTGTGGAGTTTGCATGCTCTCCCCGTGTCCGCGTGGGTTTTCGCCGGGCACTCCGGTTTCCTCCCACAGTCCAAAAGCATGCTGCTGCATAGGTTAATTGGCTCGCAGGCTAAATTGCCCCGCAGTGCCCAGCGATGGACTGGCGTCCCATCGTCGGTATATCCTTGCCTTGCGCCCTGTGTCTACCGGGATAGGCTCCGGCGTCACCGTGACCCTGTATAGGACTAAGCGGTTTCAGACAATGAGATGAGAGATGAGATAGCGACTGAAATCCAGCAGGGAGACCGCGTGTGGGCGGTGCGTAGTCAGCACTCTGCGCAACTTATTTGTATCGCAGCGATAAGTCCAGCCGAGAAGTGGACGGTAATGCCACGTGTTCATTAGGAGTCATCCAACTACGTTCGTATTGGCTTTACGTGTGACATACTGCAAATAGATATAAAAATTCTACTAACTATATACGACATGCTGGCTATATACGAAGCGCGTTAACGTGAGCAAAAATTATATTAAACATCTGACTTGGGTGAGTGTGTACTGTCAGCCATTTCAGTTTGATCAGCACATATCTGCAGAAATTGACTGCCCCTCTTTTACTACACCCATGAGCTATAAGTCCATCTATAACATCTATAAATAATACAGTAGTATTAAAAAAAAATGACTCCCATGATCAAAAGGCCAACCAATCCTGTTTATGACACCGTACCTCATCGTAAATTCCTTCTGCCAAGTTCTGTAACTGTTGCACAGTGGACAATTGTCCTCCATCTGACCTCAGGCCATCTGCTTGGTCACCAGTCTAGGAGTTAAGAATAATAATTGCATTTACAGAGCGCCTTTCACCCGAGGGTCACAAAGCGCTGCACAGAGTTGCTGGAGAGAATGGCACGCCAACAACTAAGACAGAGAATGGAAAATCAGTAACAACAACGTTCCTTTTTTGTGAGTTTTTTTTTTTACAAATCCGAGCTGTGGAGAGAACGCCATGTCAACAACAACATCAGAACAGTTCAACTGAAAGTCAAATAGTTGTGACAAATAAGACATAAAGTAAGCAAAAAATAATAATTTCTTAAACAGCCGGAGGAAGGAATAAATGTTCTCGAGCAGGCGCAGGTCGGAAGAGAGCCAACATCCCAGCTCGACGACACTGAGCCGCATCAATAGTCCCAGCCGGAGGACTTGAAAGATTTACGGAACATGCGAGTCTTGAGACGAGATTTGAGTTGCCACGCCACTGCTGGCTTTCCTCAATTCTG
>JAZEWT010000019.1:4214571-4227762 GCA_036362905.1 Mordacia mordax | reverse complement strand
CCACCATGAGCTGCCTCCGAACCCGCCAGCAGAAATACAGGGTGGTCCAAATGTCTTGTGACTCCCACTTCAAAGGGTTTATTTCCGGTTTGTAAGCTTTCATGAGCCCCACCGGCTCACTGCAAGGCGTTGTTCAACACAGCTCATCAACTCGTATCACCAATCTTACATTAGTTATTTCAAACAGCTATGAATGCGAGGAAAGATGTTGGGGGTCAAATTAAACGGAGGGGGGTCACAAGACATCTGGACCACCGTGTGCACGGTTTTGCAGCAGGGGTTAAACCGGGCGGCGCAGTGGCGCAGGCAGCGCTGCCACCCACCTCACATCAAGCAAAGCGAAGTTGGATTCCGGGCTCGGGTGCCTTTCAGTGTGGAGTTTGCATGCTCTCTGCGTGAGTTTTCATCCAGTACTCCGGTTTTCTCCCATAGTCCAAATATATGCTCCATATGTGTTAAAAATCCTGACTAAATTGTCCCCGGTGCCCTGCGACGCTGTAACTTGCTTACCCCTCCCCGCTGGACAACTGTTGAAAAGAGCTACATAGCCAAACGGTTTATGCCAGCTGTGTATTTAACAAAAAAACCCCCAAAAAGTTGTTGCTGCTGATTTACCATTCCGGTGTCCCTGTTGTTGACCTGTGCCGTTCTCTCTGCATCTCTGTGAAGCGCTTTGTGACCCTCGGGTGAAAAGCGCTCGAAGTGCAATTATTATTATTAATGGAAAAAAAAACACAGACTTCTGAATAACAGCAGTTTGAGATAAAAGGGCCGACAGGCTACTGCCTGGAAACCGTGCAGTGAAAGTGTGGCGCGTCAGTTTAGTTGGGGCGATAAAACACACGGATATGTACAGATCAAACGTTCTAACAACGCGTTGAGCGGACACCACGACCATAGTGTAATTGGTAATAAGGACGAGATATAGGCCCTGTTCAGCCATCACCCACCACGTGTTACGTGTGGTCGGCGATCGCTCCATCGCTAGTGAGAAGAGTTGCTGTTCAAGCGACTCACGGCTACCGACCATTGTGCCTGGTTGGTGGATAGATAACTCTACCAAGAGTTTACAAGCGTAGGAATCGGTGAGGTCCTTACCGAGCGGTTGTGCAGCTCCGCACACCTTGATTAGCATCGCGAGACGGCTGCGGCTTGAGACGTGTCCAGGGCTTGTGTTGACCAAAACTGATGATCATGATACCGATCAAGGTAGCTCGTGCATATTCACAATAAAACAACAAAGAGCTGGCTTTGAAGTAACGCGAACCTCTCGCCTCGAAAACTGGCGTGGGTGGAAATCGCGAGCGGGAGTCCAAAAAACGTTCTCCCGTTGTGCCATGAAAGCAGATCAGTGGGTTCGGTGAGCGAGCTTCTAAAGGAGGATGCCTTTGAGCCCCTGATATGATCTAAGCGTTTGGCTTTGAGCGCATTTACTTTGGCGCACGGGCGACGCGCAAATTCGTGAAGCGTTCCAACTGCAGATCAAAATTAAATAACCCATCCCCTCTCCACCCCCCCCAACACACCTTTTCAAATAATCAGACATGCATTGGGGTCGTTGCGAGCTCGAGCAGAGAAACTGTGACGAGCGAATCGAAAACGTGTGCCCTGATTGTAAGCATCGCGCACTCCACCCACCGATAGGGTAATTTTATATTATATTTTATCACGCCAACTTCAAATAGACAACCGTCCAGATCCAATTTAGGGAATAGAATTAGCGGTTAATGATAATTGGTGTCTGTGCAATGGGCACTGGTGTAATTAACTTGGAAAAATTGCTTTTCAATACCACGTGCGATCACGTTTTGCGCCATTTGATAATTGTGTTAATTGGGTTCGAATTCCCAAAATAAAACTAATCAATTTAGTCACATTTGAAGGCGCCACGTTCAGTGTATTATCATCATTATTATTTAGCAGACGCCGTTATGCAGGGCGACTTACATCATTATAGAGGCATAATTGGCAAAATGCAGCCTGCTTGGATTTATAAGACAGCTTCCTTTAAGTTCACAAATTTACAGGCACACATCTAATGAGTTTAAAATATACGTCAAACAGGTCTTGTGTAAACAATGTGGTGTTTATTCAATCAGCACCGCAAACGTATCATTAGACAATCACTGGCAGGCTATATTTCACAATTCTTTAAACCAATGAATTCAAGATATTACACCCGAAGTAACGTAAGTGAAATTCCAACCATGTAGTACGCACGTCATCACCATATTTAATACGGTAGTCAGAAATATCCATAATTGCGAAAGTCAATTATAAAAGAATGCTTATCCACAATTTGTGATAAGTACACGGTTGTGGCTTAAAGTGATTGTGCCGTGCAGTTTAATGAAAACAATGAACATTTCAATGGCAACAGTGCATCCTGACAATTCGTAGATTTCGGCAACGTTTTCAGAAAAAAACCCAGTACGAATTGTTGAATTTTCCACATTTTAATGAAAGGGATTATAGACTTATTACTAGAACCTGATGTAAAGTTTAAGTTCTCTTATTTGCGCGAAATGTAAGATTTTGAAAAAAAAAAGTATTTAAAAATTGAAAATTATGAGCAGCCACGTGCATAACGCTAAAATTAAAAACCAAAACCCAACGTGTTAAAAAAAGCCACAGGCCAGCCTCAAGTATTTTATTAACTATAAAGTGATCCCACTTAATATCCAGGCAATTAAACCAAGTGACACTTTACGATGTGTCACTTATACCACGTATGAAATGCAGATACACGTGAAGTGTTCGCGAGTTCAGGTTGCAATGCAATGTTATTTTAACAAAGCAGCAGCCACCATACTAATACCAACACGGTGTTAGTGCTGGTTTACACGAAAAGCACACACACACATTCCCTTTGAATTATCGCTCGCATTTTTGTGGTTTGAAAAAAAACACAAAGTCATATTTTACAAACATTCTTAATTCACATGCAGTATTTGAGGTGGGGCATCATTTAGCGCTTTGTGACCTTCGAGTGAAAGGCGCTTTAGAAATGTAAATATTTTTATTAGTGTTGGGCGGCACGGTGGCCCAGTGGGTAGCGCTGTCGCCTCACAGCAAGAAGGTCCCAGATTCTAATCTCGGCTCGGGTGCCTTTCTGTGTGGAGTTTGCATGTTCTCTCACCGTGTCCGCGTGGGTTTTCGCCGGGTACTCCGGTTTCCTCCCACAATTCAACAAAACATGCTGCTGCATAGGTTAATTGGCTTGCAGACTAAATTGCCCGCAGTGTCCGGTGATGGACTGGCATCCCATCGTGGGTATATCCCTGCCTTGCGCCCTGTGTCTGCAAGGATATGCTCCGGCTCACTGCGACCCTGTACAGGACTAAGTGGTTTCTGACAATGAAATGAGATGAGTGTAACAAGAAATACAGAGACCAACAATGAATTCTTGATTTTAGACATGGGGTGGCACGGTGATGCAGTATAAAGCACAGCCGGCACACGACAATAAGGGCCTGAGTTCAATTTCTGGATCAGGTTCCTTTTTGTGAGGCATTTGCACATTCTGTCCATGTCCCACAGTCCAAGGCATGTTGCCTCGATTCATTGACCTGAGTAAATTTCTCCTGATGCCCCTTTGATGGATTGACATCCCATCCTGTGCAGATGTGTAAGAGGGCCCTTACGACCTGCTTCTGCCGAGAAACTCTCCGACTCACCGTGACCCTTTGCACGACCAAGCTGATACTGATAACAATTGAGAAATGTGCGTGACATTATTTCGTGCGAGTGCGAATCGAGTCACGAGGCAGGCGGTCGGGCGGGCCGGCGACCGTGGCTCACACGACGAATTGAGCGACGAGGTTCGCGACGCCCAACAGCATGAGCAGGACGTGCACCAACGTGGAGCACCGGCTCAGCGTGCCCCGCCGCCGCTCCGACAGCAGGTGGACGACCGACGGAAGCACGAACACGTACGCCAGCCCGCACGTCGCTCCCGAATAGCTGCGTCGGAGGCCGGGGGAACGGGGTGCGGGTCGGAGAGTCCACGCAATTATTAAAATCTACGTCGATATAGCGGCAGGTCTCTTAAGAGAGCCGGGATGTAACCGTGTCGCGCGTTCCTCTCGTCTCTCTCCTTCACGATGTTTCACCCTCCCACAGTGAGTGAAAGTTTATCCCTTTCTCACTGGATCATCTGAGCTGAACGAAAGCAGGGAAAACAGCTGGAAATAGACAAACTCTGGCCTCACAAAGACATCTGATTCTGGTTTGAGTTCAAGCATGGTTAGTGACACATTTTCTGTGTGTCGTCGGTTAGCGTAACGCAAACGTGGCAAAACCGCGCCACCCAAGTGCGTCTCGACTCACTAATTGTGGTTCGGATTCAGGAGCGGAAAATTAACTTAGCCAGAATCCTGCGTCGACAGATGGCAAGATCACTCGGTAATTTCTGCTCTAATAATAAACGTCGACCTATCACAACTTCCCCAGCCCTGGTGCAGCCCAGTAGCAGCCCAGTAGCACGGTGGAACAGGAGTGTTTTCCCATACTTAAATAAGCAATTGATTGGAGCTTATTTTCACGTTTTTTTGGGGAAAGATAAGTTTCTCCATAAGACGACTATCATTTACGGTTTACAGAGTGGGCTAATTATAAACGAAGAAATTAAAATAAATGTGTAAACAGAAAAAAAGGTGGTTAGAAAAGATGCGGTTGAATGAATCGGGCTGTTTTTCATTTAGAAGTGTCAAAGTGAAAACATAGTCGAGAAGAAAGTTGGGAAAAGGGGCTGTAGGGATTGGGAGGGGGGTGAAAAGGAAGTGAAGCCAGAGGGTGTAAAGCAGGAGAGAGAGCGACGACAGGAACAAAAGGTGAGTGGGAACGGAAACGGAGGGCACGGTGAGGAAGGGAGAGCGCGAGAGGGGGAGGGTCGGGGTGAAAGGGGGGAGACGCAAAAAGGTGGGTGAGTGGGAGGGCTGAGCAGAGACTGAAGGGGAATGCACAAGCATTGGTTGGGGGGGGTGGGGGGAGGAGGATGTTAATAGGAGAGGTCAGTTGGGGAGACGGTGGCATGGGAGAAGAGGTGCTGGCAGGGAAATGAGGTGAAGGGGTTTTGTTAAAGAGTAATTCAAGCTGCAATACAAGAGCTGAGCTTGGACTCCAATCTTGGATTGCTTTCCCGGGGCCTTCGCCTTTTCACCTGCATTAATAATTTGCGCGCTTGGTGTGCTGTGCAGTAAAAGAAAGCGAGTTTTTTTTTCTCCTTGGGCCCAAACCGATTCATTAAATATTGAGTGCCGCAATGAACTCGTTTTTTTTGTGCGACACACGATGCTCCGGAGCTGCTGCGGCGATTAACCCATCTTTAAAAAGCACAAATGAGAAAAGCCATCGTACGGTCAGAGAAACTAAACTTCACTCGAGCATTAGTATAAATAGTGTACAAGACGTTAGCCTGAGGGTAATATTATACGGCTGTGAATGATTAGGTAATCTTATTTCTACCAATTCCTAACATGCCTCGGGCACAGTTAACAAGATTACAGTTGTTTTTGTTATTACTCAGTATTGTGTTTAATCAGGCGACCGTGACGAGTGGCCTAAGTTAGGGTGACACATTTCGGAACTTCGTGAGCGACAGACATATGGCTAGGTTTCACAAAAATATGCAGAAGCACAAACATCCTTCACCGAATTCCGTTTATTTTCGCAAGTGAGGGTTAGAAAAAAAAAGAGGGTTCCAAATAGATTTTTTTTTTAGGTGCGTAAATGCATACATTTCTTTCCCCCGTTTTACTGTCGCCGTTTGCAAAAAAAACAACCAAACCTACCCGAAACCTTACGCTGCGCCCAACAGCACGGCTCACTTACCGAATGATCGTGCCGATGTTCGGGTAAAATCTGGCGACAAGGACTCCGCAGCCAATGAGCACCACATTGAGCACCAGGACGTGGGGCAAACTGCAAACAAATGGCACGGTCAAAAAACAACAACGAACACAAGCGCCTCGTGTGACACGTTCAACAGCGCTGAACATTGAACACAATTCGCTTGCGCAGGTAGACTATTAGTAGATTGAGAATTCCTCTCAAGAGCTGTTTTGTCAGCAGAGCAATGTCGAGCGTTCCTCCTCTTACCTTCTTGATGTATTGCCTGCCACTATGGAGTCCTCATTAAGCTAATGAATGGCCCAGCTGAAAGCTGTGTTTTTAATATCTGTGGTACTGCACGTGTGTGTTTTTGTGATGTGCGTGTCAGTAGTCTGAAGAGGGGGTGGCAGGGTGAGGCGCAGTGGTAACCTCTGCGCCTCACAGAAAGAATGGTCTTGCCCGAGCAGGTTCGATCCCCGCCTTGGGCACCTTTCTGTGTGGAGTTTGTATATTCTCCCCCTGTTCTGCATGGCCTTCCTCCGGGTTCTCCGTTTTCCTCCCACAACTTAAAAAAGAAATTCATTGGTTAATCGATCGATAATATCCTAATATATAGGAAGCAGTGTGTGGCAATATGGTGCCGGCAAACTGCCTGGCTGCCTCCTCTGCCTCTCTGTGCTCTCCTCGTGCCTCTGAGTCGTTCTGTTGAATAAATTCCTTCGACAGTGAATGAATGTGTGCGTTACAAATGTAGAATTATTATTTTCCACACATTCCGAAGTACGAACGCCCCTCTTTAAATGTGCTTTGCAATTCACATTCTAGTGTTAATGTAGATTTGTAAAAAAATCTAAAGAAATATTTTGCTGAATTGCCGTTCTTATCTCGTTGTTGGTATGCCGTTCTCTCCGCAGCTCTGTGCAGCGCTTTGTGACCCTCGGGTGATACGCACTGTAGAAATACAATTTTTCTTATTATACCATAAATGTTACCACTCCCTAATATACGTGTTATTAACACTGATACGTTTGCATTTTTAAATTAGAGTGTGAAAGTCTGATCATATTTTTCATGTTGTTCTGCAACGGTGTGTATATATAAAAAAAACCCAAAAAAGGTTCTTGCTGCTGATTCTCCGTTCTAATGTCGTTGATGACGTGCCGTTCTCTCCGCAGCTCTGTGCAGCGCTTTGTGACCCTCGGGTGAAAAGCGCTCTATAAATGCAATTATTATTATTCATTGGTATAATTTTAATCTGTCTTGCATTTCAGTCTAAAGTCGCTTTGTATTTCGTCCGAGCTTTTCCACGCCAATTCTTGCCACGGTCAAATCCAATCGATCAGTATACTTTAAGCGTTTAAAACAGCGTAGCAGAAACGGTCAATTGGCCGATCGAGTTTTCCACTGGATCCAATCCTGGGTTCTGTTTTCCATGCCGGGTCACGGTGACTCAAAAAAAAACACAAACAAGCGAAGCCGATTTTGTCGAATTAAGTCAAAGTTTCGAGGCGTGCTTTGCGGTCGCCTCGTCCACTGAACGGGAAGGAACCTGTGGAGTTGGGTTCACCTGGGGTAACTCTTCCCCCAGATCTGCGTGAAAATCTGCACGCGGAAGATGAACGCGAGCATCGGGAAGACGGTGCTCATCTGGAAGAGCAGGAAGACTCGCGCCAGCACGGCCATGATGTCATCGTTTGAAAGATTGTCCAAGAAATTCTGTCGACGTAAACAAGAGGACAATGTGCAGTCATATCGCACATTCAGCAAAAATCGTGTACACTGTGGATTCAATGGACACGACCTGTCCGCGACAGTTATTGCTTTATTTATAGTGGTGACATCTATTTGTCACTGCATTAATAAGTTGGTTCTCAAAACATTTGGATGATGCTTATGTTCAGTCTAAAGTCAGCTACCCCTTGACCTGGACTGTTAATGTTAACTATTTTCTTTGCGCGCATCATTAGCTGTGTCTTTGGCGATGTTGAAGTGTACCTTGTATCCCACCAGCCTACGATAACTTGCTGCCCAGGATTTTGTGGATGGCAAGGATGTCCTTAAGTCTGCTGCTCAATTTACATTACTTTACTCAGATTCCTCTTTGATAGTTGTATTGCTATTGTCACATTCTTGCTGGCTATAATCAGCTCCAATATTTCTTACTTCAACGTTAAACTTATCAATAATATGCTTGTTAAAACATGTCTCTTACCCCTATCGCGGTAGTCACCTATTACGCCATAAAGTTGGTAAATTTCTTCACACATTTCGACTGTCCATGAATTATTGCCGTACGTGTGAATTATGTCCAACACCGTCGGATTTTAAAGGATTAGCGTGAGCTGGCCAATTCGAGCCAACATTATTTTGAAACCTAAACCTCTATGTTTAATTCTCGGTCAAACAATGCCACTCATTTATAATTAACGTGAACAATCTCTAAGATAGAAAGGGTGCCACTTCACAGACGCTACAAAGTCGTCTTTTATTATCACATCACCGAGGCCAATTATGTCTCAATTTCATATTATCTCATCTCATTGTCATAAACCGCTTAGTCCTTATAGGGTCGCGGTGAGCCAGAGCCTATCCCGGCAGACACAGGGCGCAAGGCAGGGATATACCCACGATGTGACGCCAGTCCATCACCGGGCATTGCGAGCAATTTAGTCTGCAAGCCAATTAACCTATGCAGCAGCATGTTTTTTTTGGACTGTGGGAGCAAACCGGAGTGCCCGGCGAAAACTCACGCAGACACGGGGAGGGAACATGCAAACTTCACCCAGAAAGGCACCCGAGCCGAGATTCGAACCCGGGTCCTTCTTGCTGTGAGGAGGCGACAGCGCTACCCACTGGGCCACTGCGACGCACGTCTCAATTTCTATCTCTCAATTCTATTTCTAGTTTGGCGAGGTTTTCATTATCCTAGGACACAGTCCACGCATTGCATGTAGTAACGATCAAGTTAACACAGTGTTCCGCTCTAACTTAGTGAATCTAACGACTGTTACTCCTATACCTACGATATCAACGTAAAGCTTCACGGAATCACAGTCGCAGGTGACTAAAGACCACCGTTCAAATTGCACTAACATAGAGGGAAAGAGAGATATACTTCACCACGCCGGTCAGTGCTAGTTGGTGAATGTAACCCACAGGCATAGGCAGGGTGCTACCAATGTTAAAACACTGAACGTATTCAACAACACTGCCATGATAAACGGCCGTATAGTAGGTGACACTCTGAGCCCCTGCCCTTCTTCACACGAGACAGAGGTCACAGAGTGGAGTGGAGAAGAGTTGGAGACAGCACTTTATATACCATGGGGCCTGATTAAATTATAAATGTTGCCTCATGAACAGTTCTTACATAATCCACTTAGTGATGCATTCCTGGGTTCAATTATGATTTCAACAGCATTAAAATGTGCATATATTTCACTTTATAAAGATTGGGCTCAATAATCATGTAAACCCTGACCATCTCCCATCTGCTCAGGGGCCAGCCAAGCACATGTTTTCATCAGTGTAATGATGCCTAATAAGGCTGCATGTACTCATGACATCAGCCTGAACGTAACATATTTTCATATATGTATAGTGTTATTATATACATACATGCATTTTAAAGTGCCCTTTGCACCATCCTCACTGATCATAACCTTATAATGGTGGTGGAATTTGC
Source organism: Mordacia mordax (assembly GCA_036362905.1). Classification (NCBI taxonomy): domain Eukaryota; kingdom Metazoa; phylum Chordata; class Hyperoartia; order Petromyzontiformes; family Petromyzontidae; genus Mordacia; species Mordacia mordax. Next base: position 4,218,245 of record JAZEWT010000019.1, on the reverse strand, counting down.
ATATTCCATTGCACCCCAGAGCTATGTCACCTGGAGTCTAGCATTCCTGCTCGAGGCTCCCTTGGTGGACAGGTTTGCAGGGAGGTTCCATACAAATCACGATCTGATGACTCTACCAGTAAAAGGGGTTGGTATCAAGAAGGGCATCTGGCCATAAAATTCTGCTCCAACATCCGCCGACTCGGGGGCAACCAGCGAGCCTGGATCAACAACAACAGAGCCTTTGCTTGCCTGTTGAATGCAAGTTTTCCACAGGGGTGGAGATGGGAAGGAGGCAAACACCAGGGTGCCCACGTAGAGGTATGTAAAGCCAACCAGGCCATACGCGATGGAGAGATCTCGAACCTGAAAAACACGCCACGCCAGAACGTACGGCACATTACTGGCGCAAGGGAAGCTGGTCATTAACGGCCCTCTGTGGGAACACTTTAACCAATACGCATTTCACATAATGAACGGCGAAGGGTTACGGCGTTGTATGCCCCAAGAATGTTAGCGTACATTGTTTTCAGGATGCCGGTTGTTTTTCATCAGCGTGATGACGCAGTTGTGAAGGAAAAAGGCGAGCGTAAGGATGCCTGTCATGGCCGGGAAAAAACGTCGAAACTCTGCGCTCACAAACACGCGACCACAACAAAAAAAAGAACGTATTGGAAAAGACCGCGCCCAGGTCAGAATCCGCCAGGATCAATCCACTGTTAGACGAATGCTTCCTTAAGCCCTTGCTATCTATCGTGAACCTGGGATTTAATAATCCACATCAAGCACTTGCAGACATTAGCTAATTTAATAATCCTAAACTATTAGCCATCATCCCTTATCCATCTAGTAATGTGTCCAGCTCAATTACACTAACTTTTCCCTAACAATAGAAAACATGCCTTTAACGTGCATATAACGTTTTTCTTGGCCATATCTTCCGATTTTGATTTATCTCTATTCATATATTTTGATTAATCTATATTCATACACTGGTTTGCATTATCCATTGATTGTCGATTGTAATCCTATCCATTCATGGGCAGATATGCTTATTGTAAAAAAGAAGAGGCCTTACCCATTTTTCTGGCAATAATATTGTGTTAAGCTCTTTAAAACACCAAATAGACACTTTTCATAAAGTGCCACGTTTGCACAAACCACACACGTTGTTGGTAAATACTGCAAACAACATGCTTTGATAGTATATGCATTGTCCTTGAAACTGATTGGCCTGCATCAGAGAGGGCTTTCTTTGTCGCCTTGTCTCAATGCCAGCCACATGTTGTCAAAAGGCAATCAGTCTCAGGACAACACAATATCAATGCCTTATAGATCGGGTTGAGTCTCTTCTTTTTCACAACTCTTACTGGCAAAAAAGTACCCATAGCAGATATGCTTATTATTATTATTAAGCAGACACCCTTATCCAGGGTGACTTACCAGGCACAAAGTGATTGTCGCTGGTCGAGATCCAGTGGAAGTCGAGGTGAATCCCCCACTGGGAGGTCTTGACTGTCACCAGGATCAGGAGGTAAATCACGGATATGGTGCCTATGTAGCGAGGCGGTAATGACAACAAACTGAAGCCACGTGTTTATACTGGAGACAGATTGACACATTGGCCAATGTTTAGAATTTCACTACAACGGCATTGGCAGGTAAGGACACTGATATGGCCATTTTTTTCAAATATTATTTGTAGTGTGAAGACGGAGAGCTCATCAAGATCTGTTCACATATTCTTTTTATACAACGGACTGGTTACAAATCATCAACTTGGTGAGTGAGAGGCACATGCAAATTGCATTAAAGTGAATATACACATGAATCACCAGATTTGAAATATAATGTATTTAAAACATAATGTATTGAGGGGAGATAGAGGCCCAGAAAAACAGAGAGCGAATATATAGCTGAAAAAAAAGAAATTGCTATTTGGTTCTGGTTATTTGAAGCAAAGTATCTGGGGCTGTCTGATAAGGCTTTTAGGAGCCTTTTGAAAGAGGGAAATATTTTTATCAAGACAAGGTCAAGTGAGCCATTATAGTGAATGTTATACATCACCCACAAATTAATTAATTATTTGCCAGTCTCTCTGTTAAACCCTGTACAGAGTCACGGCGAGCCAGAGTGTATAGCGGCAGCCACAAGGTGCAGGGCAGAACTATATTCTGGATGTGACGCGATTCCACCACAGGGCACGAGAAGCAATTAAGTCAAGCCAATTAACCCAGGCAGCATGTCTTTGGACTGTGCGAGGAAACGCGAGTACCTGGCAACAACCTTCGCAGACACAGGGAGAAAGCATGAACTCTGCACGGTACCCGAGCCGGGCGGCACGGTGGCCCAGTGGTTAGCGCTGTCGCCTCACAGCAAGAAGGTCCCGGGTTCGAATCTCTCGGCTCGGGTGCCTTTCTGTGGAGTTTGCATGCTNGTGTATCCCTGCCTTGCGCCCTGTGTCTGCCGGGATAGGCTCCGGCTCACCGTGACCCTGTATAGGACTAAGTGGTTTCAGACAATGAGATGAGATGAGACTTACCCGAGCCAGGAATCAAACATAATACCTTCTTGCTGTGAGGCGACAGTGCTATTCACTGCACCACATGCCATCCCTATGCCTCATCTATATGCATTATAATGCATCGTCAATGCACTGCTGTTAGTGGGGCACTATGTTGGTACCACATTAACCAACATTTAATGTCAAGTTGGACAATCCCCTATACAGCCTAAAAGGTATCTAGAGGATAAATGCTACATGTTCTTTTGGTTTCACGTTCAATACAACTTAAAATTATGCTCATATCGATGAAATCGTATGCCCGCTGCCTGCTGAATCATTCAACTGACAACGTACAACAGAACACAGCGATTAATAAACGCAAAATCACCAACTGAGATAAACAGTCCAAAAGCATGCTCCTGGATAGGTTGATTGGCTCGCAGACTAAAATTGTCCCGCAATGCCCGGCGATGGACCGGCGTCCCGTCGTCGGGTGTATTCCTGCCTTACGCCCTATGTTTCCGGGATAGGCTCCGGCTTCACCGTGACCCTATATAGGATTAAGCGGTTTCAGATAATGAGATGAGATGAGAGATAAACCCTTTAGCCGAGTCGACCACACAACAGAGGTGGTCTAGAGCATGCGCCACACAGCTGCCAACACATCGCATCTCCCATGCTCAAGGCACCCTCTGCTGACCTGGCTCGCAATTTGTGCGGCAAGCTATTTAAAACGTCCCGTCGGCACAGTGGAGACCAACACTGAGTATCATTGCCGAAATTCAGGTGCTGTTTTCATTGCTGTGAAACATAAGCCACGACCAAGTCAACAATGTTGGGTTCGCTCACAGGAGACCACATTTTGTTTATATATTTGACCCACCAGTCTGTGGACCAATCAATCACATCCATTTCCAGAAGCTAGGTGAGAAGCCCAATGGGGTACGGTATCTCTTTTCGCAAACCAGCACAGATTTGATACGCGCAACTGCTTTCAGAACGATCTAATTTAATTTCGCGTTATTCCTCCGAGTTTACTTTGTAACAGACGCGGTGCAGCTCTTCCATAAATCGAGCCCGGGCGGAATTAAATCAAACGGAACGCTGAACTGTTTGGTATTACTGTGACCTCTCTTGTCCTGGTGGGGCGCTTGAGTTTCGCTCTAAATTCCGAGCACCCTACCCCCGC
>JAZEWT010000019.1:4201313-4214566 GCA_036362905.1 Mordacia mordax | reverse complement strand
ACACACACACCCGCCCCGAGTTATTCCCAATCCCAAAACCCTTGCCGGGCCTCACCCAGGATATTGAAGCGTGCGAAGAACGCTGCCGAACGGAAGTTGAGCAGAGGCAGCAGTAGAGGCACCAGATAGTAGGGCACCGTGTTGGTCTGACTCCAGTACGTGCTGAAGATCTCAAACGAACCGTTGGCGCCCTGCAGCCCAGCTCCGGGTGATGCCTCGTAGGCATCCCGCTCCAACAAGAGCCCCCCGTAGCCAATCAGGTGGGGCAGCTGTTTGACGGGATTTGGGCAAAGCACTGCAACACAGAAGCGTGGTAACTTCGACGCTAACTCCTTCGGATGAAAAATCGTCAACGCGTGTTTCAAATTTGTGGCCATTTAATGAGTGCATGTAAAAGTGTTCGTGTTGCTGAACTTTCACCCGTAGCGGTTATCTCTTGAAACCATAAGTGGATTTGCATAACGGGAAGCGTAATGCAGCGCAAGAGATGTATGAAGCATTGGTCTTATAAATATCTTTGGAGGGTTTTCTTGGATGAAAGATGTGTTGTGTCGTTTATTACAAGTTGTATTAGTAATGCCATGTAGACACGTTGAAAATGCTTGTTTTCTTAGAACTGATCACACATTTGTCTTTAAACATTTTATTAACACACCATATGTGAATGTTTGCAGTTATTCAAACAGTTTATGGGTGTCACGTGCAAATCATACCCGGATTAGAACCATTTGTTCTGGGGATGGCGTCTGTCATGTTAATTCCATAGGCCTTGTCTGTCACACATGAAGTACATCACAAGTACAAACACGTGATTAGAAAAGCAGTCTCCCCATGTGTGACTGCAAACATTGTGGTGACCATACTCTATTGTCAGTTCTGACCACAGTAGTGAACATTCCACCTTCTTATAGTAAACTTAAGTCTCAACATTAGTCTCTGCTCTTAGAAATAATTTAACAAGCACCTTATTCACGTGGAATTTCACACAACTCGGGTATGCAGTGCTTTGTGACACTCGGGTGAAAAGCGATCTAGAAGTCCAATTATTATTATTACATCAGCCAATTCGAGTTCCTTCATGGCATCTATCACACAAATCAACACCAGGCCAAAACAATTTCGAACACACAATCCTTCTGCGCAAGATGTGCCCCTCCCACAGATCGGATTTACGCACGTGCATTCTTTGGGTGCCAATTCATTACATTCCAATATTCTCTTTCACTTTAACAGTCTGTTTTATTTCCATTTCACCCACACCAGAAACGGGCTTATTTTGGCCACCATAAATTCTGTTGCACTGCCCTCTGCTGTCAATCCTGTGGTTCCACAGTCAAAAAGATTCCACGCAACAATCACTATGTAACTGCTAAACTCATGAGACTTCGCGAATATGATAAACCGTGTGGGAGCCTGCACTTGGAAGTAAATGTCAAACAAATATGTAATTTGTTTACCCAGGAAAAACCCACCGATTGGAAAGACTTTGTCAGGAGGGTCTTTCTCTGGGATGTATGCTTGATGAAACCTAGTGAATAATAGTGATCGGAGCCATTGTCAAACTACTGATTGATGATGGCCATGACATGCAGTGTCTATCAGGAGAGTGTTTGATCATACCTCATCAAAGTGGTCAACATGGATTTTACTAATAAGGGAGGCCAAGAGTGATTCAGACGTCACCTGCCACTACTGATAGCCATATATGACAATCAAACTTAGGTCATCGGGTTCAATGCAAATATTATGATTGCACATTGTACCTCCCACTGCACTACCAAAAATACTCACATAAAATCAAGTGCATAAGGGGTGGACAACAATCATTGCACCACAAGGTTACCAAATACGTCTGCAGTACTAACATCCAACGGCGACTTCTCAGCCAGGCGGGTTTGGGAGTCACAAAATGACACAAGCGTGAGCTACTAGCACGCTGGATTCCAGTGTATGCCACCCCGCCAGCAGACGCTGGCTTCATGACATGTGCTGCTGATTTCACTGATCTTCACAGGCACGACTATTGGCCAAATCGACTGTAACCTCACGCTTCCACACAAATCGAGCGAGCATTGGCAAGAATGAATCCCGTGTGACCTCTGCCCAGATGAGGTGGTTCACGTTGCATGTGACGTTGGATATCAGTGCTTATTGGACGGTCACGGTGCAAGTCAGCAACACACTTCCGTCAGAACACGTGTGTACGAGTGCCGCCGCTTCTGTAAATCAACTGCTGGATAAGTGCCTCGATCATACCGTGCGGAGCGTGGGGTTATTGTAGATGACTTCACCACACTGGCATGTGAGAGTTGGCAAAGGAAGTAGGTTCCAGACTGGTTCTGATATCACTCACCGCCGTAGTCAGCCTCGGCTGGCAACCGCGCTCAGGCTGCTGGTTGCAGTGTGCAGCGCACTAACCACTACACTGCCGCTCAGCCCAACAATACCATAAAAAGCATAACGCATTTCATTGCAGTTGTGTAATGCCGACGTATCACTTTTGTAAATCCGGGAATTTTCCAAAATGAATTGTTATTTTACCCATAAAAATGTAATTCGGGTGGCACAGTGGCCCAGTGGGCAGCGCTGTCGCCTCACAGCAAGAAGCACCCGGGCTCGAATCTCGGCTCGGGTGCCTTTCTGTGTGGAGTTTGAATGTTCTCTCCCCGTGTCTGCGTGGGTTTTCTCCGGGCACTCCGGTTTCCTCCCACACGCCGCTGCATGGATTAATTGGCTCGCAGACTAAATTGCCCGCAGTGCCTGGTGGTGGCCTGGCGTCCCATCCTGGGTGTATCCCTGCCTTGCGCCCTGTGTCTGCCGGAATAGACTCCGGCTCAGCGCGACCCTGTACAGGACTAAGAGCGGTTTCTGACAATTGAGATGACAGATGAAATTGCACCGCGATGGGAGAGCGCGAGGAGCAGCACAGGGCAGCAACACATCCACACATGCAGCTGCACTGCCGCCTGCTGTCCACTGTGCAGCCACGCGGTCCCGCGACGGCCGGTTTGCGTCACCACCCCCCTCCCCCCCCCGCGGCTCACGCTCACCGTAGATGAATCGGCCCGTGTTGTACAGGAAGTTGGACATGAGCACCCAGTAGACGATCAGGGCACCGGCGAGGGAGACCAGCGAGAAGAGGAGGCTCAACCACTGGCCCGCGCGGCCAAAATAGCGGCCGCACACCTGAGGGAAGTCCATGCCTTCACCGCCATCTGGGAAAGGGAAACAATAGTGTAACGATGTAGGTTTTCACGTCTCGATGCATGATGATTGTTTCGAAAAGCTGCTCTCTCGGGACAGCCGCGTCGATCGCTCTCCCTCTCGCCCCATCGCGACGTTTCGCCTCACACGTTAGAGGATGTCGCGATGGGGAGAGAGGGAGCGATCGACGAGGCTGCCCCAAGAGAGCAGCTTTTCGAAGCAATCATCACGAAAAAAAAGCTTTGCTAATTCAACATACGATGAATTGGGGCGGCGCGGTGGCCCAGTGGTTAGCGCTGACGCCTCACAGCAAGAAGGTCCAGGGTTCGAGTCTCTCGGCTCCGGTGCCTTTCTGTGTGGAGTTTGCATGCTCTCCCCGTGTCCGCGTGGGTTTTCGCCGGGTACTCCGGTTTCCTCCCACAGTCCAAAAGCATGCTCCTGGATAGGTTGATTGGCTCGGAGACTAAAATTGTCCCGCAATGCCCAGCGATGGACCGGCGTCCCGTCGTCGGGTGTATTCCTGCCTTACGCCCTGTGTTTCCGGGATAGGCTCCGGCTTCACCGTGACCCTATATAGGATTAAGCGGTTTCAGATAATGAGATGAGATGAGATACGATGAATTGGACTGGTTGCAGAAGCGTTTCTGGAACCAGTCCAGTGAGCTTCGACCACTGGATATGAGATGGATATACAGACTTGATTTTGACTCGCTTTTTAATTTTTTGGGTGAGCATGAACACGTGCATGCGTGTGCGTGTGCGTGGGAGAAAGTAGAGGCGCAGAGGCGTGCACGCACTGACCGATGGTTTTTGGTGACTGCACGATGCGAAAGCAGCTGTAGAGGGTGATCAGCCCCATCAGGAAGATGATGATGATTCCGAAAGTGAAGCCCGCCTGAATAAATGAGTAAGAAAATGCACAATGAACTGAAAGCAAGCTCATTTTAAGCTTTCATCATTTGAACAATATTATGCACACTTTATTTGTCAACTCAATTGTTAAATGAATAAAGACTCTACTGCAGTCTAACAGTTACCACAGTAGACTTCTGGACTTGCAATCCAGAAAATTCAACATCTTCGTTAATGGAAGGCTTCCGAACAGTGCTTCGTTAATAATAATAATTGCATTTATCAAGTGCTTTTCATCCAAGGGTCACAAAGCGCTGCACAGAGCTGCGGAGCGAATGGCATTTCAATAACAACGACATAAGAACGGAAATTCAGCCATAAAAACGTTTTTTGTGGCCCATTGAGCCACTCAGTGACCTATTATAACGCCTTATGGCCCATTGAGCCACACTGTGGACCACTGACCCGCTAAGTGGCCTATCAAGCAGTTCAGTCACCTACTGAGCTATTGTGTGGCCTATTGAACCGTTGTGTGACTGATTGAGCCAACCATTGCTATATTGAGCCGATCTATGGCCCATTAATCCCGTGACCAACTGAGCTCTTCAGTGGCCAAATGAGCTACTCTGTAGCCCATTGAGCCCCTCTGTGGCCCATTGATCTGTTCAGTGGCCTATTGAGCCGTTCAGCAGCCCATTGAGCGAATGTGTGGCCCATTCAATCACTCTGTACCCCAATGTGGCCTATGAAGCCACTCACTAACGCAGTGAGCTGCTGTGGCCCATTTATCTGCTCAGCAGCCTATTGAGCCATTCAATGGCCAATTGAACTACTGTGTGGCCTACTGAGCCACTCTCTGGCCCATTGAGATCCTCAGGGCCCAATAATAGTAATAACTGCATTTATATAGAGCTTTTCAACCTCAGGGTCACAAAGCGCTGCAGAGCTGCGGAGAGAATGGCAAGTCAACAACGACATTAGAATGGAAAATCAGCCGCTCAGTGGCCAATTTATCCGTTCTGTGGCCCATTTAGCCGTTCTGTGGCCAATTGAGCTATTCTGTGACCGACTGAGCTACAATGTGGCCCATTGAGCCACTCAGTGGCCTATTGCACTGCTCAGCGGCCCATTGGTCTGCTCAATGGCTCACTGAGCCACTCTATGGCCCATTAATTCGCTCAATGGCCAAGTGAGCAGTTTAGTGCCGTTCTCTTCACAGCTCTGTGCAACGCTTTGTGGCCCTTGGGTGAAAAGTGGTCGATAAATGCAATTATGAAGGAAAATGTTAATTATTTATTTTGTCGTCCAGCAAGCAAGCAACCGCGCGCCTGCACCGTCATCATGTTATAAATTGCATTTCACTGCTGACTATGTAAACAGTAAAAGTATTTGTGCGTTTGTCACGGTGTGTTTGCCTAGGGTTCATCTGGGTGGGAGACAGACTTACCTGCATCATGGCCCAGGGAAGGCTCAGGATGGAGGTGCCCATCATTGTGTTCCAAATGGCAAAACTTTGAACAAAAAAACAAATAAATGCACACTGGTGAAAAAGCCAGCCTTTTTCATAACCTATTCCACAATGCAAAAAACATCAGTTTCTATTGCTTTTGTGCCAGCTGTGGTTGCCATTCCCCTGCCTCTATGCTTTCTTTGCACAGCTGAAATATTGTCTCTTCGACTACTTTTGACAAGGAACGAATGTGTGTGCCTATAAATTGCACGTATTTTTATTACTTATTTTAAGGCAATGTAACTTCCCGGGTAACCTTATGGATAGCAGAGGGCATTGCAGAAAAATCCATGGTATTGTACTCTGCGCCCACACATCTGTGCTCACTGCAATCACCAATCTGCACCGACCAGGATGTTGATGTCTGGTCAAATAATTCCCATGACCTGCACCGAGAAAGGCAACCCTCATATAACACTGGATCAACAAAAACTCTATACATCTACTTCTTTGAGGTACCATATCCTACAGGATGTTGGTCACAATGGTCTTCTGCAAATCTCTGCTCTTTGAACTTCTAAGAATGTCCATTGTCGATATATTCATCCATGTACGTATAATGGTTGGTTGTGAACAAAATTAAAGTTTCATTCGATTGCTGATGATTTTGGCAGACACTGCCAAAGCCTCACAAAGTCACACGTAGGTAATGATAAAGACGATAAGAAACAGGCATTACAGACACCTCGTGTTTTGTGGCATGAAAATAAAATTGTTCATCCCAACCAATAAATACACTGCTGTATTCTGAGGTTCCCACCGAGGTTGCAGATTGAAGTGCAGCAGCTCACATTTATTTTTGATTTGTAGTAATCTACTGCCGACACCTTGGATGTAAAACAGCAATCGCTTTGACAACATTAACCCGCAAATCAATGCAAATGAAAAGAGCCAAATCCAAACACAAAAATAACTGACCTGTTATCAACACATACGGTGATGTGCATGGTATGTTATTTTATTGGAAACTACTGTTAAATACACATTAACATATATTTTATTGAGCCAAATATAAAAAAGCCAACGAATAACGAAATGACGTGGGTTGTATGGCGACCTTGCAAACTGCGTAAGACTGCACAATTAGTTTCTCGCGTGTTATACACAATAACATACGTCAAGACACCGTGCCCTTTACACAAACCGCACTTTCAGGTAACGCGGCGCCAAGCAAATGCACCGGGCGTTCGCGTTACTCGGGATCAATACGGGGAAGAAGCGGACGATTACGCCGTACTCGTGAGCTCATGGGCGAAAGGTAACGCGGGACTCCCAAATGCGGTGCGCGGTTCTTAACAATCGATCCCGCTGAGTGGGCGCAGCCCACCCGAGTGGGTCTGGTGCTTGCTTACATGGTGACCAGGCTTGGCTGCTTGGCGCCGTCTGGAGTGTCCTTAACTCGGAAGGCTGTGCCCAGGGGACTGTATACGTAAATCTCATCCGGCGCCGGGATGACGTGATGCGGGGCTTGCTGCGCACAGACGCACACGAAGACAAAGAAGCCCTCGCATAGCCTTAAACAACTCTAGGGTGGGTCATGTGCTGTTAGGAAATAGTTTGTATAAACGCCGGCACAGCACACGAGAGGGTGGCTGGCCAGCCCATCCCCCTTTGTTTGTCTAGTGGCACGTGCTCATTTGAGGCTGAGTTAAGCTAGGAAATACCCAGGAATGGTTCAGAAACTCGTCACCGGTGTTGGCCATAAGCGGGAATCGAGCTCGGGTTGCCAGGTTTTTAGCACTGCGCGCCAACCGCTACACCACAACTGCCCACTGACGCACATGGGCATGGAAACACACAGAGGCACGGCCGTACTTGCGCGCGTGCCAACTCAGCTACACACCCACACTCTCACTGATCAATTCCTTGGGTTAGTTTTCAAGGAACATAGAAATCTACTGTGATGTAATACCAAAGTGTCATGCCAAGAAATGGTTCACGTGAAGGAATGGATGGCAAAGGAACACACCAACTACACACCCGATATTCTTTTAATTATGGTGAAAAAATGCTAATGCTACTAATACGTATGTGATAAGTTCTCCTTTAATTTGTTTTCCAAAACAATATAAGACAATTATAAAAAATAATCTAGCTCTTCGAAAATATAAGTAGAGTAACCATGATACATAAGTAACTCAGGTTCCACTAATCAGCATCTGTGTATAGCATCTTACATGTAAATACAATAAAGTACGCTGTAACACTATTAAGTCCTTTGCTGACACACAGTATGTGCGCAATAATGAACGTACGTGCCATATGTCCTTATGTTATACCCACATAATTGAATCATTTTATAATTGTGGTTGCACTTTTGTGCCTTTCGGATGTTCAATGGTAAATGCACTTGCTGCATCCTAGGCCCTATCAGCTGATAACGTTTTGTTTAATGCTCTTTTATGTAACGAGACATGAATGTGAGATAAATTCAAACCTCTCAAGAACTCCCGACTTTCCATGGCCCTGTTTGACGTGCGCGCGATACATTTTGTCGAGTGGTGTTAAGCCGTTGAACAAGCTCAGCATGTGCGTCATCATTGTGTCACCCTGCCATATGGCAGGGCAGCGCAATTGTAACGTTCACAGCCCACAGAAAGAAGGTGATGTCCAAAGCGGTTCGATTCCCATCTCGGGCGCATTTGTGCATGGAGTTTGTGAGTTCCCCTCGTCGGCTGGCCGGTAATAAAATATATAGGTCACAGTGTCTGTTTATGCGAACACCTTCGACTTTCAATCGAATACTGTGTCACGAGTAATAACTTGCAATGTTAAATTAACAAAGTCGGGCTACCAGGGCGGTCAAGTTGCTGGACGAAAGGCGGCTGTAGTAGCGCAGGCGGCTGGAGAGCAGGGAGGCGGCAGGGGAGAGCGTGGCCAGGCGCTCCTCGCCACTCTCCAGATCTCGCTCCACGATGCTGTGCGCGCTCACGTAGAACGGCCTGCGGTCACAGGGACCACCCGTCACGCAAGCGCACGCGGCCTGTGGGTGAACTTGGGTCACAAAACATACGTGTGCGCCACATGTCCCGACGTTACGCCAACGTGCAATAATAAATACCGTTCGTACCGCGTGGCACACGTATTCATTAAATTATGAAGGCATTCGTTCGAAAAGAGAACGAATCAGAGGCGCGAAGAAACTGCTGAGAGGCGTGGAGCAGGGAAGGCTCCAACATTTACAGACACTGCATCCTATATATTACGAAGTAATCGGCCAATAAAGCCAAGAATCTTTTTTTGTTGTGGGAGGAAAACAGAGAAACTGGAGGAAATCTACGCAGAATAGGAGGAGAGCACATAACCTCCTTACAGAAAGGTGCCCGAGGCAGAAATCGAACCGCTTGGGGCAGGACTTTCTCTCTGCGAAGCGCAGATGTTACCACTGCGCCACCCTATCACGACTCGCCTTCCTTCAAGGCCGTCTGTCAATCCACTACTGGGTCAGGTCATTGGGGGTGTGTATGAGCATATGCCATACGTCACTGTAGGCTGGTGAAGGCAAGGAGCGCAAGCTGTGGGAGTAAAGAAGTACAGAATGACGATGTATTTTGCTGCCAGCCCTCTGCTTCCCATCCCGTGGCTATACAGCCATATGAAAACCAGTTGGTTCAGGGTGGTCACTCATTCAAGTGCTATCCAGGTGAATTCCACTGAACTGTCAAGATTTGATGAGATAATGCACTTTCTAGGTTATTTGGTCACGAGGGTCCGAATACAGAATCCACACTGATTCAACAGTTACATTGCAACGAGACGGATATCCTTTACAACCAGGTCAAAAGAGTCTATGAATGCTTTGTGATGATGGATGCATGCTGTGGCAATGTACAAATATGTCTGTCACGTTATACTTAAAAATCCACATTTTCTGTAAAATTACTTGTAATCACTCCAAATGCACATATCTCACGTTCTATCAAATATACAAATAATTGTACTACTTTGCTTCAATTACCAGCACAATACCATGCAAGATTATATGAACAGATTATTTTACACACACGTATTATAAAAATATATAAAGCGTCGGGTATATTTAAGATTCAGTTGACAAGCCAAAGCCTCAGAGATGCACCTACATTCAACAAAGATCTCGTCTCATCTCATTATCTGAAACCGCTTAATCCTATATAGGGTCACAGTGAAGCCGGAGCCTATCCCGGAAACACAGGGCGTAAGGCAGGAATACACCCGACGACGGGACGCCGGTCCATCGCCGGGCATTGCGGGACAATTTTCAGTCTCCGAGCCAATCAACCTATCCAGGAGCATGCTTTTGGACTGTGGGAGGAAACCGGAGTACCCGGCGAAAACCCACGCGGACACGGGGAGAGCATGCAAACTCCACACAGAAAGGCACCGGAGCCGAGAGACTCGAACCCGGGACCTTCTTGCTGTGAGGCGTCAGCGCTAACCACTGCGCCACCGCGCCGCCCTCAACAAAGATACAGTGGGAAAAAAGAGAAAATGATACCAAAACATCCACCTAAACAGACAGCTGGAGAAAGCGCAGCTTCAATAACAGTTGGTACCGAATTAGCATTGCAAAAATGTTCCGTTAAATAAGCAGCGAGCCAGCGGCGTTGGTAGGATAGCAGGTGCACACACGGCAACAGAGGACACGGCAAGTGGGGACACGGCAAGTGGGGACACGGCAAGAGGGGACACGGCAAGAGGGGACACGGCAAGAGGGGACACGGCAAGTGGGGACACGGCAAGAGGGGACACTGCAATCCACCTGCGTAGCTTGGTGTCGTTGACTGCCGGTGGAATCCCTCGGCGACCTTGACCTGGCAGCATGCCTCCGAGGAGCGGTTCTGTTTCTCTGCCGGCCGACTCCATGCCTCACGGTCAAGGGCACTCACTCTTCGACGCTTTCAACCGTGCCGTTTTTTCTGGGGCCCCCGAGCCCATGCGAGGAGCGAGACTTGGAAAGAGGAAGAAGCGATGGGAGCCCTCCGATTTTATCGTCCCCAGTTGAGGCCCTTCATTGCTTGCTATGTGACATCCAGGCGGCAAATGCTGGACTGCAACACGTAAATATGTCAACATGTGCTGTGAATAAAAAAGCACTCTGCTGTAATTAATTTTCCGAGAATTGTTGGTATTTGTTCTATGATTGCGTCCAACACACAATGTGCTATGTATGTGACATATAGGTCCGAGGCGCAATATTCTATACATCCAGACCGATATTTATTACTTCAGCTGAGCAGTTCCATATGTGGAATGGTGCCATTGCCTTGCACAAGTCTTTTTCTTAGCAATCAGAAAAATCCCAGCAATGATTAAAATGAATTTAGCCCTTGACTCTCGGCTAATTTCGTGCCTGCACATTGTTAAAACATTGCAAATAGACTTGATCAAGACGAAGAAAACGCTTTAGTGTTATTGTCGTGATGTCACAAAGTTTTCTGAGAAGACTGTGATTTAAACGGCTGCCCTGGGTATTTTTTTGTTCAAAGAACGATAGCAATTCACCTCGAGTTTCTGCAAAGCCCCCCAAAACGGTCCCGTAATATCCAGCCAGGGACTGCTTAAGGCTACTGGGGACAAATGTAAAGCACGTGAACCTGGGTGCTTTATTTGTTGACATACCCTCCGCTCAAGTTATGTCCCTGTTTTCATTAACTCGTGGCATGTAAGCGCTATCCTGTAAAAGCGTGCTTGTATTCTCCCTTATGTCTTATACTTCATAGCAGAGTTTTAACAGAGTTAATATATTACTTGAACAATAGCAACGAAGATAAACTTACTAGACTTTATAGCGTATTAGTTGTTCTGATGGTTTTGCAACAAGATAGACCATGTGATAAAGTAATATACTGGATGCATAGACAAGGGATGACTTTTGCATTTTAAAACTTTTCAATTTTCACACATTTAAGGCCAATTTCTGATTTTTCTGTCGGATTTTTGGTGCGTGTCTATTTTGTGCTTATGAAACACTCAAGGCAGAAAGAATGCAGAAGTAATGTCACGTAGTGCCAGGCACTTCCGATTTCCAGTTTAACTTGCAGTAACCTTTTTTCAGATCCGCAATGCTGTGCCTAGCCCTGATTGAAGATTCGTTTTTACTCAATTTAAAAATCAGCAGAACATCCCTAGCACCCACACACCATTCGCACTGTATGGCCTTCATGTTAATCCACTGCTGGATGACAGCCTCCCTACACCGTGGGGTGTTACTTGATAATATCTCAGCTGGGCAGTGTGGTTTAAGGCGTGCAGGATACACGCAGAAGCACAGACGTAGAGGTCCATAACGGATGTTGTTCCACTGCCATCTATTGACTAGGGTAGTCCTGTAGCAACATGTAACACGTGCATTGTCGTCATTATTACGTATGATGGACTCATCTCATCTCGTTGTCAGAAATCGCTTAATCCTGTACAGGGTCGCGGTGAGCCGAAGCCTATCCAGGCAGACACAGGGCGCAAGGCAGGGATATACCCACGATAGGACGCCAGTCCATTACCGGGCAGTGTGGGTAATTTAGTCTGCTAGCCAATTAACCTATGCAGCCGCATGTTTTTTTTTTGGACTGTGGGAGGAAACCGGAGTGCCCGGCGAAAACCCACGCGGACACGGGGAGAGAACATGCAAACTCCCACACACAAAGGCACCCGAGCCGAGATTCGAACCCGGGTCCTTCTTGCTGTGAGGAGGCGACAGCGCTACCCACTGGGCCACCACCGTGCCGCCCGTGTATCATGGTCGCTATATACAATCCAGGCTCAAACCGGCTTAGTTTCCGAGATCGGGCACAGTCCAGATTATTTGCTCATAATCTGTGGTCTGGTTAAACAGGTGAAATTAACCAAAGGTTCTCACCGCATTAGTAAGCATCGACGTGCTTTAATTGCGTAAACGAGCGTGGAGCCAAGCCCAATTAACAGTTTACAGCTCGGAGTTATTTGGTGGAAATTCCACGTTATTAGAACGGGGTCTCCACCGGTCAATAAGTGTCACAGTTGACTTCACAAAGCGATATTTTCAAACTGCTGAACACTAACTATCGCAGTCTAAGCCATATAACTCAGCATGTTAATATAGTTTACGCATTTTAAGGAATGCAGCTGGTGTAAATTCCACATTCATATGACAGGGCCGAGTCCAGAGGATAAATCATGTTTACACAGCGGTGATCGACAGCTAACGTAGCTAGTCAAACATTAAAAAAACCCACATATGATTAGAACATGTAAATAAACCTGCTTGTTGTATTCACCGACCACGCTACACCGTATAAACGTTGTTTGTTGTGACAATTCCACATTCTTGCCGGGTCTACATGCGAATGGAACCGGCCCTGACTTGGCACAGAGCGGAACTCGGCAGCTAAAACCGGGCTACGAATAAACGCACTAAGAGTGGCAACACAAAGGGGATGCTAAGTGTTGAGAAATAACGAGTTACCAAAGACGGCGACTAACGGCAACACAATACCTGTACCGTAAGACCGGAAGTCGCGACCTCATTGCAACGTTAACTCGATCAAAAACAAAAAAATCCCGCACCGAGTGAGGCCGCTGGATTAACGACTGGAAGCGTCTTGGTCGCTGTAAAATCTCGCCGCTGTAAGACAATTGTATTGTAATGAACGGCGCTGCGGTGAACCTTAAAAACATAAACAACGCGCGGGCTGTACGGCGCGAAGCGACCGGCTCGCCGAGACTGCGG
>JAZEWT010000019.1:4025676-4036014 GCA_036362905.1 Mordacia mordax | reverse complement strand
GTTCGTGGGAGTCTCGGCCAATGCGGCATTGATTCACCGCTGTGCTATGACCGCTCTCCGTCACATCGTCAGCGCCGGCAGTAGCAGTAACGCAAAGACAAAGTCTTAACGGACTCTTGGGACAAGTGCCGTTATTGTAAAGATATACAAGTTAGCAAGGCAGTGCCACCGCTGGCCGCCTTTGTTTCCCTAGTGAATGCAGGTACTTATTTGAGGCTGAATCGATTTAAGGGTGGCCCAGGACCGGTTCAGAAAGTCGTTGCTGGTGTTGGTCGTGAGCAGGAATCGAGAACTCGGGTCGCCAGGTTTGTTGCACAGCGCGCTAACAGCTGCGCCACCGCTCCCCACAACTACTCGCAGCAACGAACTGTGATTCACAATTGGCCAACTGCCAATGAATCACAGTTCGTTATGCCCTCTATTGACATCACCACCATCACAATCATGTCTTATTGTGCTGTTTAAATAAAGAACGTTCCGCGTGGCCAGGCTTGTGCGTATAAAGGGCTCGCAGTCATGCGTAACGCCTCTCCAAGCGATGTTGCTCAGCTAGTCATTCTATAATTGCCGCATTAGACCGATAATCACCATCCCCCCCCTTCCCGTCCGTTAAGACGCGCCATTGTACGCACGCAATAGCCACGTCACAATGGGAGCACGTGTTCGATCGAAGTTACCACTCGGCGCCATTATGCGCCATTCCGCTGGAGTCATTTGGCGCTTCTTTTTCTCTCTCTCTCTCTCTCCACGTCCTCGCAACACTCGCCACGAACCCCATCCCCCCCCCCCGCTAAACTCAACCCGCGCTCCACCGACCGCGGCTGGCTCACACAATAACGCGGGCTCTGCTGTTGCTCAACAACGCGGGGCAGGCACCCAACTCGCTTGGCAGGAGATCCATTGGGGCCCTAAAGGAGACAAGGAATGTGTCGAGCCCCCGGGGCGGGTCGAGGGTTGTTGGCGCAGTGGTAACACTCGCTCTGCACCTAAAGAAGGTTCGAGACGGGGCGGTTAGATTCCTGCCTCGGGCGCCTTTCTGTGTGGAATCTGCGTGTTCTCCCCCTGTTCTACGCGGGGTTCCTCAGCGTTCTCTGGTTTTCTCCCGCAACTAAAAAAAAACCCTCCTTAATTAATTTGGCCGGTAAAATAAAATGATCTATCGGATGCAATGTCTGGCAAATATTGGCTCTGGCATATATTGGCTCTAGCTAACTGCGTGGCCACGTTTATCGACCTCGCATCTAAACTGTAAACCTCACGCCTCTAAATCCTTCTCTTCAAATACCTTCGACACTGACCGAATAAATTATAATCATTATTATTCCAGCACTCCCTCGCAGGTCCAGAGCTTTCGTACATATGCGTAAAATTAAAATGCGGCGTCGAGAGGCGTACGCGGCGAGACGGAATCATCTCTCGTGCGAGGTTGTCCAAAGCGTCTCCCCCACGTGGAAGGTTCTATCGTCGTCAAGAATCATCGGTGGGCCACGATCGATCCGCTGGATCGCGAAGAAGGCATCTGAGAGTAGCTGTCGCATACGCGCGGTCCTGCGATGCAATGATTCCGTGGTTCTCGGCTGAGTTCCTTCGAGTATCTCTGTACCTCTCCCTTGTCTACTGATGCAAGTTTGTCACGGCCTGATAAATGATGATTGCTTTCCTAAGCCGTGTCGAGCGCTCATCCTCTCTCCTCCGTGACGTTTCTCTGTAGTCAACACGGCTATCCCGAAAGAGTAAGCTCTCCCGTGTTTACGAGCTGTGTCATAGCAGGTAAGCTGATAGCGACTGAACACTTGATTACACACTGGGGTGTTGCAATTCAAGATCAATGTAGGATGAAAATTGCTGTTCTGAGCCTCCCACGTTGGAGGCATGACCCTTGTGAGTCAAAGCCTAAAGATGCTTCCAACGTGAGAAGCAAAACAGCATTGGCATGCTTGCGGCTATTCCGAAAAACAGCCCTTA
The DNA here is from genome assembly GCA_036362905.1 of Mordacia mordax. Taxonomy (NCBI): domain Eukaryota; kingdom Metazoa; phylum Chordata; class Hyperoartia; order Petromyzontiformes; family Petromyzontidae; genus Mordacia; species Mordacia mordax. The sequence continues at coordinate 4,034,049 of JAZEWT010000019.1, read as the reverse complement.
AGAGCAATTCTCAGTCAAGATCAAGTTTATTTCAAAAATCACTCCAACCTGACCTTGTTTGTCTGTTGAAGCTCTGGCTCTATCGTCAGTCTCCCTTAGCCAAGTGCCCAAGTGATCCATGCCCTGATGTGATGCTGTGCGGGAGTGGACTGAGATGACATGAAGCGCACCACTCACAGCCTCATTGTACGACCTAAAAACACTGACTTTGGAGCTTCCGTGCAGACTCTGCTACGGCGGCGCTCGTTTCCAGCGTCAGTGGCGCAGGTGTCTTCTGCCCGCTGCTGCTATCTGGCAGAAGGAAGGAAGCGACGGATAACTGTGGTGGTATCAAAGGCGACGGTCGTGATGACCACAAGCCTGATCACGGGCACCTCCCTTGCCACCACGATACGCTGCCTATGAACGAGCGCAGAGGGGGTGGCGTCGGCTGGAGGCGCTTGATGGGAACATTTGCCCCTTCAAGGCCGTCAGATTATCATCATCTCATCTCATCTCATTATCTGAAACCGCTTAATCCTATATAGGGTCACGGTGAGCCGGAGCCTATCCCGGAAACACATGGCGTAAGGCAGGAATACACCCGACGACGGGACGCCAGTCCATCGCCGGGCATTGCGGGACAATTTGAATCTGCGAGCCAATCAACCTATCCAGGAGCATGCTTTTGGACTGTGGGAGGAAACCGGAGTACCCGGCGAAAACCCACGCGGACACGGGGAGAGCATGCAAACTCCACACAGAAAGGCACCCGAGCCGAGAGATTCGAACCCGGGACCTTCTTGCTGTGAGGCGTCAGCGCTAACCACTGGGCCACCGCGCCGCCCGAGATTATCATCATCGTTATCAATACTCGTTTAACCCTGTACACGGCCACGGCGGGGGGGGGAGCCTATCCCGGCAGGCAGAGGGCGTAAGGCTGTGCTATACCCAGGATGTGATGCCGGTACATCGCAGGGCAACTTGGGCATTTTACTCAGAAAGCCGATTAACCTAGGCAGCGGCGTGCCGTTAGTCGGTGGGAGGAAACCCGAGTACCCGACCAAAATACATTCGCACACGGGGAGAGAGAGAGAGAGAACTCGCAAACTCCACACAAAAAGGCACCCGGGCCTGGAATCGACACCGGGACCTTCTTGGTTGTAGGCGACGGTGCTTCTCACTGAGCAGCCACGGCGCCCGCCCAGGCCGTCAGATCTCATCTCATTATCTGAAACCGCTTAATCCTATATAGGGTCACGGTGAAGCCGGAGCCTATCCCGGAAACACAGGGCGTAAGGCAGGAATACACCCGACGACGGGACGCCGGTCCATCGCCAGGCATTGCGGGACAATTTTAGTCTACGAGCCAATCAACCTATCCAGGAGCATGCTTTTGGACTGTGGGAGGAAACCGGAGTACCCGGCGAAAACCCACGCGGACACGGGGAGAGCATGCAAACTCCACACAGAAAGGCACCGGAGCCGAGAGACTCGAACCCGGGACCTTCTCGCTGTGAGGCGTCAGCGCTAACCACTGCGCCACCGCGCCGCCCCAGGCCATCAGATGCCTTTGGTTATTCTTCAGTTTCCCAACGTGAGTTGAGCATTCGTAGTGCGAGCGCTTAGCGCGCTGTGCCCTGAACGCGATCACCTGGGCGAGCGGACTCTGCCGCCGGCCTTCGTTTGCTGGGGCTGAGCGCACAATGAGGGTTCGTCGAGAGAGATTGGAGGCAGGGAAGGACTGAGTCCTTGCACGATCTGTGCGATGGTGGGTGCAAATCTTGCGATTGGATCGGAAATGGATTGGAAGACAGTGGAGGGATCGGATTATTGTATGATTGCTTGCACACCGGCGTGTTGCTGTGCTGTAACACACCGCTGTGCTAAATAATAGAGAGTCCTTGACACTTGTTCTTCACGTGACAAATACCTTACTAATTGGCTGTGTCGGGTGGAGGTGTGTTTACGACACTTTTAGTTGTAAATCTCATCTCATTGTCTGAAACCGCTTAGTCCTATACAGGGTCACGGTGAAGCCGGAGCCTATCCCGGCAGACACAGGGCGCAAAAAGCAAGGATATACCGACGATGGGACGCCAGTCCATCGCCGGGCACTGCGGGGCAATTTAGCCTGCGAGCCAATTAACCTATGTAGCAGCATGCTTTTTGGACTGTGGGAGGAAACCGGAGTGCCCGGCGAAAACCCACGCGGACACGGGGAGAGCATGCAAACTCCACACGGAAAGGCACCCGAGCCGAGAGATTCGAACCCGGGACCTTCTTGCTGTGAGGCGACAGCGCTAACCGCTGGGCCACCGCGCCGCCCTAGTTGTAAATGATTCAACGCAAAAGTACTTTCACGACGTGTAATATTGGCGGTGAAGGCCTCTGTGTTAAACCTTCACCATACGTTACTTGACTCTCGTCCGGTAGGAAACCAAACACACCAGCAAACACAAATAAAGAAAGCTCCCCGTGTCTTGTGACCAGGAGGCTGTAGTCGCTTCAAGCAATGTGTTTGTCGGTTTGAACTACGCAGAAACCAGAGCCAACACATTTGTTCTCGATGCGAAACACTCCTTGGGCATTGGCGGGATCCAGCTTTCTGTTTTCCGCACACAAATCAAAGTGCGCACAGCTCCACGCGCCGATGCCGACGCGAGATGCCCTTCGCTGGAATTCGGCTGCGTGAACCACCCGTGGATTGGGAAGAAGAAGAAGAAGAAAAAAGGACCCATGTTTGCAAGATTTACGCTGAGATAGTTCCTGCCATATGCAGACATGCCGCGAGTGGTGATGAACGCGATCGGTTACATTTTAATATACGGTCGCTTCTGCGTTAGCGTTCACCGGCAGGCGCGTCTGACTTGCGGACCCTGCAAGCAGCTTCATTGATGGAAATAAACGATTGCTTTGTTGGCGTGGTGCCAAGCGCTTGACCGAGTGTGCGGCCAAAATATCTCAAATGCAGCTGCAAGTTCTACACATTTGATGTGATGGTGTTTGTGTTGTGCAGTCATTGGTGACGGGCCTGAGACCACCAGCTCTTGAGAGCTTAATTTTGGGCAGTTTCATGGCTGAGCGGTAGCGAATTTCCTCCTTGTGGTTCTAGCCCCGCGGCCGCCCTGGTTAATGCTCTGCGTGTATTAACCGTAAATACGCAGTGTCTGCTTCACGGTGGATGTGAAAAATCCCGTGACGTTGGTCGGAATAGAGTAAGCCATGCTTCGCTGCCAATATTGAAAATTGCTCTCAAAAGCGACTCTTGTAGGACAGCCGTGTCAAGCGTTTCTTCTCTCACTTTCACTCCCGCATTGGGGCCATCATCATCAGGCTGAGTGTGAGCAGAACAGGAAAACGCGTTGACACGGCTGTCGCGAAAGAACATCTCTTAAGAGTATTTGTTATACTATACAACGAGCCATTAAAACCTACATCAAAAATAAATTTTACTCACAAATTACTTTGATGGGGCAAAGCCACATAGCAAAAGCTCTGCCAACCGCGAAACTAGCGCAGACTCTGCTCGTCTGTGAGACATCCCCGTTCTGATAACTCTGGAGAAGGGCGCATAAAACGAGAGTTGGCTCAATCCTAAAATCAAACCCAGGGTCTCATTGATGCTGCTGCCCTCTGACCCCTGAACTAGCCGGCCACCTCAAAATGTAGCCTCATCTTAAAACTGTGAAGCGGTTAGAGAGAGCGGTGAACGTAACTTACATTTCTTACTGGTACGGTAACTTAAGCACTGTGTGTGCCTTGGACACCATTGGTCACCGTTCATTGCCAAGTGGCTGCTGCGTCTCTAAAGATCCCAACCCATCACCATCTGGCTCAGTGAGTGGCAGAGCTTGTTTGGCGTGGGCCCTGGTGCATTGGCCCATTCGATCCACGGTTCCCAATTAGGTGTGCAAGTTAATTGAATTTCCTCCCGCTACAGTCGTATCGCAAGCCCCCTTCTACCCTGTACCGTACCGAATACGTCAATCTTTTTTAAAAAATCGGTATGCTCCGCCGGATCCTACCGGCTTACTTTCACCTCTGGCTTCAAGACACAGTTGCTCGTGACGCGGCATCACAACCGTGTGGACGAGACCTCGAGTTCGGCGAAACGGTGACGGATGCCTCCTTCACCCGCCGCCACCGCCCCCGCCTCCCATCTCTCATCCCCATCGCCTGCCTCGACGTCAACCAACGCAGCTGTGGATTCGCGTGACTGACGCAAGAAGAGCGAGTCGACACGCAAGCGAACACAGCAGGTGCGCGGGCATTACTCCGCGTGTGCAGCAACATAATGGATTGTGTGTGCGTGCGTGCGTTCTTGTATGTTTGCGGAAAGCGGTCGCTCAGCGGTTAGTGCGCAGCGCTGGGCTACAAACCCGGCGATCCGAGTTCGAATCCCCGCTCACGGCCAACACCAGTGACGATTTTCTGAACCGGTCCCGGGCTTCCCTTAGGTCCACTCAGCCTCAAAATGAGTCTCATCTCATCTCATTATCTGAAACCGCTTAATCCTATATAGGGTCACGGTGAAGCCGGAGCCTATCCCGAAAACACAGGGCGTAAGGCAGGAATACACCCGACGACGGGACGCCGGTCCATCGCCGGGCATTGCGGGACAATTTTAGTTTGCGAGCCAATCAACCTATCCAGGAGCATGCTTTTGGACTGTGGGAGGAAACCGGAGTACCCGGCGAAAACCCACGCGGACACGGGGAGAGCATGCAAACTCCACACAGAAAGGCACCCGAGCCGAGAGATTCGAACCCGGGACCTTCTTGCTGTGAGGCGTCAGCGCTAACCACTGGGCCACCGCGCCGCCCCTCAAAATGAGTACCTAGTGCAATGTGTAAATATTGCCAATATGGAGACAAAGGCGGCCGGGCGCGGTGTTGGTCATCTACCCCCTCGTGTGCGGTGTCGACCTTCATAGGTGCTCGCTAACAATACTTAACCCTACAGTCTGTTAGCGCTCTATGGGGGATCTTTGTCTCTGTATGTATGCACACATCCAGACTGAGAATTGCTCTACGGAAGAGCGGTGTGGAGCTTTCCTCCCCTGTACCGAGGAGTTCGTCACGGCTCGATGCATGATGATTGCTCTCCAAAGCTGTCCTTTCAGGGACGCCGTGTCGAGCGCTCCTCCTCTCCCCCTATATACGTACCCGCGTTTACTACCGTGCCCGCATTTGAACACAGGTAGCATACCACGCTCATTTATCACTCAATATCCGCACGGCTGGGCACCTCTCCTTCGTCAACTGCCGCGACGAGAAATCGAACCGGCGACCTCTCCACTGCAGGTTCGGTGGACTAAACGTAAAGCAATTAAGCCCCTTCTTGGGAAAAAAAAGGGAAGCCCCCCCCCCTCTCTTCCTCCTGTAGTCTCCAAACATCACCAATAATAGGCTTTCCTGGAAAAATGTGTTATGTTTTTTTTAAATTCGGGTGAAGGTGAGAGCTCGGGCTATTGGTCGGCTTGCAACCTCTGCGATACAAGAACCCCAGACACAGCGATGGACTGAAGAACAACCTCGCAGTTCTCAAAGCGTGCTGAGCTACACGCTGCCGCTTCATCTTAAGCAGCGTTACAACCATTTCGTACGATTACATAACTCACGACAAGGGGGATTTTTTTAATCTCCCGGGAGAGCCTGCACAGTTCCGAGGACAGCAACTGCCTCGGCAGGGGGAAGATCCTTGGAATAAAAGAAGATAAAATAACATCGGGAGTCGCCATTTACTTTAGCGCCGTCACTTTGAGCCGTCACGCGCACAATAATCATTACAACAATAATTGCATTTATTGAGAGCTTTTCACCCGAGGGTCACAAAGCGCGGCGCAGAGTTGCTGAGAGAACGGCACGTTAACAACAATGACAGAGAACGGACTATCAGCAACAACAACGTGGTTTTTTTTTTCTCACAAATTCGAGCTGTGGAGCGAACGCCATGTCTACAACGGCATCAGAAGAGTTCAACTGAAAGTCAAGCAGTAGCGATTTAATTATGGGACATAAAGTCAGCAGAAAAAAATAATAATATTTCTTCAACAATGGACGCCGGGTCTTCGCCCGCGTGGCGGTGCCCACGAGAGACACTTGAACCCCGGGCCACGAGCGGCCAAGTGACGCCACACAGGCTCTGGGAAATCATTCCCGCACAGGACTTGTCGCTCGTCAGGTCGCTCCAGCTACGTGCTCGCTCACCCCCCACGACTCATCACAAACGTCACCACCCCCTCGTCACAACCACAGTCCCCACACCGCCACCATGCCGCGCCGTGACATCAGTTGCCGGCTCCGGATTGAACGCAGGATTTCCTGAATAATGTAAACTCGAGGGCACCTGGTTTGGGTGATGGTAATTACCTGCTCGAAGGCCGTACCCGGTCTCCCCATGCACCCCGCCGGGGCCCGTTGTGTCCTTCCCAGATAGCAATAATAATAATTGCATTTATAGAGCGCTTTTCACCCGAGGGTCACAAAGCGCTGCACAGAGCTGCGGAGAGAACGGCGCGTCAACAACAACGACATTGGAACGGAAAAAATAGCAACAATGGTATTATTTTGCATGAGATTTTATGTCGAAATTCACAAACACCGCTGCGCCACAAGCACGGGGGACCTCTTCCTTGAACGGTTCCGCAGTCATTTGAGCGGATTCCGTAATGGTCTGACCGCTACCGACACTAAAACCTCTGTATTATGGAGCGAGTGTTTCGTGTGTGTTCGTATGTCTGCACTGACAATCAAGCAGAGGCGCAAATTGAATCTGCACGACGCCAAGGTGTTCATGTCTCGTTACAGCTTTCGTTACCATTTATTTATTGCTCTTCCGAAACTTTAACATTACTTCAACTTTAAAGTCTTAGGAATAAGTAGAACAGGTTTTTACCATTTCTGGCAATAATGCAGGTGTTAAGATCTTCAAACACCAAAATAGGCACATTTCACAAATGTGTATAGTTTGCAAAAGCCACACATATTTGTGGCAAAATATGCAAACAAGAAGCTTTGACAACATATGCATTGTCCTTCAAATTGATTGACCTACACCAGACATGGCTTTCTTTTGAGCCTGATTGTCAGTGTTAGCCAGATGATGCCAAAAGGCAGTCGGCTCAGGACAATGCAGATATCAATGCTCAGTGGCTCAGGTGGAGCTGTTTACGCTGCGGCACCACGACTCGGACTGCAGACTCATGACGGCTCGGCGATAACGGCACGGCGAGGATCGGCGTTCACTCCGCGACCGTCCAGCCGGCGAGCGGAGACCTCTTGACTTTTGATGCGTGATTGAACAGAGCGCGACGCTGGCCCAGGGCGTGACGAAACAGCGAGCAGCCGACTGCATTTTGACGCCCTGATGATTGATCGACGACTCCTCCTCTGTCTCTCCGATGACTGACCCACCGATGACTCCTCCGTCTGACCGCCTGACGACTGCCTTACACTCCCAACCCGCCCTTCTTTAAACCCCCTCCGCGCCGCGCCCTCTCGCACCTTCCAGATGACATCACCCGCAGTCACGAGTCGCATTGAGTAATGCACCACGGGTTCGCTATCACGGGATTATGAGTAGGGCGGCGCGGTGGCCCAGTGGTTAGCGCTGACGCCTCACAGCAAGAAGGTCCCGGGTTCGAATCTCTCGGCTCGGGTGCCTTTCTGTGTGGAGTTTGCATGTTCTCCCCGTGTCCGCGTGGGTTTTCGCCGGGCACTCCGGTTTCCTCCCACAGTCCAAAAGCATGCTCCTGAATAGGTTGATTGGCTCGCAGACTAAAATTGTCCCGCATTGCCCGGCGATGGACTGGCGTCCCGTCGTCGGGTGTATTCCTGCCTTACGCCCTGTGTTTCCGGCATAGGCTCCGGCTCACCGTGACCCTATATAGGATTAAGCGGTTTCAGATAATGAGATGAGATGAGAGATTATGAGTAAATAAGATCAGTCACGGGTCTCGTAATCGCTCATGACTATCGATCACGGGATCACGCGGGCCAACAACAGGAAGCTGACCCACCGTCCGCTCGCCCCCCCCCCACGCGGCCCCCCCAGAGAGCTCTAACCCCACAACGCTATGGGTACTTTCTTAGTTTTGAGCGATAGTACTTTTCAACTGTCAAGCACGCTTACGCATGTCAGTGAAGACTTCTGGGCTAAAACAGTCAAGAAAGCAGAACACGTGATCAACAAGATACGTCTGAAGAACGTGTTGCACGCTTGGAACGGGATCGCCCGTAAGTGGGGATGGGTACTCTGCTAGTTTCATTAATACAGTTAGAACACAAGGGCGGCACGGTGGCCCAGTGGGTAGCGCTGTCGCCTCACAGCAAGGAGGTTCCGGGTTCGAATCTCGGCTCGGGTGCCTTTCTGTGTGGAGTTTGCGAGTTC
>JAZEWT010000019.1:3986317-3996455 GCA_036362905.1 Mordacia mordax | reverse complement strand
AAACTCCACACAGAAAGGCACCGGAGCCGAGAGACTCGAACCCGGGACCTTCTTGCTGTGAGGCGTCAGCGCTAACCACTGGGCCACCGCGCCGCCCAGAAAACACTTGAAAGCGAATTCGTGGCGCGCACTCACGCCAATTAGGTCGAAGCAGCTTGTTGTTGTTGTTGTTGAAATGTTAATGGGCTGCGGGGTCGCGTTTCCCCTCTTTGAAACTGAATCACGCAGGGACGACGGCTGCTAATGAGTCGCACAGCAGGAAAGCCTTCTTGCAGTGCAGTTCCGTGCAATATGCCCGCTTGCAAATAAAGCCATTAATCAGACCCGGGAGCAGGGTAACGGCGCGGATCGTTAGTCTTAAACACGTGACGCATGGTGGTTTGTGAACACATCAACCAGATATAGCCCGATCTCATCGGACTTCGATAGTTAAACAGGGTTGAGTATGAGCAATGGGTGATTCGTTTTTTACGTAGGCTTTCCCGACGATGGACTGGCGTCCCGTCGTCGGGTGTATTCCTGCCTTACGCCCTGTTTCCGGGATAGGCTCCGGCTCACCGTGACCCTATATAGGATTCAGCGGTTTCAGATAATGAGATGAGATGAGACGTATGCTTTCATAAGCCAATTTTATGATTCGTAATTGTGTTTTGGATGTTGAGTCATTTATAAGTGACCTAACCCAAAAAAAAACAATTATGAACATAATAAAGAGGCCTACTGTGCACGACCTCTCGTCCAGAGGAAGAGCACTTGGCACGACCAGCTTTAAAGAGCAACATTCTGTACGTACTGTGTCGGTCACAATGTCCATTCGGTGGCATTTTCTCTGAACTGAACACTGGCGTACATTTTCATTGTTTCGCTTCCACTAAGTATTGCATTTTTCTATGGCTTGGCGGTTTCAAAGTAAACGTACGCAACTAGCAAATGACAAGCTGCAAAGGTCGCACTGGAACTATGTTGCAGAACTACACGGAACCTGGGTATTTCGACGCGAGTCTGCAAGCAAAATACCACGTGGACGTGTACACGTGGTCGTTGTGTGTGCCGTGAATATACAGAAGGTACTGGTGCACGCGACACGTTGTCCGTTCGAGGTGTTACACGGGAAGGGTGCGTTTAAGAAAGCCCCTTGTGTCCATGCCATAGGGGGAGCATGGTTGTACGGTACTGAAGGGGAATTATCAGAGTACGCCGCCTACCATGAAATGTGAGATACAAACTGCGCCAAGACACTCGTAAACATCGGTCTGTTTTGACATTAAAAAAAAAAACTTTTTTGTGCTTTGATGCAGGTTTTAACGGCTCGATGTATAAGAAATTCTCTTTAAGAGTTGTTTTTTTCAGGCTGGTCGTACCAAGCGCTCCTCCTCTCTCCTTCGCGATGCTCGACAATGCCTCCAAAGTAGGACGACGGCCTACGCATGTCTCACAATACCACAAACGATATAATTTCTGGGCGGCGTGGTGGCGCAGTGGTTAGCGCTGACGCCTCACAGCAAGAAGGTCCCGGGTTCGAGTCTCTCGGCTCGGGTGCCTTTCTGTGTGGAGTTTGCATGCTCTCCCCGTGTCCGCGTGGGTTTTCGCCGGGTACTCCGGTTTCCTCCCACAGTCCAAAAGCATGCTCCTGGATAGGTTAATTGGCTCGCAGACTAAAATTGTCCCGCAATGCCCGGCGACGGACCGGCGTCCCATCGTCGGGTGTATTCCTGCCTTACGCCCTATGTTTCCGGGATAGGCTCCGGCTTCACCGTGACCCTATATAGGATTAAGCGGTTTCAGATAATGAGATATAATTTCTCGTGCATTGGTTATTCTCATCAAGACACCTTCCAGGTGGTCGTCTTGATGACGCATTCCTCCACCTCAATGATATTCCATCACGAGTCATGTCCGCTAAGTAAATATTTACGACTGAATCTAACGTAAGGTCCTGCTGGATGAACATCTCCCCACGTTATTTCAGTCAATTCCTCAAAATACGAAAACGCTTCATACCAAAATTCGCTATCACGGAAATAAATAATTGCGGAATAAAATTTGATAATCGGCAGCAAAATTCGCGAAAGCAGACATTTTTAGTCTAAAAATATACTATGCTGTACCTTTAAAACGCCATCATTTGTACGGATAATAAAATTCGATATTTGAAAATTCACTTAACAGAAAGGTATTAAGTAACGTAACCCTTCTGCACATCGAAGGATGATCGAAGCAAATTGGTAAACAATACTTTGTTGTGTGTCTAGGGGAGGGGGATTATTTCAGAGAGCAGCCTTTGCCCACTACAGGGCACAGAAAAGTTAGCTTTATGGTAAATTTACAAATTAAGACTGCATACAGACGGAGGGAAGATAAAGGTCCTGAGCCTGGATTGCACTGGGGAAATGTCCCAGTATTGTGACTGATCAGTGAGACCGTGTCAAACAGCAGAGACAGCCCTCCCAGTGAGAGGACATTGCCTGGGGGTCTCGACAGAAGGTTTTTGTAGCTTGAGATGAAACCAGAGGGGTTAGAGCCACATGTTAAATCAGAGAGAGGCAGGAGCAAGTCATAAATGATCTTGAGTGGTCTTGTAGATGATTTGGAACGCACAGGGGGGTGTTTTTACCAGACACAGCCATGTCCCCATGAATAGGGAACGTTTTGTGCACGTGTGTGCACATTACGTGTGCTGATCTCATTGAGCGCGACGTGGCTGTGGTGTTTCAGATAATAAATGCTCATGATGGTTTCTCAGTAACGTGTTTGAAAATCTCCCCACTTATTCAGTCTCGAAAGTCTAAAGTCACAATACAAGAGTCAGACTGATGCCTGTGACCAATTGCTTTTTCTCTCTCCCTTTTTAAAAGACTGAAAGTGGCTCTGGCAGCAGCGCCAGCTCGCCAGCAATAAACCTGCAATTCAAGGGACCCTCACTCTCCGTCAGCTGCCCCTTGTGCATTAATAATTGTGGCACAGAAGATTGGTCACGGGCGCTTTTGTGCTCAACAGATGTCGCGTTCGATAAAACTAATAACAGTGGCAGCAGCTACAGCGTACGACCGAGCCTGCGATATAGATGTATACCGAACCGCATAGTATAGCTTCCTTCCATATGGAAAACTAGGCCACGCATTGGCTAAACATCCAAAGCACATCACGACTGAAAATAGTCTGCAGAATTCTGTACTTGTCTGGGTAATCATTTATTTCTGTACTATACAGTCTCCTCAACTTCGCTTCTTCTGCGAGAGCATGGAGCGATTATAAACTTTAAAAACATCTGACCTTCATGTTCTGTTATTATCTATCCCTTTATCTGGCACTAGGTCTTACTCCTTGTTACCGACATCTGGGCACCACTCTTATACTACACAGAATGGCTATATATTTTTTTACAATACTGTAGCCTTTTTTTTGGTCATATATATATATTAAAGCACACAACGTTTTAGCTTATGGACCAATTCATTTAGACAGTACGAGTTTATCTACAAACCACTGGTAAAGGTGGTAAAATATAGTTATGTAACTTCCACGATCTGCCCTGTCTGGGGGCGGGGGGCTCAACGAGAATTAGATCGGCAAAGTGGCTATTACGTGGACATACTGCATTTATTCTGGCAACAATTTACGGAAATCCAATAGCACAATTGTAAAATAAACACTCGAGATAATGTGGTTCAGGAGTTCTTCGCAGCGATGGTGAAAAAAAATATATACATCTGAATGTAAAAATAGTTGGGAGGCGAGAGGTGCAAGTAAGGGGGGGAGGCATTAGAGGCAGATACAATGCGGTGGCTGTTACACGTGGCTGGTTTTCCAGGCACCGCTGGGATATGCACCCATTACCTTCCGTTGCACGGCAAGAAAAATGCACACGCATTCATTCTAGGGACAAGGGTGAGGGAAGAGAATTGGGGGGTGGGGGTGCATATTGACCAGCGAGCAGGGTAGTAGCAGCTCGCTGGAGCAGTCGAGAGGGTTCAGTTCAGTATCAGTACTCGCTTAATCCTGTAAAGTGTAGCCGGAGCCTATGCCGGCAGACATCGGGCAAGGCGGGGCTATAACTGGGATGTGACGCCAGTACATCGCAAGCCACTTTTTTGAGGGTAATTTACTTAGTAGGCTAATTAACCCAAGGACCAGCGTGTCTTTGAACGGTAAGATGAAACCGGAGTACCCGGCGAAAACCCACGCAGACACGGTCAAAATATGCAAACTCCACACAGAAAGACACCCGGAGACGGGAACCGAACCAGGGTCCTTCTTGCTGTGAGGCAGCAGTGCTACTCACTGCGCCACCGCGCCGCCGGAAGGTTTAGAGGTCTTTAGGTCAATTCTCGAGCGTGAATATACGCGGCATGGTCCCTGTGTTGCTATGTTTTCTAAGGTCACATCCCGTAATTAAGATGCCTCCTCCACACTGCACAGCGTAATAGGCTGGACGTGGCCAAGCAAAAAAACTGGAAGTGTTTACTCAGTAAACTCAGCGTGGGTCATTGGCCATCTCACGTTTATGACCCTGAGCCAATAGTGGAATTCCTATGGTTTTACAATGTCCATAAAATGACTGTTGATTCCGATTTTTTTAAAAGTCCCAGCTGTATCGTCACGCGAGGCTTGAATGGCAGAATCAATCCTTGATCGGGATTTCAACTTGCTGTGTACGGATAGTGACTCGTTAATTACAATCGTAGCGCCATCTGTTTAACAATGATATAAGAGAATCAATATTGAAATGTTTAACTAGTATCGCGCTTAGTTGGCGTTCCATGTGGAAACATGGAATACGCACTGGGCATGTAATCAATCACCTATTGTATGATTTTGGGGTCGAGATGTGAATCTCGAATCAATTGTTTTATCTAGTAATTTCGGTTTATAGCTCGAGATCGTTTTGACACCGATCTTTTTCACCGCATAATATACGACACAACGGCATACAATGTGTCAATTTCCATGCATTCATCATGAGGGTACAATGGATTTCAATCGATGAATCAATGCACCGTGCCAGACCAAAAGTTTCACCATGCAGCCTGCAAAACCCTGCAAAGCCTCTTTAAACCTTTCAAACAACTTTATTTTGCATAGAATATTTCAAGTCACCAATCAGCAGTCTTGCACTGCCCTCTACGTTTGGTTGACCGGTACTGGATAATCAAACCAACGCAGTGCAGCGGAGCCATATTACAAGTTCAGGAGGCAGAGCATCTCAAACACTAATCATCAACACTCTCCTTCGCGATGTTTCGCCTCCCACGTTGATGCCATCATCAGGCCCATGTGGCTATCCTGAAAGAGCGGTTCTCGAGAGGACTGAGAGATGTTGTCTGTGATTGGACGGGATACAACTTAGAACATAAATCTGTCCAGACAGCAAACAATGGGCACTTTGTGTTTCACGTGGCACAATATAAGGGTTTTCGATTGTAGGCTTAGGCTAGCGCGGCGATGCATTGAGTAACACTGTATCCTCACAGCAAGAAGGCCCAGGTTAGATTCTCGGCTCGGGTGTCTTTCTGTGTGGAGTTTGCATGCTCTCCCCATGTCGGCGTGGGTTTTTGTCACGTACTCCGGTTTTTTTCCCACTATCCACAGACCTAGGTTAATTGGCCTGCTGAGTAAATTGCCCCCCCAGTGCCCTGCGATCTACTGGCGTCAAATCCTAGGTATAGCCCTGCTCTGTGCCCTCTGTCTACTGGGATAAGTTCTGGCCCCTCGTGACCCTGTACAGGATTAAACGGGCATTCATAATGGTGATGATTGCAGGCTTAAGAGGGCTACATCCCTAAGGCTCTACAAGTTCCATGGTGTTCTAAGGCTTGAAAAACAGTTCAATTCTGCCTTTTACATTGCAGACTAGGTGGAAATGTAATAAAACAGTACTTAAAAGTGTTACTCCTGACAGAAAAAAGCATAGCTACCATCGACTTAACATACTCAAGATGGCTTTCCTCGAGACCGATTAATTCTGATGCAATATTTATAAAAGACCCTATTAATAAATCAAGTACCATTAGCCCCCAATTCAAATCCAGCCAAAGCCATTAATAGTAGCATAGTGCTCTTTGATAGAAAAGCAGTGAGAAACTGAGGCTAACGACTCATGAAGGCAACTGCAGCAGCTTGTTCTTTAACAACAGCGGCGATTTCAAATCTCCAGTAGACACACGAACATCTCACAGCAACCTCATCTGCTTTGCTGCTTGGTGAGCGCAAGAGAAAGGCCCCAGGAGATGTTGCTGTAACATAAACACTCCACGTCTAAAACAGAATTAGTTGCATTTATAGGGCACTTAACCACCACAGCAGCTCAAACGTGCCTTCGATTACAATTCATCTCAACCATATCAATGCCTTGGTGTAGTTCTAGCCATGAGAATGCCCCCAGCAGCAGCAGCTGTGGCTGTGCAGCACAAGGTGAACGCAGCAATGGCCTGCAAGCGCGCATTGATCTGCCAGCAGAGGGCATGCAGCCCGTGCCGTCAAGGTACTCCATCGGCGAGCGTCATCCTGATCCTGTGTGCCGCCCTGGCGTGCTTTCCCAGCGGCCTGGCTCCTTTGGGTGGCGTCGGCACCAATAGCCGGTCTCCCGACGTCTCCCGTCGGTGCGGCACTGCCCCGAACGCTGCCCGGGGGCCCAATGCCAGAGGCGCCGGAGCCGGAACGTCGCCGGTGCCGTGAACACGTGCCATGCACACCACCCGCCGCCTCCCTCCGGCCGGCCCGGGCGAGGTGCAAACCTCCAAAATGTCTCTTCCACCTGTCACCTCGGCGTGACGTCCATCGGTGTCCCCCTCCTTCTCCCCGTCAAGGCCGCCGGGAGTGACGCGCGGGAGCTTGCCGTCGGGCGGCGCTGGACCCGGCGGATTGTCAGACGCGGCGGATTGTCGCTCGCAGGGCTTCGGTGGAGCCTGCGTTTTGCGTGGACGGTGAAGGGGGGCCGTTGGCGGTGGTCTACCCGCGGGGAATCCGCCCTGCCGGGTTGCGGGGGACCCATCGGTGTCCGCCGTGAGTGAGGAACGTGGCGGCGGCGGTGGCGGGCCAACTGTTACCGCTTTAGGGGCCCACGCATCGGCGGGTAATCTGGCGGCAGTGGGATGGGGAAGCCTGTCAGCACAGCTGGAGTGAGAAAAAAAAACATGTGGACACAAGAGCCAGATACGATTCGCCTGTTCGTTATTCATGCGAATAATGTTATTCATGCGAGCGTGGAGCTACCCTGACAAATTAGTTTTTTTTTTATGAAAATCATCTGACAACCCATTAACTTTCTTCACACACATGAATACAGCAGTTTGTACGTAGTAATGTAAAATAGAGAAAAGGTTTTTACCATTTCTGGCAATTATACAGGTGTTAAAATCATAAAACACCAAAATAGACACCTTTCATAAAATGTCTAGCATGCAAAAGCCACGCATACTTGTGACAAAATATGCAAACAAAAAGCTTTGATAATTTATACATTGTCCTTCAAACTGATTGGCCTACACCAGAAATGGCTTTCTTTAGAGCCTCGTTGTCAGTGTTAGTTAGATGTTGCTAAAAAGCAGTCAGCTCAGGACATTGCAATATCAATGTTTTAGAAGCTAGGGTCAAGCTGTTTACCTTTTCTCTTCTTTACATATGTCCACTGGCAAAAGCACCAGCCATGTAGCGATGTAAGTTCTCACGGCTTGATATATATAAGGAACTGCTCTTAAAAAGACAAAACTACACCAAAAGACGGCTCCTAAGAGCACAGCTCGCGTGCGAACGACTGACAACTCCACGAGAATTTGCAGAACTAAAAGTGCAACAAAAATAACCTCATCTTCATCCGCACACCTGCGGTTACGGACTTCCCCCAAAACTACCGGAACGGGCAACGTCACGCTGCCGCGGTCTGCCCACAACATACCTCGGTGTGCGCGCAGCTGGCACGCGTGTCGACATGACCCGCAGGTCACTTTCCAAAAGCTTGCGTTGCTCTTTGAGCTCTGTGTCACACAGCGCGGAAATGGGTTAGGTTGGACGCCATGTTTCGAGGATAGGCTTTTGAAAATAGCACACTGACTCACGTTCAATTTTAAAGCGATACTTATTTTTATATTACGTGACCACCTCGCGGAAAGGGATGCTTATTACAGCTACTTGGTTCACTGACAATAGGAATCGTATACTTGTGTTTAGCGCAATAACTAAAACTAATATTTTAGACTAATTATGCCGCATGAGTGACACCAATCAGCCTCCATGTCACATTTTTTTGGAGATACAAATTTTAAGAATGTAAATTTTCGGATGTATTTATTTATGGTTGTACGATGTTTCAGCATTTTAGTCTCCTTTAAAACTTCAGAGTTAAACAATCATAACTGTCTCCATTTATGACATCACCATGTAATGTGATGCAATTAATGTTTTTTTGTGACTGTAAAGCCAAGTTTGTTGTTTGTGTGGCACGTGAATCCACTTTAAAGGCACAGTTCCTCACTTTATACTCTGTGGCATTTGCCTAGGTATAGCTTAAGGTCTGTGGTGTGTTCAGTAAAACCCAACACTCTTGAACTTCAAAAACAGAGAGCACCTGTATCGATTTAAGAGGATGTATGGTCAAGTGCTGTTAGCGAGCACCTATGAAGGTCGACATAGCATACAAGTAGGTGGGTGACCAGCACTACGCCCAGTCAGTGCAATGTTAGTACATTGCACTCGGTACTCATATGAGGCTGAGTCGACCTAGGAGCGGGCTGAGGACCGGTTGATAACAAACGTCACTGGGGTTGGCTGTGAGCCACTGCTCCCAACAACTTGAACTTCACACACACACACACGTGTAAAAAGACACGCGTGCACTGGTGTTGACGTGCCTGCGCACATTACAAAGACACCACATGGTACAGTTTAAGCCGTTTTCCATCTGGACCTTCCTGCTAATGGTCACAGTTAAGCTGTCTCAACTGACAATGGCAAAGTGGCAATGGGTGACCTGTAAAATTCCTGAAAAAACACACATTTTCATCGTTTTGTGGCTACTAAGAATTCTATAATAGAATTCACATGTAATGTCTCATCTTATTGTCAGAAACCGCTAAGTCCTGTACAGGGTCACGGTGAGCCGGAGCCGATTCCGATGGGACGCCAGTCCATCACCGGGCACTCTGGGCAATTTAGTCTGCAAGTCAATGAACCTATGCAGCAGCATGTTTTTTGGACTGTGGGAGGAAACCGGAGTGCCCGGCGAAAACCCACGCGGACACGGGAAAAACATGCAAACTCCACAGAAAGGCACCCGAGCCGATATTCGAACCAGGCACCTTCTTGCTGTGAGGAGGCGACAGCGCTACCCACTGGGCCACCATGCCGCCCCACTTGCAATGTGTTGCTTCTAAATTCTAAGGAATAGCCACGCGTTTTCCCCATTTCTTCATGTCATCGCTCCATATTTTTTTAAAAACCAAGTTTCAATCTGAAAATGTTTTCAACATGTGGCTCCTCGTTTTTAAAAGCGCACGAGGCTCAGTGTTTTGGCACTGGATAAGAAGCAAATGCCTTGGTCGAGCGATGCATGCTTACGAGTTCCAGAATGCATCACAGAAGTTTACAAATCTCTTCTGTAACGTGCCGAGAGTTAACACCAGATATGGGAAATTCTCATTTGTCCCTAATGCTGCACACACACACCTAGAACGACTGCTGTTAATATCTATCTCCATCTAAAATCTATGTTCTGCGATAAACTATGTACTCTGTGCATGAACAATACGTGAAATTGTTTCTAATAGTCTTCACACCTCGATTGATTTAATCTACAATCTTTTTTAGGTGTTATATCCCCACGTGTCATTACAGTACTTGAGTAGATATGCATTGTATTTTCAGTCATTTCAAGTACCTGTACAATACAGGGTCACAGTGACCTGGAGCCTATCCCGGCAGACACAGGGAGCAAGGCAGCTCGCCTTCCTCTCCAACTCCTCCACCCCCCCTCCCCTCCCTCCATGTGGTTGGATCCCCATCCTCGAATCCCACTGTCCCCCAAAACTCCGCTGCTATCATTCAAAGCTGAAGTCTCATTGGTTCCCTGGAGTTAAATGAAGTTAATGATGACTATGACTACCCAGGCTTTAAATAGGCCATGCTAATGGAAAAATAGATATTG
>JAZEWT010000019.1:3963956-3983932 GCA_036362905.1 Mordacia mordax | reverse complement strand
TCTAGATGGACTCTTGCATTGCAAGACTGATGGATATATATATGTGTAATGCCAGCCACTCATACTAACGCACATATCCCACTGCAAACAAAAATACACGTTAAAATCATTAACAATTTCTCCTGCAAGAACTCAAAAAGTAAATAAATGCAAATGTTGCATGACACCAACGGTTAATTGGTAGTTGCAAAACACAACACTGCGTATATTTAAAGCCAATAAGATACACCGAATACGTTTTGATTGCAATGCGACAAACATTAAATTTGCACACTTGCAGCACTGCAACCTTTTAATTCTGCATTTGTTGTAAGAAAAAAAGATGAAAGCAAATGAGAAAAGCTTCTGTGGAAAGACGTATGTGTTCTGCAGTGCATTTCTGCTGACGTGACAGTGATTCGGACCTGTGATGGAAGGCTCATTCCTAGGCAATGCTGGTCCCCTGTGCCCCTCTGCCAAGAGCTCCTGAGGTTGCAGAGACAAAGACAAAGACGTTGGGGTGGATGGGGGGGGTGGGTGGGGGGTAGTGGGATGGAGTGGACCTTCGTTAGCTGCCAAATAACACCAGCGAGACAACACGGCCCACTTTCTCAAAGGCCGTCGCCTCCTTGTCCCTGGACCCCCCCCCCCAACTCCACGTCTCGTGCACTCAGACGCGTTCTCCATGCGCACTGGCGTTTGCATATTTATTGAAAGCCTAACAGTCTGCGTGCGAGTCTCACTACAAAAGGGGGGGGGGGCAAGTCTGCTCGAGCTTTTATGGGTTTCAAGCTCGCTTGGATGCCTACATTAAGCACGCCGTGGCGACAACCGTGACGCACGAGCTCTGAGCGTCACATTCTTGTTGCTATAGTCGCAAAAAGAGTGAAGACACCGTCCACCAACACCATCTTGTCCGATTTGCTTTAGGCCTTTGTGAAGAGACTCAAAGGCAGTTTAAACAAATCACTTCAAAGCAAGGACAGCGTCTTTTTAGCATACTCTGAATAATGACACTTTGAAATGGCTCCACTTAACAGAATAATGAATGGGCAAGTAGACTTTGCTCCGTTTATTGGGGCTGGCAGGGATTGCAGGCTTGGGCTTTATTTAATTAAAAAGTCACAATGCACTTGATTCTCTGTACCTGCAAACTTTGGATGTCTTTCTCCAAAGTGCTGCATTCTTCTTTCAGCAAACTCCTGCACACATCATTGAGCCACAACAGATGAGCACCTATTAAAATAACGCACATACTACACAGCGCAACATGCACTCCTATGGATATACATACGAAGCTGATAGGCCCATAACTCCATTAACCTCAACAATTAAAATACCATACCCTACTTGGAGTGATGATCTGTACTCGTTTTGTAAGCAAAAAAAAGGTGGCATTATTACTGGTGAGTGAGTGACAAGTGATCTCAATTCAATTTCAGGTCATGACAGGAGTGAGGATATCTCTAGGTTCTGTCTGCCTTAAATGAGTCTGAAAGTGAAAGAAGACGTAATAGTACTCAGGCAAAAAAAAAACAGAGCACTAAGACGAACAAAAAATGTTTACCCGTGCACCGAATGCCCCATGTGAACCTCAAGAGCTGTGCAGTATAAAACGTTGGCATCCCTCATCTAACATCGAGAATTTAGCACTACCACGTGTGACGAACAATGTTGCAAGATCAATTCATCATAGAAACATTTCAAATTGCTTTAGGAGAGCACACAAGACATTGCAACCCCATCACCAATTCACCAACTGTAACGTTAAAAATGACATGCAGCATTCAAAATGCTGACATTTGCCAAACTCAATTTAAGACCAAACGCAACAATAAAACATTGCGCAACTTTAAGATTATTTCAGTCTTAGATTGGTCAATTGACGGAAGACTGGGAAAAACTATGGAAAATCCAGCGCAATAATTGGCAATTCATTTTACTTCCTCAGTTGCTGCCAAATGAAGTTTTTTATTTGTTGGTCCATTCTTTGGAAGTGCTCAAGATGCCAGCTGGCCTTTTTCACTGCCACTGCAGATGCTGTCAGTTGTGTAAGAATATACATCTCTGTCGATTGCCAAAGTCATAGGTTGGAATTTAATTTGGCCTCAATGAGTGGGCGCACTGTATTCTAATGGTTCCAAGTATTGTGCAGAGGTTTTGGTTTAATTTTTCGCATCCTTTATGTACTCCAACAACTGCTATTAAATTGGGACAAAATACATAAACGTCTACATTCCACAAAGTCAGCATCAGTTCCAGATTGAATTGCACATGCATTTTCCAGTTACCATCTAAGGCACTGGCCAACGGGCAAGTGTGGGGTGGTTAGCTGTGCTAAGAGTAAATTGCTACAATAGGGTGTTAAGTTTTCTGAAGGCGTTTCTGATATTTGTAACGATAACATTTCGCACACCAATCCAGCGTAAAATTGCCCTCTTTATAGCTGCCAAATTGGTGAAAAGTGAAAATACATATTGTGGCTGCGTTTCTCAAGGGGTCGAGCATTCCCAAGGCGCTGCTCTGATCCTGGGCTGTAATCCAGGTACCCAACCACAATTAAACTAGGTTCTCATTGTTTAGATTCAGCTGGTATTCAAGGAGTGTGCACACACAAAATCAGGTTAAAGTACTTTTCACTTGATTCGGATTAATTCCTTCACTGTGAATTAACATATTACTTTGAGTGCCATGTGACAAAATATATGTCCGTGTGTAGGTGAGCTATGGCGAAACCCCCCATTTATGGATTAAAACGGTAATTTTTAAGAGATCCCTGAAGAAGATACAGCACGTGATATCTTCTCTGAAAGGTTTGTTTACAAATGATTCTGGGTACTTGTGGTGCAATTATCAAACGACACTGTAAACCTGAAAACCTGAGTTTGATTCCAGGCCAAGGCTAACATTTGTGCCAAAAGGAAACCACTAATGTTGGTCAGTTTTAACGTTTGTTGTATCACAGGAGTCCCACATATGGAGATTGAAAGCTCACTGGGAAATTTCTGCTGTAAATAATAAACATCGATCTATGTAAACATCTCATACTGGACTTTCCATTTTTAACAAAACTTCACACGCCAGCATGGCAAAGTAGGATTAAACAAACCCCCATGATCAACGCATTAAACATGGGTTTCATCCAGCAGCAGACTGACCCAGGTCCTATACACAATACTCAATTAATTATGTTATGACTTCATCTCATGACTTGAGGCCAAAAGCACAAATGTAATGACCATGTGGAAAAAGGCAGAGAAGTGCGTTAAGTATAAACACAGCATACTGTTGCAATTATGCTGCAAGGACTTACTCCAGTAGCTTGTGGAATTGTAAGCTTAATAACCTTGTTGAAATGTCATGTGAATGCACCCTAACCAGAAATCACCTTTGTCGATACTCACAAAGGTGTACTTCTGTAATAACCTAAAATGCCCTGTGCCTGGAGTAAATGGTAGCACCTGTTTCATATTACTCATGTTTATATTACCATTAACTTATTATCACAAAAAACCCTCCCTAACATGCATCAATTTAGCAGCACGCTCTTGAAGGCCAATTCGGAAAAATACTTTTGCATTTCTGTGAATATAGCGCCATTAACAGTGACTTCATTTTGTCTTCGAGCTTGCCGAGCACATTTCTTCGCGTCGAGCATTTTTAATGCATCTTGAATATGCACTGCCATTGAAGTGCAAACTCACGCAGAGCCCCACGCACCCACAGGCACAGAATGAAAATGAGTCGCATCGCGTGACGCCGTTTGTCTCGGCGACTATAATTTGAGATATAAAGGGCGCAAAGTCAATTCACCCTCTCGCCTGTGCGTTGACGTGCTTGGGCCGCAGCCAACCATCACATGTGTTGCTATCCTGCGGCCAGTGGAAAACGCACTTGAAATAGAGGGGAATGGGGTAAAGCGGAGAGCTGAATGCACAGCACATGGCATTGACTGGCCGCTCGCAGACATGGCTTTGCCCTTGGTTTCGTGACCACCCCCCCCACCCCACACACACACACACACACATAGTACTCTCCACCCCTGCCCTGTAAGTGCTCAGCGTGCGTGAGATGGTCCACTTTAAGTCAGCGCCCTGAAGCAAAAGCAGAACAGAGACCCTTACGGAACCTGCCAAGTAAGGCTCACAACGTTCAGTTAACAAGGCCTTTGGGTACTTACAAAAAAAAAGCAGATTCAGAATTATTATCCACTTTTATTGATGGATTTAATATCATGATTATTTGATTATTTTATACTACTGAGGTTTCATTTTTTTAGTCCACAGCATATCAGTCATAAAAAGGCTTACATATATGTTTTGAAAGTTTTAATCGCCATAAAGGTGGGTCACTAAAAGAGACTGCAGAAACCTTAAGGGAGTATTCAGTTGAGGGCATTGCATTTTTGTAATATATGTTGCCTCCGTTTTCCCAGTTAGTAAGGAAAACTAACAGTAAAGGAAAAGATAACTACTTTATTAGACAACATCAGTAGCATTTTAAGTAACTATGCATACTATGTCAGCAACCAGCCCATTTGGTATCTGCTAGATTTAGATATCTAAAGCAAAACATTGGACATCTTTGCAATAAAGTTCAGTCTTTACTTGGATATTTATTGGATTAAGCTTTAAGCAATGCATATTTTTAAGTTATTAATGTAAAACAGCTTGCAGTACATCTGGCCTCTTCTGCTGACAATTCATTGTTTTATATCCAAGGTAGTTTAAAAACTACCTCAAGGTAGTTTATAAACTAGTTTATAAACTACCTTAAGGGTGGATGTGCACCCATTTGCAGTCTAAATATCTTACCAAATCTTACAAACGATTTACCGCATTCCCTAAGGACACGTGCGAGTACATTTGCTGAGCCCTTGCTGCGGCTTCTGCGCGACATATATAATCCGGCTGCACACGTGCCCGTGTGCACGCGCGACATGCACGCACCTGTGTGCGAGGCCACGGCGCCACGGCGCCGCGGCGCCACGGCGCCACAGCGCCACGGCGCCACAGCGCCACAGCGCCACGGCGCCACGGCGCCACAGCGCCACAGCGCCACAGCGCCGCGGCTAAAACCAGTGGCGACATCAGAATCAGTGCTAGATGCCCGCCAAGCTCCCTTTCAGCGACACTGATGAGCATGGTGCAGTACGGTTAAACGATGCTCAATCTCTCCTAAGGCTGACATGCAAAAATCAGTGCTGGGTACTGTATCATACACGTATGTGATAAATTTGATCGATGCTTGTATCGCAGCACGTAGCCCAAGAAGAGTCGATGTAGAATACATGGAAAATCTTGTCTTTCTGTCTGCTGGTGCGTGGGCTATGCATGTGTGTGTTCATGTCTCACCTCAAATGTTCAATGACCTCATTGATGTGGCTCATATTGAGTTTTTCTTTCAGGGCCTCAATTTCGTCCGGCAGCTTTGAAGAACCTGACAGACTGGACAAGGGCCTGTCGGACAATCCCAAAATGACCCAGAGCAGTGAGTCACATTTCAAATAATAGCCTACATCTATACACAAATGTCCATTGACAACGTATTGAAATGTCCCATTATAAAGAGAATGCATTATAAAATTACGTTACGTATTATTATGCACAATTAAACTCTACCATCTCCTGCATTAGGTCCTTATAATCATAATAACGTACTGTTTTACATATATGAGTGCACTTTCATGCCTTTTCCCCCAAATGTATTCATATTATGCTATTAGTGTCATGACATCATGATGATGATGAGGGCACTGTCATGGAAGAGAGAATCCCATTGGGACTCTTGCTCAGCAGCACATCACCTTGCATTAGAGAATGTTTCATGGAAGCAGAGATCACAGAACTACATCTGACATCCTTTCAATTGATCAGTATTACCTCCACACTAGTGGGTGCCACAAGTAAGCACATGTCCTGCTATAGAGCAATGTTTCTTGCACATACTGGCTATAATTACGGATATATTTACCAGCAAGGATGCATTGAAACGTTGAAAGTGTGCCAATTATTACAGCCCCCGCTGCAAAGTGCCCAAACATTATTTAATTAATCAAAGCATAAGGGGCCTCAAATCATGAATTACTCAGAGGTCATGATATCCTCTTTGTATTTTTGTACGTACCTGAGTTCTTGTGTGACTGCTGCCGTGTGTGGCCTGGTAAGGCCCTGTTTGGGATGAACAGGGTCCTTGAGGATTCCACCAGTGGATGGGCGTCTAAGCTTCTGCCTGGTGATAGGGCTACAGCTGCCTGCTGGATTTTGATAGGACTCCAGTGCCTGTGAGGCCACAGGAAGGCTGGGTGAGCATGTCTCCAGTGCATAGTTCACCACGTCTTGACTATATCGTGACAGCAATTCCATTTCATCCCTGCAACGAGAACAGGTAATTGACACGGATCATTGATTAAACGTTCATTTGCACTCATCTCGCTGCTGTAATGACATTTTTCATGAAATGCTCTACCGCGACCCATGTGTCTCAAGTTGGCTGTTTAATAGACTCTCATTTTAAAAAAATAGATGTATATCACCGACGTAGTAGTTGACTTTTAAGCCATGAATGTAAACCTTCTGCTCGATCAATTCATAGTCATACATATGTGCAGAAGTCACACTTGACAGCCCATCACCACTGTTAATGGAAAAGATATATTCTGTGCTCTTTAACCCTGGGCACCAGATGCCGGGGCTTGTTAGTGAGAAAGGATCCAATGCTCAGGCTGACGAGTTTGACAAGACTCCACATGGCAAGTGAGATAATTAGGTTTTAAAAGGGCATGTGTATTTGGAAGAATAAAATAATGAATGTCAGCTCTGCAACTATAAATGGCATTTACTGCCAGGAAAGCGTAACGTAAGCATACAGTTAAAATATTTGCTACTCCAATACAACTGACAGCACCCGTTAATATCGGTGATATTTCACGCCGGCAGCAGCAGTGCTGCTAATGTTACCAAATATCATCTATTTCTTTGTTTGTATGCTTGTTTGATTACAAGCAGGCGGCTATTTTTCGCCTTGATTTTGTGTTTCTTATCTCTTGCAGCATAACAGCTGACATCAAATCACATATTATGCATGTTGAGAGAGAGAGAAAGATGGCAGAAAAGCTTTCTTAAAAATAAAACGCCCAACACAAAAGCATATCCGCTTACTAATTGTGAAGATGATGGCATGAATCACCACAAAAAAACAAATACGGCACTCAGAAAGTTTGGCTAATTTACTTTTCCAGTAATATTCCAGTTATGAACATAAATACGCATGATGAATAATAGTATACAGTTATATTGTTTAAACAGCAACAGCCTTTCATGTATTATTAGTAGTCTCGAGTTATGGATATATGTTCAGGAGTAAGTGCCAGTGGCCACGAGAGGGCTTGAGGATAATGTTTGCATAGTTTAACTTTTGCAACATTGAAGGTAGGGCGGCACGGTGGCCCAGTGGGTAGCGCTGTCGCCTCACAGCAAGAAGGTCCCGGGTTCGATTCTCGGCTCGGGTGCCTTTCTGTGTGGAGTTTGTATGTTCTTCCCGTGCCCGCGTGTGTTTTCGCCGGGCACTCCGGTTTCCTCCCACAGTCCAAAAACATGCTGCCGTATAGCATAATTGGCTTGCAGTCTAAATTGCCCTCAGTGCCCGGTGATGGACTGGCGCTCCATCATGGGAAAATCCCTGCCTTGCGTCCTGTGTCTGCCGGGATAGGCTCCGGCTCACCGCAACTCTAAACAGGATGCAGCGGTTCTGACAATGAGATGAGATGAACTTTGAAGGTGCGACTGCAATGGTTTACTATGCGATCCACTATTTGAGCTACGTGGACACAATCTTTAATTTTCTTAGTGGAACATCAAAGTCAGGATGTGTGATGTTTGGGTTTTGAATGAGGTGTTTATCGTGGAGCCTAAAAGGTCAAGTGAGTGGATGACACTGCACTGAGTACCCTCAACCAGTCTCGTGAATTTTATAACAACAATTGCACTTCTGGAACACATTTCACCCGAGGGTCACAAAGCGCTGCAGAGAGCTGTGGAGAGAACAGAATGTCAACGACAACATGAGAATAGATCAATTAATAGTCAAATAGTGGCTATAAAGCAGAGAATTATACAATTGTTAAACAAATGAAGGAAGGAATAAGTGTTCCTGAGCAGGCACAGGTCAACAGCGCACCATCATCCCAGCACGACAACAGTGAGCAGCATCAACAGTTCTAGCCAGAGGACTTCAATGCCTTACAGAACAAGTGAGTCTTAAGACGGGATTTGAAGACGCCCAGGGACTCCGCTGACCGAATATCCAATGGAAGGGCATTCCAGAGTCTGGGAGTAGTGGCGAGAAGGCTCTGTCACCTATCGAACGGAGGTACAAGTGAGGTACATGCAGCGACCTGTATTCGAGGATCGAATTTGTCGCGTTGAAGAGGGTGCCTGAAGTAGGTCACAAATGTATATCAGGAGAAGCGCCAGTGACAGCCTTGTAGGTGAGAAGGAGGATCTTGAATTCAATCTAATATTTAACCGGTAGCCAGTGGAGAGACACCAGTACTGGGGATATGTGATGTTGCATGGGTGTGTGGGTGAGGACTCTAGCAGCTGCATTCTATATACGTTGGAGACGACTGATAAAGTAGGCAGGGGAGGAATGCATTGCAATAAACAATTCGTGAAGAGATGAAGATGTGTATTAGCTTCTCAGCATCAGAGGGTGACAGGATGTTGCGCAATCTGGCTATGTTTCTGAGACGGAAATAGGCTACCTTCGTCAAGAAGAATCAAGAGTCACTCCAAGACTCTGGGACTCTGGACTGTCGAAGCAACTTCAATGGTCTGGTCGTCAAGCATCAATTGGATGGGTTCAGCTTTGGAAAAATGGTATGGGGTTCCAAAAAGCAAAACTTCTGTTTTGTCACCAATTAGTTTTAGGACATTTGATTTGAGCCAGGCCTTCACAGTGGACAGTGAGGACGACATGCAGAGACCAGACGCATTGATGGATAGCTTTGCGTGAATATAGATTTGGATGTCATCGGCATAGCAATGGTAGCTAAACATGATGTTGTGCAGGATATGGCCAAATGATTTTATGTAGATGCTGAAGAAAAGTGGGTCGAGGACTGAACCTTGAGGGACTGCAGAAAAAAAAAACAGGATGGATCTCTGAGTTACGTCCTCCGAGGCTGACGAACTGCTTCCGGTTGGAGAAATAGTAGCTCAGCCAGTGCAGGGCACAGCCAGAGACCCCTATGCCCTACAATCGCTCCATTAAGGTAGGGTGGTCCATGGTATGAAATACAGTATATGAGCTATGAGCTGTGATTAAAGAAGCTGTAGATACTTGTGTGATCTAAGTCTAGGTATTCACTGCTGTATATTTCACATTTTTCTAGGCTACATGGCAAAGTTTATCTTGGTCATAGAGAATACGTGCGTGCCATTAGAGGAATGATAGTTTTAAATGTTAAATAAACGAGAGTGAACCATTTTAAAATAACAATTAGCAAAATATTCTCCCCCCACAGTGTAGTCACTAAAGGTCTGCATGACCTTAAACATTTCTATTGGATCCGTGCAATTTTTCATCGCATTTTTAAAAGGTAACTTTAAAAAAAATTCAACCTCGAGTTACAAAGACCCGGCTATGAAATCGATCACACTCTTTCCAATGAAACCTCCAAACCCACACGGTGTGGGGGAGGACTGGGAGTAGTAAAAACACATGCCAGGAAAAACCCCAGCCAAGTTAGTTTGCAGTAAATGAATGCCGACTTCAACGTGTCAGAAAAATGATGCCAAAGAGTACTTGCCCATAAATTGCCCATTAGTTAACCTAGCCCGGCGTGTCACTTGGAGGGCACCTCCTGCCAAAGCGCCCCCGTTGGGATCTTTGTGGGCAAGGGAACCCCCATCAGCTGCTCCTTTCCATGGCCCCATGGAATGGCTCTGGTTGCACAAGTGTCGGCAGTTTTACGTTGTAGGAAACTGTAGACGTGAGACAATGAACGGGTAGCAAGCTTGTGCAGGCCTGGCTGACCAGCTTACAACAACAAAAAAACAACCCCTCTGTATGCGAAGTTCGGAGTGGCTGGAAAATCTTCCAAGGGCGAGCAAACAAAAAAAAACTTTGCTATCAGAACAGAATGTTGTGTTGTTATCAACACCTGACCCATGACCCACATAAGCTACACATATGGTGAAACTAAGGAAGAAGATCATCCCTACAGTATCTCAAATTTAAAAACCTTTTTTTTTTAAGATTTTCCTTTGTCAACCACCGCTGCTTGCTACGGCTTGCCTTCCCTTGTGGTTGATTGAAAGCAGTTCTATAAAAAGTACAAGGGCACTCCCAGAAAAATCTATCCAGGGGAGGGATGAGGGATTTGAGGAACGTGGGGAACCAAAGGGGGTTGGGAGCCAGCGGGTATAACCTCTGGTCACAATACATGTCCGTCTAGCAACACATACCTCTGTTTTTCAACTGTCTTGCAAGCACATGCTAGTCTTTTACTTAGCAAATAAACAACTGTGCTAGACATCTGACTGGCCGTACGTATCATATGAGCGCTTACTCTTTATTATAAGTAGTGATATTCGCGTACTACTATTGATTTATTACATTTATATAGCAGCGCCTTTCAGCCAGACGCCGCAAAGTGCTGCAGGAAGGAGAGGTGAGGGGGGAGGCAGCTACGCTTGACAGCCGGCGCCAACCCGCCGGACACTCCGTTCCCTACGGATGACGACGGTGTCGGGCGATTAAATTAATGAGTGGAGAAAAACTGGAAAACCCGGCGGAAACCCACGCAGCAAGGTGGAAGAACACACATGTGCTGCAAGTAACGGCGCCCGAGGCAGAATACGAACCACCTCGAGCAGGAGCTTCTTTCCGCGAGCCGCAGATGTTACCGTTGCACCACCCCTCCGATCGATCTTATACAACCAATATTGCAAAAGACTGAAATGCATGTGAGAAGTCGCGTGACTGCAGGATGGGAGTGTGAGCCGGTGTCATAACAAAAACGAATGAGGTGGCGTTGAGACTGAACAGCTGCTGGTAGAAATGTCCAGAAAATCTGCCGATGATGGAATATTTTAATTATGGTTAGGAGCGGCGTTACAAGGTTGATTTTGGTACGGAAACTGGAAATGTAATAGACAGTTATTAAGAGGAAGGAGAACTGTGAACCTTTGTGGACATGTGAGCAGCTACAGAGAAATTTCTAGGAAATAAGCTCTCACATATAGGGAAGCACCTGGTATGGGCATCGACCCTCACTTGTAAAGTTGACAAAAGATAGATAATGTAGATAAATATGTGCGTGATGGACGTATTTCATTATGTATACATATACAGTATAAACAATATATACAAACACAGCAATGAACAATATACAGCTCGCTGTTAATTGAGTGTCAGATGAAGACTCCAAGACATTTATGGAGGTTGTAAAAATTGGTATGGAGGTTGGGGAAGGGATTCAAGGGCCTGTGCAGATGTCACTCAATATTGATGCCAACCATGACCATCAACTGAACGCAGATCTCCAAGTCTATAGGGCACTGTTCTAAATGCTGTACCACCATTCCATCCATAGAAAACATACATCTAATATTACTTTGCGAGGTGCTAAGACTTTTCAGACTGACTTATGTAAATACATGCTTATGCAAATACATTCCTTTTACCTTAAGTAAAATAAATTATTGCTGAATATACACTTTTGGGAGGAGATAAATATTTGTCTAGAGTGCGCCAAAATGATGCAAATAAGTATTTTGTACAGCTCTATAAATATTGTCATTTTAAACATTCGCATTAATTTTTGTATTAATTTGTTGGTATACAATATATGGGAGTTTAACACACACAAAAAATTCACAGTGCTTGCTTTCTTACACTTGTAGCTACTCCATAGATTCATTCTAGAGAGCAGTAGAGCAACGATTTATTCCGCAAGCGTTGGCATAAGGAAGGATGCTTGGCTTGTTTTTCTCCCATTCGCAACAACTCTGGAATTCCCAAACATCCGACGCTCCTAGTTTATCTTAACTTCTGTTCCGCGCTCTCTTTGCCACACCAATCGCTGCATTGCCACCCACCCCCTCGTACTGTCCCCTATGTCGGAGCGGTTCAGCCCATCAATCCGTGTCAAGCCTTGCTCCAGACACGAGGACTGGCTTAGGCTCGCCGTGGCCGGAAGGCGAGCGTCTGCATACCGGCCGTGCTGGCGCGCTTTCTCTCGCAGGCCGAGCAGCAGCAGCCGTATCTCCTGCCGCAGCATGGCCTTCACAGCTGGAGGGTCGACCAGAGGGCGAGGTCGGGCTTGCTGAACAACCGTGTCCTGGTTCGCTCCGTTCTCAAGGCAGACTTCCGCCCAAATCTCCAGCAAGCACTGCATCTGCACGACGGCAAGGGGAGGGCTCGGCGTGCTTACGTCCGTCTGCCTCCTTAAACTCTTAACATTCCAGCGTGATGGGATGCACAGAATAGCCTTGCTGCTGCTGATTGTGATATTGGCCACTGGCACGTGGACAGCCTGTTGTCGGTCCTCTGACGCATGAAGGCCTGTCACACACTGTGCAGATTGTCGGGGGTGATTCCATTGTAATTCGACACAGTGGTCTGTACGGCTTTGAAGGAAAGCAATACAGACGTGAAAGCACGAAAGTACCACAGAATAAATGATTTTGCTCTACTGGCTTCTGCTGACCAATTCAAAGGCACTTGGGTGGTTAAGGTTGCTCTGAAACTTTGACAGGACTAATATGATTGATCTAAAACCGCACACACGTTTTTTTCAAGTCTACCCATATATCAGATCACATGCAAAGTTTATGATGAGATGAGACTTTTCGCGATTGGTAGGCATCGAACAATGGATCAATTTTCGAGCCAGTGTGTTAGACCATTACATTGGATATACGTTTTACATTACTCAGATTCGTTCATTATTAATGCCCACTTAATCCTGGGGCGGCACGGTGGCCCAGTGGGTAGCGCTGTCGCCTCACAGCAAGAAGGTCCCGGGTTCGAATCTCGGCTCGGGTGCCTTTCTGTGTGGAGTTTGCATGCTCTCCCCGTGTCCGCGTGGGTTTTCGCCGGGCACTCCGGTTTCCTCCCACAGTCCAAAAAGCATGCCGCTGCATAGGTTAATTGGCTGGCAGGCTAAATTGCCCCGCAGTGCCCGGCGATGGACTGGCGTCCCATCATCGGTATATCCTTGCCTTGCGCCCTGTGTCTGCCGGGATAGGCTCCGGCTTCACCGCGACCCTGTATAGGACTAAGCGGTTTCAGACAATGAGATGAGATGAGACTTAATCCTGTGCAGGGTCGAGGGGGGGGAGCCTATCCTGGCCGACAGAGGGCGCAAAGTAGGGGGAATACCCAGCTTGTGATATCAGCTCGCAGCAGAGTGCTGAGAGCTAATTTATTCAGCAGGCCAATTAACCTAGGCAGCAGCGTGTCTTTGGACGGTGTTATAAAACCGGAGTAGCGAGCGTGTACTCTACCCGTGCCCACGCGGGAACGGGTAGAGAACACGCAAACCCCACACAGAAAGGCACCCGAGCCAGGGAATCGAACCCGGGGACTTTTTACTGTGAGGCGATAGCGCTACCCACTGTGCCACCATGCCGCCGCCCTCTATTGCATATTTAACATTAAATTAACAATACAAGAAACAAGAGGCTGCACAGCATTGTGCATACGAAACGTTTGCATTAACTGCCCATGACACTTGCAGGTCAAGTAAGGCCAGTGGTGCTCTGCATTGTACAAGAGGCATGGTTTTTTTTTTAAATGGTTGTACAGAAGACAGCGTTGCCTTTCTCAAAATCAATTCAGCGGGACAGCCTGGAAACCCAGCAGCAGTCTTCGGTTGCAGGCACCCGCTGGTTTTCTCCATTCATTGTGGCCACGCAGATTTGGCTTTTGTTATGAACCCTCGCTCAGCATGCAACAGCGTGTGCCCTTTTAGTATCGGGAGGAGAGTGACTCAATGCGGTTGCATGGAAAGCTCTGCCTTGCTACTCAGTCATTTACGAACGTATTATAGCAATTTATGGCAAGTGAAAATAAAATAATCAGAATAATGTCGCTCAAACAAATTCTGCATGTGACTAGAAATATATACCAAATAGACATTTATAAAGGTTACCCATATATTTTAATGCTATTAAATACCATTCATCATTGACGATATAAAGCCATGTGGAAATTGTTTTAGAATTCAACTGGAGCTCTTGGAAGAATAGTTACAGTAGCAAGTTTATTATCTTCTAAGAAGCCTCTTCCTGTTTATCTGAGGTCTTGTGAAACCTCAAGGATATTGGCAGTTTGCGCCAAGAGCTTGGGGGAAATACCAATCGAGATTGCACTAGAATTGTGCACCATCTGAAACCAATGCTCGTCATAAACCCCAATCCATCTGCCATGGGCTCCTCTGCTCGTTGGGTAGTGTTCAGTGAAATGACCAAAACAACAGCGCCCCTTGGAATAAACGGACGCATTTTCATTTTTTTAAATAGTCATAATAGCCACAAGAAAGCGCAGTGGGAGCATGATGATGTTGCAATGTTCCTCCACCGCAGTGTATTATTGTAAAGTTCAAATGGTGATATAATGCTTGAAGAAGGTAATCCATTTCTTTGGCTATAGTTGGTGGAAAGGTTTGGATGAAAAGGTATTTTGGAAAAGTGGAGGAGAATTAAATGTAATAGAAACAGTTTAATGTTGACATTTTCTCAACTAAAAGAAACATAAAAGTTTACGAGCATGAAGGTTTTCTTGTTGAAATCACGCTTAATAGCGCTTGGGCAACTCCCAATTTTTTTTTGTTATTTTTGGACAAATATACAGAAAGTCCAGGCTTATTTACGATAATTCTATGCTGTGGCTCAAAATTTTGAAAGCATGTTGGAAGATTTTCTGCATTTAACCAAGAGTGATCAGTTAACTGTAGCCTTTTAAAAGTGCACTATTAAGGGCTAATAACAACCTTTGCTTATTAAAAGTAAAAAAAATGTAGTTTATCAGTAAATTCAGCAGCAAAACAAAAATAAACAAAGATTGTTTTTTGAACATTGTTCTCCTAAATGATAAAATGCATCACAGTTAATTTTACTTCATTCATGTGATGGGATTATATATAATAAATTTATCATACCGTGAAATGCAATTAACAAGAATCTCTTTCATTTACATTTAACAAATGTTATTAATTTGTTGATTACAATGTGCACGTGTGAACAAAACCAAAAACGTATGTGTTTGCATGGGGCGTATTACATAAAAACTGAATTATTTTGTGAGCGTGAAACCTTCAACTTGCCAGCTATAATTTAAAGTGAAAGAGGAAAGTAGAGGAAGGTAATGGTCACAGTATAATTTTATGTTCCCTGATGGACTGATGACAGCCAAATCTAGCTGAGGGTCGCAGAATAAAAAAGGAAATTAACAAACAAAAAATGCCCACAAACTGCCGGCCTGATAGATGTCCTCGTTGGTTTCACTATCCAATACAAAGAGCCCTTGTTGCCATGCAGACATTACGCCAACAATACCCTGCTTGTCTGTACCCGGAGTTGAAGCGCCCACAGCACATTCACATTACGAAAACACCCAAGCCCTTTTGACAAAATACCCCCACACTAACATAGCACTTCAGCCTAAAGCCATTGCAAGATCTACGTCTTCTCAGTGCCCTGGTAATAACCCACGCCAAAATATATACTGAAATATAGGTGTGCTTAATAACTATACAATATAGCATGTTTACCGATCCCTACTGTCTGGTATTTTGAAATGCATGTTGACTCTTTAAATGTATGACTAATATCACTTTCTACCATGTAGCCTTAAGTACTGTTTGTACCCACTTAGATATAGAGCTTCCAGTTATTTGGTTTGTTGAAATTAAAAGCTATTAATCTATGAAGACTTAGTCAACGAAATATCCTCCCCGGGTAATGTTTTCCACACATAAAAGTTGAACGATCCGTATCATTTAATAATCATGACACATGAATTGTAATCATATTACAATTCACTGAGAGATGAAGGCCTCCCCGTGCTATACCAGGCATGTGGGTTTTATTTTACCATTTTTTCACATTAGTCAGTGTGGGTTGAAGACAGACATGAGAGAGTCAGGTATTTCAACTGAAAATTAGCCATGACTAGGAATCAAACTCAGATGCGGAGTTTATAGCGCAATGAACAAACTCACCATTAGTCCACCCCCAGATTATTTATGGTGCACAAAACGAATTCCACATTATTATCTCTCGTTCATGAATGCCTTTCTGACCAAATCAAAATTGGCCATTGAATTTTTTAGCCTCATATTTAGCAATTGTTAACTTGATGTAGCCTGATCTATCTAATGTCACATCTCATTGTTAGAAACCTCTTAATCTTATACAGGGTCGCGGTGAGCCAGAGCCTATCCTGGCAGACACAGGGCGCAAGGCAGGGATATATCCACGATAGGACGCCAGTCCATCACCGGGCATTGAGGGCAATTGAGTCTGCAAGCCAATAAACATAGGTAGCAGCATGTGTTTTGGACTGTGGGAGGAAACCGGAGTGCCCGGCGAAAACCCACGCGGACACGAGGAGAACATGGAAACTCCACACAGAAAGGCATCCGAGCCGAGATTCGAACCCGGGACCTTCCTGCTGTGAGGCAACAGCGCTACCCACGGGGCCACTGTGCCGCCCATCTGTCTAATGTATATCACATATTTAGTTCAATACTTTAGACTGTGGACCAAGATCATGAAGCATTACTAACGTCAATGCAATTAAACTGGCACGTAAAGTACAGCAAAAAGCATCGATGCAATGGTCTATCAGGAGGTAAGGGTGCACAGAAATCCATAAAAATACTTGTAAATATATGTGACGATTTTATCGCCACAGTAATCACTATATCTTTAAAAAACCGTGCATATAATATACTATGGATATAATTGTACAGGGTAATACTTGTATCTGGACGGCATGGTGGCCCAGTGGGTAGCGCTGTCGCCTCAAAGCAGGAAGGACCCGGGTTCGAATCTCAGCTCGGGTGCCTTTCTGTGTGGAGTTTGCATGTTCTCTCCTCGTGACGGTGTGGGTTTTCACCGGGCACTCCGATTTCCTCCCACAGTCCAAAAAACATGCTGCTGCATAGGTTAATTGGCTTGCAGACTAAATTGCCCACAGTGCCCGGTGATGGACTGGCGTCCTATCGTGGGTATATCCCTGCCCTGCGCCCTGTGTCTGCCGGGATAGGCTCCGGCTCACCACGACCCTGCATAGGACGAAGCAGTTTCTGACAATGAGATGATGAGATGAAAACTTGTATCTAATCGCAGCAATGAAAACACGAAATGAAGCATATTATTTCCAATATAAGCAGCTTCCGAAGTCCCGTTGAACCGTGGTTTTTTTGCCGAACAACGTAAGCTAGGATGCAAATGTCCTGGGCACCTCTGCGTGCAGCTCTTGGCTGTAGGTGACAGCCGCGTCCCCCAACACGGCCCTGACCTCGCCCCGCTCGGAAGGTGCCACGTTCTCCTCTATGAGGAGCCACAGAGAGCGAGGGGGCCTCGGTTCCCATTCCGCAGGCGATGGTGCAGCGCCGCCAGCCATCGCTCACCTGCGCGTGCGATGGAAAATCGTCATCGATATGTCATCTCATTGTCAGAAACCGCTTAGTCGTGTACAGGGTCGCGGTGAGCCGGAGCCTATCCCGGCAAACACAGGGCGCGAGGCAGCGATATACCGACGACGGGACGCCGGTCCGTCACCGGGCACTGCGGGCAATTTAGTACGCGAGCCAATTAACCTACGCAGCAGCATGTTTTTTTGGACTGTGGGAGGAAACCGGAGTACCCGGTGAAAACCCACGCGGACACGGGGAGAGAGAGAGAAACACGCAAACGCCACACAGAAAGGAACCCGAGCCGGGAATCGAACCTGGGTTCTTCTTGATGTCAGGCAGCAGCGCTAATTCACCACATCGGCCAGTAATGTAAAATGATAAAATTATAATCATTTTCATATTTGAATCCGCCTTGCAACCGAAGGTGGCAGTTTTTTTGTTGTTAAATCAAAGCTCAATTGTGTAGGTCTTCTTAACTCTGGTCAAGCGGGGAGGGGTAAGCAAGTTACAACATATGAGGGAACCAGGGTTACATTGTCAGGACAATTAATCCATGCGTCAGTGTAATGAATGTGGCCCCGCTCTTAGATATAACATCTGGTGTAATTTTACAGCTGGCAAGAATGCCTTGTGGAGGAAAAATTATTAAAATAAAACGTATCAATAATTTAATACCGTAACATCACTCCACAGGGCAATTATGTAGCTCGCAAATGCAATACTTTTAATAATAATAATAATAACGGCCCGGTGGGCCCAGTGGGTAGCGCTGTCGCCTCCTCACAGCAAGAAGGTCCCGGGTTCGAATCTCGGCTCGGGTGCCTTTCTGTGTGGAGTTTGCATGCTCTCCCTCGTGTCCGCGTGGGTTTTCGCCGGGCACTCCGGTTTCCTCCCACAGTCCAAAAAAACATGCCGCTGCATAGGTTAATTGGCTCGCAGACTAAATTGCTCGCAGTGCCCGGTGATGGACTGGCGTCCCATCGTGGGTATATCCCTGCCCCGCGCCCTGTGTCTGCCGGGATAGACTCCGGCTCACCGCGACCCTGTACAGGACTAAGCGATGTGTGACAATGCGATGAGAATTGCATTTATGGAGCGCACTTCACCCGAGGGTCACAAAGCGCTGCACCCAAGGCAATATGCAGTGCTTGGCACGGTCCAGCGTGAAGTTTCATGCGAGAGCGCGTGTGTGTGTGTGTGACACGGGTGCTCCGGCGATTTAAGAGTACGGCCTTTACAACGGCGAGCGAGGCGCTCATCCAGCAGTGGATTTCGCAAGCACGTGTTAAGGCCGCGTACCCAGGCGTCGCGGGCGGCGGCTGCAGGAGTTTCTTCCCCCCCAAGCACTCACCTCGCTCGCTCGTCGAAACTAAACACGGAGTGCGCGACGCGACTCCTCCGCGTATAAAACGTCGTACGATTTGTAAAAAAAACAAAACACAATTCGCGAATTATAAACCTTGTTATCGTCGCCGGGGATCATTTGCTCGACTAGCTAGGCCGTCTGTTGCCAGGGGCAACGGTCGAGATAACTTTAACGACGCCGACGCCGCCGCCGCACATGGGCCGGCCGGCGATAACTTTATTGACACCGCTCACACGTGTGTCGCAATTAAGACGTTGATTGTTAATTGTTGTCATTATCCCGAGAGAGAGAGAGAAGCTTTTTTTTCTCTCTCGAAGCAGTCGTCACGATCAGTATGGGTTCTATGCTGAGCGGGGCTTCCGCGGGCAGCCGCAGTTTATCGCCGGCAGACGTAGGGGCGCAAGGTAGGGCTATGCCCATGATAGGGACGCTAGTCGATCAAGGCAACGACGGGGTCAATGTGGTCAGCATGACAATTTACCTGGACAGCAGTGTATCCTTTACCTGTGCCTAATTAATTGCGTACAAAATGTGACATGTAACACGCAAGCAATGACAATTGTTCATAGCATATTACATTAGTTTATTTTTCCTTTGAATATGTTACGTTTCTGCAACCATTATAATTTAAAAAAACCCACCAAAAATATGTTACTTTTGCTGATTTTCACTCGTGATGTCGTTGTTGTTGGCGTGCCGTTCTCTCCGCAGTTCTGTGCAGCGCTCTGTGACCCTTGGGTGAAAAGCGTTATGTTAAAGCAATTATTATTATTATTAAATAGGACATTTCACGTGTTATGGAGGGTCATTGCAATTATTATTATTAAATAAGGCATTTCACGTGCTATGGAGGGTCATTGCAATTATTATTATTGTTATTGGGCGGCACGGTGGCCCAGTGGTTAGCGCTGTCGCCTCACAGCAAGAAGGTCCCGGGTTCGAATCCCTCGGCTCGGGTGCCTTTCTGTGTGGAGTTTG
>JAZEWT010000019.1:3911698-3924483 GCA_036362905.1 Mordacia mordax | reverse complement strand
GGGTTTGCCATTTTAAATCTTGAAACACATAAGTTAGGTAAATGTTAGACTTCATAATGTTTCGAGGACTACTTTAGCATGGATACTGTTCACACTCTTGACATGTGTCCAGCAAGTAAATAAGCCAGTTGTCACGTGGTAATTTCACACTTTATAATACCTTAACGCTTTACGTCATATATACAGTCATATTACCAACAATTTATGTCAAACATTGTGTATTTTTTTTGCTCAACATTGTTAAAGATTTGAATGTTTAATTTAATCAAATGCACGTTTAAATTTTGTGTTGTATACAGTGCGTTACCTATCGCATGTACAGTCTTAAAATAATAAAAATTATTGCACTTCTAGAGCGCTTTCACCCGAGGGTCACAAAGCGTTGCACAGAGCTGTGGAGCGAATGGCATGTTGACAACAACAACGGCATCGGAACAGCAAATCAGCAACAATAACGTTAAGATTACAATAGGTTTTACCGTATCTGGCGATTATGCAGGTGTTAAGATCTTAACACCTGCATAATCGCCACTTTATAATACCTTATGCAGGTGTTAAGATCTTAACACCTGCATAATCGCCAGATACTGTGTTAAGATCTTAACACCTGCATAATCGCCAGATACGGTAAAACCTNNNNTGTTAAGATCTTAACACCCGCATAATCGCCAGATACGGTAAAACCTATTGTAATCTTATATTTGTATACTGGCAAAAAAGTACCCATAGCGTTAACAATAACGTTTTTTGTTTGTTACAAATCTGAGCTGTGGAGAGAACGGCATGTCAACAACAGCATTAGGACAGTTCAACTGAAAGTTAAATAATGGCTATAATTTATATAAGGACTTAACATGAGTGATAAAAACTAACTGTTCAACAAACAAATGTAGAACCTGAGCAATGCTGACAATGCTGTGTTTTGTGAGCCACCAGGTTACCTTTGATAGAGGCCCTCATTCAGCAGCTTTTCGAGATGCAACCTCACCAATTGAAGACAGATCTGGGTCACACGAGCGCCAAAGTAGAACCACAAAGTACATTCTTTTGTGCATTTTGCTACCTTTTATGGATAGTCCCTGACTTAAAGTCCAGAGTTCGCTGGATTTAACCACCAGCTATGCACTCAAAAGGTAAATACACGCACAGCATCAAATCGTGCAAACTTGAAACCCTAATCATAAAAAGGTCGGGGGTCGGGGCGAAGCGGGCACACTTGTCAGCCGGCGCCAACACACCAGACACTGCGTCTTATAGATTATGAGGCTATAGGTGCATTCATTATACAAGGTTGTTCAAATTAACTGTAAACTTTTACAAGTGTCGTTTTCAAGGCGAGTTGCACAGAAATTAAAGGTAAAGGTGCAGCCCTGAAATTCGTCGCTCACACTACTGCTGGTGAAAGGGTCTTGCATTACCTTAATTTAAATCACCTCGCCTTGCGGCCTCGACAGGTTGCGGCCCTCCGTGGCCCTGTACAGGATTAAGTGGATATTGATGATGAATAAAATTTAGATTTACACTCGTTAAGAAACTGGCGGCATTGTTTTGAAATATTTTCTCATGCAAAGCTGAAGCAATACTTGAGAGTAAAATGTTCCAGATTATGTTTTCTGTTTGTGTTTGGATGATGCATGATCACTGAAAGTCACACCCTTGTTGGTATTATTAAATTGTTTATAATATTACACATTTTATTCTGATAAAACTACTATGCTTTGTCTGCATCTTCCCATTAGAGTTTTCACATTTCCGATTAAATTCAGCAAACATTTGCACAATTTTCAGCAAAAATTTGCTCGTGTAACGCTTATGTACAAATAACCAGCGTTGATTTTGCTAAAAATAATTGAACAATTGAAATGCCCATATATTGATTACAAACGTATCTTTGTCTAAATGCTGTAATAATTTCAAAATGATCAGTCGTTTAACAATTACGGTGAGCTTACAACAGATAACCTTCAAGGTTTGGGACTCGGTGAAGCAATAAGGTTTCGCAAAACATCAAAAAATCATGAACCACAAACAAGAAATGAGAATAAAACTCGGCAGAACGTGGCAAGCAGCTTTCAAATGAACAGGAAGCATGTTTGAATAGTTAACCAGGAAGGCTAAAGGGCGGTGGACTGGAGGGACCTAATGGCAGAGGGCATGGTATAAGGCTCAAGGGAGTGCGGGTAAGGCATGGAACATGCCATAGAATCACCTTAGGCATGACGAGGGTTAAGAGAGTGGGCTAGACTCTGAATATCACACATTTACTCATTCTCAGCAGAGCCCCCTGACGATGTCTCCAACGTGGGAGGAGGGGGGGCGCTCAATACGGCTATACCGAAGAAACAGGTTTGGGAAGCAACCATCAAGCACCGAGCCGTGAAATCTGACATCAACCAACGCATTAAAACAGTTTATGGACGGTGGTTGGACACTGTTAAAAAGACACCACCAGATGTTAATGTTTGAATGACCGTTAATCTGAAAATAAGCCCGCAGGCATACGAGCTAAACAGAAAAGGCATCATCGCTGTTCTAATTTATGTTCCGTCGACCAGCGGCGCATTGTCACACGATGCCAAAATAATGCCATCGCTCTCCATACTTTATGTAAGGAGTGACACATTTCAGGATTCGGTCACTAGATGGCACGACATGACCAGTTTACGGACAAGCATAGAGCATGTTTAACGCATAATCAGTACCGTTCTTAGCTTAATTGTACAGGGTGGATGGAGCCTATCGCGGAAATAAGAGGGCGCAAGGTAGGGCTATACCCTGAACTAGTTGCCAGTCCATCGTCGGGCACCGGCAAAAAATGAGGCCAATTAACGAGGCAGCAGCATGTGCCTTTGGACTCATTACTATAAATACCTGCTGAATCCTGTACAGGGTCTCGGGGGATGCTGGAGCCTATCCTGGCAAACAGAGGGCGCAAGGCGGTGCTATACCCAGGATGTGGTGCGTACTGCAGGTACATGTTCAAAATAAATGCTGTAATCTTTTATTTGCCTCTGGCTAATATCACCAGAGGGCGTCAATGTCCTTTTCCTCACATCTGTTACCGTACACCCTGAACATTAATTTATCGAAAAACCTTCACATTTATCCAGCAGGTCCTGCTTATATCGAATGTGTCCTCAAATAATTATTCGGACATGTATTTTTATTTCAAGGAAAGGTTCACCCATTTTTGATTGAGTTTGTAAGCAGAGCTCGAATGTCTCATGTTTTCACTTCCTTCTGTTCAGATGAACTTTGTTGTCCTCATAGTGATCTAAAAGTCTATCATGTGCCACTCAACTGTCTCCTTTAGGTCGTGCCTGAGATGGGGGACAGTGATAAGCTAAGGTCAAAAAGAACAGTGCTTTCATGTCCAATGAAACACGGCCGGAGCCTGTGGTCACAATACAGAATGCATTGACATTGGCCAGGACTTATATAAAAGGTTAAATCCCATGCTTAGGAGAACTGTAATTGCTTATAACCTTACTTCCAAACCGTTATCTATTACATATCATTGTGATGCAGAATTAGCGGTCGTTAGCATGCACCAAACTGCAGTAACAACATGTGAATCTGGAATCATCACTTAAACCGGCTGTTGAAACATGCAGTTCGTTATCAGTGTCTGTTAAATCCTGTACGGGGTCGCAGGAGGCCCGGAGCCTATCCCGGCAGATACAGGGTGCAGAGCAGGGCTATACCCAGGATGCGACGCCAGTAAATTGCGGGGCATACTTTTGGGGGAAACTTTCTCTGCAGGCCAATTAAATTAGACAACGCAACGTCTTTTGACAGCAGCGAAAACCCACGCAGACAGCGGGAGAGAACACGCAAACTCCACACAGGAAGCAGCACCCGAGCAGGGAACCAAGGTAATAACGCAATTCAACACCCTGGTGGAAACACTGTCATTAAATAAAAGGAATAACAAGATCATAGTGTACTCCAAGGAATTTGAATAGACTTCTTAAACTTTGAAGGCAAGCAAAAAATAACTTTTTTTAAATGCATCATTTATACAGTCACCTGGGGTTTTCCCTGAATGATATACTCTCGTGATGTTGTTGACCATTAAATAATATCACTTTTATACTCGTTACGGAGCAATTCCATAAGCACAGAAAAACGACGAGAATAATGCATTTTGTGCGGCTAAACTTTAAATAATATCACTTTTATACTACTCGGGGTGGCGCGGTGGCCCAGTGGTTAGCGCTGACGCCTCACAGCAAGAAGGTCCCGGGTTCGAATCTCTCGGCTCGGGTGCCTTTCTGTGTGGAGTTTGCATGCTCTCCCCGTGTCCGCGTGGGTTTTCGCCAGGTACTCCGGTTTCCTCCCACAGTCCAAGAGCATGCTCCTGGATAGGTCGATTGGCTCGCAGACTAAAATTGTCCCGCAATGCCCGGCGATGGACTGGCGTCCCGTCGTCGGGTGTATTCCTGCCTTACGCCCTGTGTTTCCGGGATAGGCTCCGGCTCACCGTGACCCTATATAGGATTAAGCGGTTTCAAAATGAGACTTTTATACTCGTTACGGAGCAATTCCATAAGCACAGAAAAACGACGAGAATAATGCATTTTGTGCGGCTAAACTAATGTCTGTTTTATAAAAAAAAT
The DNA here is from genome assembly GCA_036362905.1 of Mordacia mordax. Classification (NCBI taxonomy): domain Eukaryota; kingdom Metazoa; phylum Chordata; class Hyperoartia; order Petromyzontiformes; family Petromyzontidae; genus Mordacia; species Mordacia mordax. The sequence continues at coordinate 3,919,864 of JAZEWT010000019.1, read as the reverse complement.
TACGTCGTACTGAGATGTGAAATTTTTTCCAACAGCAGAAAAGGTGGATATAAGCCCATGTATAGAAATAATTTACAAAATAGCATTAGAATATTGTGCCTGTCTTATTATTCGCTTGTCATTTTTTTTTTAGTAGGAGTCTGTGCAACAGCCATAACATGCACTCACAGAGTGCCAACTTTTCCCATTTGAAGGGCAGATTATCTCGACTGTGTCACGCTGGCCAGTTGCCTTGACATAGGTAGCACCCACACATTTCCGCTGCACGACCAATCTAAGCACTGACAGTAGAGTGGGACCCACACGGCTGGTTTAGCAATCGTCATGTCAGCTTGAGATGCCAGCCAAGTAGCTTTCAAGGAGAAATGTATTTCTGGGCCGGTTCCAGCATGCTGTGGCCAATGTAGCGTGGCATCTGTTAATATATACATAGTGTGAACATCGTTAGACTTCGCTGTTGAGGTGCAACAATTTTCACGTTTGCTTGAGTGCCATAATGTGCTCAAGTATCCCACCGTTTCCCCACCCTCGTGTTAACTTAACACATCGAATGTGGCTGTTTGTCTTAACACATTCCGATAGTCCACCCCTTAAAGGAATGGCATCTGCCCCAGAATGCTGTCTAAGAATGGGAATCCTGATTTATGTGCTATGAAAATAAGGGCCATTGCCCGAAACGTTGCCTGTTACCTATGTTGTCTTTTGTTCCCTTTCAGGCTATCGTGTTGTTTTTGACTGAGTCGAGTATTTCTGCACCGCCGCCAATGCAACGTCACAAAATTATTCGGGTAATTATCTCATCTCATTGTCAGAAACCGCTTAGTCCTGTACAGGGTCGCGGTGAGCCGGAGCCTATCCCGGCAGACACGGGGAGAGTATGCAAACTCAACACAGAAAGGCACCCGAGCCGAGATTCGAACCCGGGACCTTCTTGCTGTGAGGCGGCGACAGTGCTAGTCACTGGGCCACCGTGCTGTCTTCGGGTAATTATGTTTGTTAAAATGTAAAAAACTGTTCGTTTTTCAACATGTTCCTCTTTAAATAACTGTTGTTGGTTATGTTTTGGTTATGTATTGACAGTGTTTGTATGTTATAGTTATTTTCCTGATGATGTTGACTTTGTTGTAGATTGAAATCCATTGTAAAGCAATCGAACATGTATTATTATACGCGCACATTTCAATTACAAACATGTGCACCAATTCATCGATCGAAATTGATTATTCTGAAGATAGTCATGTCAGAATCAATGTGTAGTATGTTTAGTATTTCACCTGACAACATAACACCAACCCTAACCCCTACACTCCCACCTGCCCACCACAATGGGAAACAAATATCCAGGGCATCGGGGATTTGTTACAAGAATAATATAGATGCCCATATTTAAAATATAAAAAAAATATTTCAATTAAACTATATTAGGAGGCATAGCTCTCTTTTTGCAATGCCTGCAACTATCGTAAACATCTCACACAATAAATGTGTATCACACATTCATTGCCAGAAACACTTTACTCTTTATGCAGAGTTAGTACTGCATATTTTCCCATGTGGATGGCAAAGAGGTTTTTTTTTTCACTGAAAACTTTGCTTATTCAGCGATGCTGCATCACACAAATGAGCTGTTTCCCACTGTGCCTGCAGTGATTTTATGCATCTTCCACAAGTTGGCAACAGTAGCAACGCCATGAAAAGACACAAACGTAAAGTCGCACGTGCTCCGGCCTGCTACATCTGCCAACGCGGCATTGGACTAGCTCAACTTTAAGTCACCAATCTTTCAACTGCGACACCAGAAACCTACATCTTGACTTCAGCCACGACTAAAAGGGCTATTCCCGAGGCTAAATGTTTTGTTTATGGGTTTTTGCACCACAATCAAAAAAAAATCTTCCCTCAGCCATTCCAGCGCAGAGTAGAAGCTTTTAGCGATGATGCATCGCAGTCCAGGGCAAAATCCTGACAAGTATTCCCTTGTTCGCCCTGTGGGGTCTTTACAAAATGGTAAGATTTACAATAGGGCGAGTGCTGTCATCTCATGGGGACACACACACAACCCTTTAGAAATATGCCAAACGTGTGTGAAATGTAATTTCTCAATGTTGTGCAACAATGAAGGAAGGGTCTTGCTCCTGGGAAAACAATAAAACACCAAGCCATAAAAGGAGTTGTCATTTTGGTCTTTAGGTCTACCATGATGCTGCCCTAGTGGAATGTGGTGATGCGCTCCTTCAACGGAGATATAGTGGCACCACACAAACCCTCCCAGGAAGCTCCCCCCCCCCCATCGCTCTCGCACCTCGACATTGACATTGAGCTCCTGGACAAATTGTGACAACGCAAGAAGAAGTGTAATGGTCATAACAATGGACTTGCAACGCAGAGCTTGCCAGTTTGATCTCTTGGTATAGTAGTGGAAATTGACAATTTTCTTAAATGCCCACCACCTTCTCTCCACCTAGCAATACAACATATATGCTACAATATATATATATGCACATCACATGTGGTAAGATAAAATATGGGTATTCTCACCCCTTCCTAGATGTCAAGCCAATATGGAAGAGTAGATCAAATAGCCTCTCGAGCAATTGTTTCAAAACTTTTGATTCCTGCAACCCAGTTGAAAGTTAATATTGATGCTCACAACCCAATAGCATATTTCGACTGGAGCTCTCATTACAGTAAGTCATAACACATTCAAATATGAACCAGAAAGGGGGACCCATGGCTTGACGTTTGGAGACCCAACACTGAATTGCGACCCCTACTTTGAAAATCACTGCTCCAGGAGGAGCTCTCTCGAGCTCTATTTAGAGGAAGACCTTCCACCAGCGGAGAAAGCAATTGCACCTTTACCTTTTAAGATTTGCCAGATGCTATGGTATTTGGATCAGGAGAACGTTTTTTACTTACAGCCTAGCATCATTATTGAATTTCAGTCCTTCAAAGAATATATACACCCTTTGAAACTGTATAGGTCAGGCTTAGACAAAAATTAAACTGAATGGTGCACATGATCTAAGGTTATGCTTCCAGGAATATCAGGTTTAGAACATGTATTGTTTCATAGTAAAATAATAAAAATAATTCATTGAAGTGGAGCAGACTGCAGATAAATAAGTGGGCCTATTCCATCGAAAGCCTCGACTACGAAGCCACAAACGTATAGTTTTGTAAGTTTCAGTCGCACAGCACAATGCGGTTGAGAAAATTCACAAATTCGGGTTAGTGCCCCGAAAAATATTCCTCGCAGAAGCAATTCCTGCCCATTAGCACCTTGTGTAGGAAAAACAAATTAGTGCAGGTGATTTAACTAAATCGTTACTGTAAAATGAGGTCTAAATTATGTATTTCTCAATATATTCAAACGTTATAACCAACCTCGAAAAAAACAGTTTCACTAAATAGAATGGTTTATTTATTTTCTTAAAAACAGCTGGCGCCTGCTATTGTGGTGGAAGTGGCTGTTTGATTGATTTATGTCGAAAGATACCTTCCATAGTCTTACCCAAGAAAGCCTTGCTGAGTCTCAAGACTCTCTTTCAAGAGGGTTCTGAATTGTTTTGTTTGACTCAATCCATAAATGAGCGTTCAGGACGTGGCAAGACGCTGGCGTACGTGGAGAGGAGACATAGGGGTTAACACCCAACAATCTACACAGATAATCCAAGAATACATTATTATTTTGCTATTCGCTGGTCACCTCTCTTCTCGTACCTGCAGTTGTTATTCCAAGATAGCCTTTCGTCTAAATACTAACCAGGTTCAAGAACTGCTTAGCTTGGGATATCTGATAGTACGGAGAGCCCTTAAGGGTGATATTTTAGCAGGCAACTTGGAAGGGGTGGGGGGGGGGCATGGGTCAGCTGATTGCTTTGTGAGCAGGTGATAGCCTCAGACTCAAGCTTGCGCCAGTCATCAGCTGGGCAAGAGGACTGGGTGTTGGAGATCTTAGACCAGCTCTGCAGTCCGTTCCTGCGCTTCCAGAGGCGACATCACGAAGCATGGAGAGGAATAGATGCAGGCAGCGGAGGACGCTCTTGACAGTGAGGATCGTGTACTGTCAGACACGTGTGTGATCTGCACTCTAACGATGTGTAACGTGTCCAGACATCAATTCTACTACGACTTAATGCTGGGTAAAAAACACAAGGACTCACTTGAAATCAACAGAATTCGTTTCTTACAGAGTGCAGACTATAACGTAGATTCGCTATGTAGTGTGGTGAACTGTAGCGTTACTCACCATTCGTGACTGTTGGGTGGGGTAACTTGGAACTTATTGGCTGGCTGAAATTAGATTATATGGTTATTTGCATATTAAAACAGCGTGTTGATGTTTCATTTGCATTTCAACAGCAACGTTCTCAAGTAGGCAGATATCAGCAAAAATGATCTTAACAAGAGAAATCTGTCCAGGATCAAACCCAGTGAAGCTAAAGTGCATTCTACGGGATGCTAACATAGCATTTAATCAGCCAGCATTGCAGATGTAATTCAGCACTGCAGCACAAAGCGCGTAGTAGGGTAAAACGTTTACCTTGCGAAAATGGTGAAGTGTGTAATAAAGAAAAAAAACACTAGTATACTTTGACTTTTTAAAAAGCAGCTCTTTCAAAAGGTAAGTGGAAATTATGATGTCTGGTATTACTGCTTCACACATGTGCAAAGTTTATTTTATTTTCCCTCGAGCGGGAATGCAGTCTGAGCCAATTCTGACAAGTTTAATGAATGGTTTATTTATTCTAAATGTGCACTGGAGTTGAGCCGACATATCTCTTGTCAAAGGTTGGGTCCCTGCAGGATCTTGCCTAAAGAACAAGTCATTATCCGAGTAGAAATGATCAATTGGCAAAAAAATTCCAAGGTGCAGTTGTCTCCTTTTTTGTCCAAATGTTGGTTTTCCATATGAAGATGGAGAGGGGGGCACGTAACTTAAGAATGTAGTCGTGGGGGAGGGGGGGAGAGGACTTTTCATTACATTTTCTGTCATTTGTGATTCAGTAAAAAAAAATTGGATGCAAAACTATAAACAAAGATCTCAAATTATTCCACCGAAACTTTTAATAGTTTAGGCAAATGTGTGGTAAAGAGTTATAGTTTTAATCGGTGATGGGCCTGGCTCATTTTGAGATGGTTTTCCACACTTTGGCGCCTAATTGCAGTTGTTAGAGAAAGGTTAAGAGAAATTTACAAGTGGAGTTTCTTTGTGCCACGGTAGCTACGTGAAGGCAGTGGTTTTTATTGCATTGCCCACACTGGATTTTTAATTAGACGCAACGTTTATCCATAGATAATACATAAACACTTAATCCCAGTTATTGCTCAATTATTCTCCAGTCTTGTTAATGAACTGATAGATCACGAACAGTGGCAACGGAACACAGGTTGTCAGGTTCATCCTGCACCCCCTCTTTAAATAGTTGTAATAATGTACATTGATTTAGGTTTTCATGGCTTGATGTATGAGATGTGCTCTTAAGGGCTACTCTTTCTGGATACCCGTGTCCGGCGACACACTTCTGACTCCAACGCCTTGCTGAGCAAACGAGATAGGAGCAACACTCGACACGGCTTTCCCGAAAGAGCAGATGTTAAGAGCAATTCTCAATATTGATCCTGTCTTTGGTAAGCTCCTGCAGCAAAGTGACAACACCACAGTAGTGATGTAGGTTTTCACGGCTCGAAGCATGATGATTGCTTACGAAAGCTGTTCTTTCGGGATAACAGTGTCGAGTGCTCTTCCGCTCTCCTTCGCGACATTTTGCCTCGGAGAGTTCTTCAGGCGTGCTGAGACTCAGTGCGCTCGACACAGCTATGCAAAAAGAACATCTTTGCTGAGCTATCGACAACACCGCCATCAATAAGCACGTAGGGCGGCACTGTGCAAATATGTGCGTCTCGCACCAAGGACCTGAGCTCGATTTCCGACGAGTATCTTGTTTGTGTGGCGTTTGTGTTTCCCAATGTTATATATGGGTTCTCTAGTTTGCTCCCATAGCCACAAAAAAAAACATGTTACTGGCATTGGCCCAATGCACCAGTGCTGAAAGATGACGTGCTAATGACGTCATTGAGATGACACACAGCAACTGTGCCACATCTCAAAAATTCAAACAGCGGAGGATATCATCGGTGTATTGGTAAAGACTTGTCTCAGTACTTGTACAATCAGACAATTTCGATCAACCAAAACTTATGGTTGATGCAAGTTAATTAATTTCTAATACCTCTCATCTCATCTCATTATCTGAAACCGCTTAATCCTATATAGGGTCACGGTGAGCCGGAGCCCATCCCGGAAACATAGGGCATAAGGCAGGAATACACCCGACGACGGGACGCCGGTCCATCGCCGGGCATTGCGGGACAATTTTAGTCTGCGAGCCAATCAACCTATCCAGGAGCATGCTTTTGGACTGTGGGAGGAAACCGGAGTACCCGGCGAAAACCCACGCGGACACGGGGAGAGCATGCAAACTCCACACAGAAAGGCACCGGAGCCGAGAGACTCGAACCCGGGACCTTCTTGCTGTGAGGCGTCAGCGCTAACCACTGGGCCACCGCGCCGCCCAATTTCTAATACCGTTTATATAAATCACTGTTGTGTAATCATGGGAATTGTTCTCCATAGCGCTTATTACGGGATAGCCACATCGATCGCTCCCCCTCTCTCCTTCGCGACGTTTCACCTCCCACGTTGGAGGCATTATCAGGCGTTTTCCAATGGGAGAGGCGAAACGTCTTGAAAGGAGTGAGGAGGAGCAAACGACGCGGTTATCCCAAAAGAGCAGCTTTTGGAGGCAATCATCGTGCAACAGGTAAGAGTCAGGTTAAAAACTCCACACGGTACAACACTGTGACCTTACAATGCGGCCTCTGAAGACCACAAAAGCAATCTCTCTCGAGCTCTAGGGATTCAGAGAAAATTATTTTAAATTTAAACTCAGGTTGGTTGCAGTTTTAAACATATGGCTTGGCATTAATTGAAAGCCGCGCATGCATTTGAAGTACCAGTTTATTTTTGTATATTGCCGGGTGACGAGATAAAAGGAGGCACGGGGATTAAACTCACGCCGGGGATGACGGGTTGGGAACCATTGAGCCAGGCAAGTCTATCCCTCCATAGAAATAAACAGATGCTCTCGTGGGCGACTCCAAGTATAATTCACCGGTAGGTACAGAATGATTCAGTGTGGAATATCAGCAACCAACTGCGACTGCCACGGTGCGTCGAGCACACCTTCTGTAAGCAAGAACAGCCTGTAAGCGTTTTCATCATTAATTGAAGGAGGACGGAACTGCTGAGCTATGTAGATATTTTTAATAGTTGTCCGGCGTGGAGAGGTAAGCAAGTTACAATTTCTCAGGGCACCGGGAGGCAATTTAGTTAGGACAATTAACCTCGGCAGTGGGTCTTTGGGCTGTGAGAAGAAGCCAGAGTACCGGGCGATAACCCGCGCTAACCCCGGCGAGAACACGCGAACTCCACACAGACTGGCACCAGTACCGGGAATCTAACCCGAGCTTTACTTACTGCGAGACAGCAGCGATTCTCACCACTCTTCCCTGACACCCTACCGTTACGGTTGCGAGAAAGGAACATTGTAATGACCAGATGCAGACAGATTTAAGGTTTTTACTCACTTTAAAGAAAAAGCAATGACGCGTTCTTGTGTGTCATGATGTTCTTGGGTATAATAAAATCCAACGTCGCTTGTCAGAAATCTCACCACATGCTTGTTCATTTTTACGGTGTTACTCGCCCACGCCGAGAGGTCCCGGCACACGGAGCGAACGGCTGCCGACAAGCGCGTCCACACAGCCAGCGAGCGGGGGGCGCTGTCTCACGTGGAGCAACAGCTTCTTCCCTGACCCATGCAGACAAGAGGTCCCCGCAGAGACGTGCTCTGTGCCCGGCGGCTGGAGGATTGAACTCGGCGAAAACAAACTCCTGTGGCTGGGCATCGATGCACGGTCGTGAGCCGTGTTAAGTAACGCACTATTAAAATGCATTCGATGGCATTAACAATTACGCGTTCCATTATCGTCACGACCATTTTTCATGGTAATGAATTTGCCTATTGTGTATTCGTATAAAATTGAATTAGTGTGTAATTAACATTCCAATTCCGCGATTTAACAGTAACCAAGTAACAT
>JAZEWT010000019.1:3773183-3784925 GCA_036362905.1 Mordacia mordax | reverse complement strand
ATAGGCTCCGGCTCACCGTGACCCTGTATAAGATTAAGCGGTTTCAGACAATGAGATGAGAACTCTGCCAATCCGGGTTCGTACAACGCTGCATTAACCGGTACGCTTACCCCGCATCACAAACACGCGCACAACAACACGCAGAGCAATACAACACAAGCAGAGCTGAAATAATCACAGGTTCAGTCGCAGGCTTGTGCTTGACAGCACTAATCCCCCGGTCAACCGCTGCGCACGCCACAATTGTAAGGTTGTTTCTAATTCTTCTCCGCGAACAGTGGAATGGGTGGCAGACAATGGACAAGACTTCTGTTCCTGCTGAACTGAGCCAGTGCTTTTAATAGACGACTGATGTCAGAACAGTAGGCACAGAAGATCCGGCCCTAAGGGGGTGGGCGCCGGTGGGATATCGCCCACATGCTGACTGGTTCTCGCAAACTCTGTACTCCTCGCTATTTAAGTAAACAAATCACCGCTGTCCTCGGAAGCGAAGCGCAGGCTCTCTGCGTGGAATCGGCAACTTCACGTTTTCAAACACCGCACACACGCACATTTCTCATAAATTTCTTATTTCTCTCCCGTTGCACAAAGAACTGACGCAGAGACCATTTATTTTGCCCGTACACATTGGAACCCTACGGTTTCCGAATCTCTACTATTCTTCTCCTGCCATGGGGGTCGGGGAGGGGTGGGTGGGTGGGTGGGTGGTGGGGTGGTGGTGTGATGGTGGTGGTAGGGGGGGAGGTCTCTTGTCATCCTCACATTCGAGCACATTTTTATTTGATACTCGAGTCGGCGCCGGGCTTTGTAGGCTGTCTTCGTGGGTAGAGGAGCAGCAGCTGCACGCAATGATGCACCGCACGCGGCGCAAGTCTCTGCACGCTTGGCCCTGCGCTGCCGTTTGGAGGCACGATCTACTGAGGTGTGGAACTTAGCCACTGTGAACAAGACAGAGAGCAAAATCACTGCTCACAAGCAGCTAAGTCCTGCACTGCAGCATCGCGGGTAGGCACGGATATAGGGTTACTGTTGACACCGTGCAGAGTTTCTCTTGGTGCCAGCTGCGGTTGGGCAAGATCAAGATCCATGGCACGGAGTGGTGGGACGACGGTTAAGCGGGACGTTTGACAAAACCGGCGACTCGAGTTATATTCTTGGCCGCGCGGCCAACCTTCGGGGCGAGTGGCGTTTGAATCGCTTGTGGGCCGACCCCAGGTTCATGAGGATTCGGTGTCGCGTGCATATAAAGTCATCGCCAGGGAGACACGGGCAACCTGGTGTGGTTCTAAGCGGACCACCTGCTCGTGTGCCTTAATAGGTGCTCACCAACAACACTTGCCCCAATAGGCTAAATGGCTGTACGGAGGTGCACATGCCAGTAAATCACTGCATGCGTCAATGTCAATGCTGACTGCGATATTCATGAAACCACACGTGGAAGCAATATTTCTGTCAGCAGTAAGTCGCCTGTCTTCTCCTTCTGTGAGTATTTAAAAAACAAAACAAAATATTTCTCCTCCAAAACCTGCCATTTATCCAAGCCTGACAAACATTCACCCAGGTAGGATATTCTATGAACGGATACAGTTGCAGCATAATAACAATCTTGGATTAGATTCAATCTTCTAGCACGAGTGTATTAAGAAGGAGCAATGTTTGACAGATAAGTGTAATATGCCGGTAATGAGGCAGACGATGCATTGTCAATTTTATTATTATTGTGGGTTGGGATATTTCATAACAAATAATGTGAGCGAACAAAACGATGTTAGCACGTGTTTTAACACTCTCTCATCTCATTGTCAGAAACCGCTTAGTCCTGTACAGGGTCGCGGTGAGCCGGAGCCTATCCCGGCTGACACAGGGCGCAAGGCAGTGATGGACTGGCGTCCCACGATGGGACGCTAGTGCAGCTGCGGCTCCATGTCCGAATTCTGACTGGGGGCGCGAGGTCTTGGAATCTCAATTAAGGCTGGACGAATTGTAGCCACATCATCATTATCAGCACCTGAGTGATGCTGTACAAGGTCGGGGTGTTGAGGGGTAAGCCTATCCTGGCAGGACTATACCCACGATGGGACGTCAGTCCATCGCAGGGCATTGCGGGACAATTTTAGTCTGCGAGCCAATCAACCTATCCAGGAGCATGCTTTTGGACCGTGGGAGAAAACCGGAGTACCCAGCGAAAACCCACGCGGACACGGGGAGAGCATGCAAACTCCACACAGAAAGGCACCCGAGCCGAGAGATTCGAACCCGGGACCTTCTTGCTGTGAGGCGTCAACGCTAACCACTGGGCCACCGCGCCGCCGGGCAAGTCGCCTTGAAATCTACGTTCCAGTAGAACAAGGCGTGGGCCGCAAACGTTTGGTAAACAGAAGAATTGATGCTATGGGTACTTTTTTTGCCGGTATACATATATAAGATTACAACAGGTTTTACCGTATCTGGCGATTATTCAGGTGTTAAGATCCCAAACACCAAAATAGACACATTTTACAATGTGTCCAGTTTGCAAAAGCCACACATACTAGTGGCAAAGTATGCAAACAGGCAGATTTGATAACCTATGCATTGTCCTTCAACTGACCGACCTTCACCTGGCAGTGGCTTCCTTTTGAGCCTATTTGCCGGTGTCAGTCGCTGCCAAAAGGCAGTCAGCTCCGGACAATGCAGTATCAATGCTTTATAGCTTAGGTGGGGCTGTTAACGCTATGGGTACTTGATATTCTCCTAAAATCATGCTGGTCCGCACACGCCATGAAACGTCGGACATCATGCTGAACAGCCCGCGGCCTTGCGAAATTCCGCTCATAAGTTCCCGAAGAAGCTCCTCGAGAGTTTGGTGGAAACATCACAAACCACGGCGCTCAACCACACGGCTGCAGAAGCAGAACACCTGACACGGCCGCCGCGTATAATTGTGAGGACCTGCGCCGTGGTGATCATTACACGCGCTTGTTGTGCGAGACCGCTGCTGAAGTGATGATAATAGAATTGCTGCTTAGTCTTCACGTGACTTCAGACGGTTCAAAATGCAGAAGAAGCCACACAGGAGGCCTTGTGACTGAGCAACTCGAGGCGGGCTATGTGTTTGAGCCGTGACACAAACGTTGATCCGGCCGAGGACGCCAAATCGCTGAGCGGTAATCCCTGGCAATGTGATTTTTGTCTCTGCACATTACAAATCACCGTGCCAGGAACCCCACTCAGCGAAGGCACAGAGATCCACTCCGCACGCGCGCTAGAACGCGTTCGTCACTCCGGGAAGCCGGTGAGAGCAGGAAGCCCGCGCCGCGTGAACATTTTCGTTTTGTTTTGTTTTTTATGCCGCGGGTATAGCCCGGGCTATCTGCCAACTTGCTTACCGCTCCCAGGTGGACAACTGTGAAAAAGAGCTACATAGCTCAACGATTCTTTGCAGCTCGAGTGAGAAAGCTGACTTTGACGGACGACGTGTAGTATTGACAACGCGGGTCGATGGTCGGACTTGTAGTCGAGACGAGGGTTTGCAAACTGCGCGGAGTTTTTTCTGAGACTCACGGACACGCCGTGCCCAGTTGGTGTCAGCATGACGAGCGAACAACGTAATCGCTCCGAGACTTTAGAGCTTTGTCCCGCCGTGAGCACGCGTTTTCTACTCACAATTCTCTCCCACGTGAAGCGACTGGAATTGGTTAAACATCCAAAATGCAGCTGCTTCCTGAATTAAAAAAAAAGAGAGAGAGAGAGACTTGGGATTTGTTGATCTTTTCCCACGTAAACGTTAGGCTTCAATCGTTAAATTATGATTTTTTTTATCACAGCAATGAGACGCTTCCGACTTTAGGCGTTTAACGCGCTTGCCTCTCATGTGGTTTGTTTGTTTAAACCCCACACTCGAGGCAAATCCTGTCAATCGCAAACTACCAACAACAACGTCAAAACAAAAAAATCACCATTCATTGCAAAGCTATCGCGAAAGACGCCGTGAGATTATTCTTAAGCACTGCAACTGCCCTGGCCGGTCTATGCCTATACGTGCGACACCCAAGCTCTGGAAATCAACCTACCGTTGAATAACAAAAAAAAACCAACAAATCCCGCGAGACCGTGGCTCCCTGCATGTCCCTTCAAAGCAATGAGCAAAGAAGAATATCCTTCTCACCTGGCTGAATAACGCGCGGCCAAGTGAGTTCCAGAGCAGATGTAATGGAAACCGTGCCGTGTTCATTCTGAAAGTTTCTTGGCCAGTGGGGCGAGACAATAACACGGAACTAAGGAGTGGACATTCTTTCCACTGTAAATATTTTTCTAGTCGACAGCAAAACACTTTTTGATTAATTCTCTCCCTTTACTTATTTGCTTACAAACGCTCACCCGCCGTGTTCATTAAAGGGCTGATACACAGTCTCAGAATGTCATAACATAATACAGTGTGTAATGGATTCATAAAATACAATGTCATATATATTACCCTCCTCCCGTATACTGTGACATATCCATGCGTGGTTGTGGCATCACAAATATCCAGCTGTAATAATTGCATTTTTATAGCGCTTTTCACCCGAGGGTCGCAAAGCGCTGCACAGAGCTGCAGAGAGAACGGCATGTCAGCAACGTGACAAGAACGGTAAATCAGCAATAGCTTTTTTTTTACAAATCCGAGCTGCAGAAAGAACGGCATGTCAACAACATCAGGACAGTTCAACTGAAAGTCGATAAGCGGCAACACATTTTAGGACATAAAATACGCGATTTCAAAAAAATAATATTCATTCTCCACCGCGACCCTGTACAGGACTAAGCGCTTTCTGACAATGAGATGAGATTAAGATGCATTCTTTATCCCGACGAATACAATGGCCGAACATTACAATTGAAAACACACACTACGCTCGTTCAACGTGAGAGGTATTCATTCGTACAGGGGAAACCACAGAGAGGCGGTGGGAAAAGGCAGAACCGTGGTTAGCTGGTGCCAACATTTGTCACACTGCATCCTATACGCTATATTACATTACGGACCGATGAGTATTTTTAGTTAGGGGAAGAAACCGGAGAACTCGGAGGGAAACAATACAGGAGAACGTGGAAACGCCACACGGAGAGGCAGGAATGGAACTGCCTCTGGCAGGACCTTCTCGTTTCGAGGTGTGGATTCTGCCACTGCTCCACTTCTAAAGCTCAACAAGAAGCTTTGCCCCGCGCTTAAAAGCCTCTCATCCTTTACGTTCTCCCTGCGTTGCAAGGCTTTTGCACATCCAGCTCGCATCCCCGGTGGGTAAGCATGTGCGACGGAGCACTGCAGGTGCACTGCTTTGCCAACGCGCTAAGCGATTCGAGCAACCGTTCAGTGAGCAAAGCCGAGATGAAGCCGCAGAGAGAGAGAGAGAGAGATGCGGACACTGGGAAGAGTGAATGCGCGGTGGCCCAGCGGGTAGCGCTGTCGCCGCCTCACCGCAAGAAGGTCCCCCGGGTTCGAATCTCGGCTCGGGTGCCTTTCTGTGTGGAGTTTGCATGTTCTCTCTCACCGTGTCCGCGTGGGTTTTCGCCGGGCACTCCGGCTTCCTCCCACAGTCCAAAAAAACAGCCAGTTCCTGGCTCAGATGCCTTTCTGTGTGGAGTTGGCATTCTCCTCCCCCCCATCCACGTGGTTTTTTTGTCGGATACTCTGATTTCCTCCCATCGTCCAAAGCAACGTTGCTGCCTCGGTTCATTTGCCTGCCGAGAGAATTGCCACCCCCCTCCCTCTCTTCAAAAAAGTGCTCTGCGATGTACTGGCGTCACATCCTGGGTATAGACCCACCTTGCGCCCTATGTCTTTACGGACAGGCTCCGGTCCCCTACGACCCTGTACAAGTATATGTGGATAGTGATACTGACAATGCAGTCTGCGCTAATCCAGTGTGACAGCCCGTTGATATACCTGTTGGGCAGGGGGCTTACAGGTGGCATGGCACATATGAGTCACAGGATCATGCTGCTTTTGCTATCGTCAATCGTCATTGAGGAGGAAATGGTCCAGCGGTGATCTCCGCGGTAAGAGTTTATCAATGCCAATATTTTCACGCCGGACGTCTTGCCATAACGTCACCAGAGGGCGGAGAGTAAATGACAAACACAAAATTCTGAAAATTGGCTTTGGTCGGGGGTTATGTTTCAGCAGCTGTGCGGTCGAATGATTGTGTTTTAATGCGGGTCTGGAAATACTGGCATGCTTCCACGCCACTTTTACAGTCACGAATAGTAACATATGTGCACACGTATCGCGCGCTACAGGGATTCAGCTGTCAAAGTGCAGCTCCGCAATTGCTTGCTTCACACCACTGCAAGATCTCCGCGAGAGGTGAGCCCTGCAAGGGGACGACGGGCTGTGGTGTTTGTTGGCGCCGGCTAATTGTGCGGCCGCCTTCCCGTTCCACGCCCCTGTGCGATCTCCTCGCGCCTGCTCTCTTCCACCGAATAACTCCGACTCTCATTGAATACAGTGCAAGCACTGTAAATTGTAATATTACACTGTTGTTATAGGTGGCTTCCCCCCTTCTGCGGTGACAATGCTTTTTTGAAGAGGTGGTAGGACTCACAATGCACCTCTCCACACGTGACCCATGCACACCGAAACGAGGCGGTTGGGGCTGGATCGAAGTTAAAAGACATCACCCATTGTCGCCACTGCCGCGGATGTTGAACGCGTGACCTCTGCCCGTTGCGTTAAGCATCACAGCGCGGGAGGGAGTTCCGTGAACTGCATTCCAAATATCTGCACGCGACGCCCATTATCATCCATCCCACTTCGTGCGGATCATTCGCCGCGTGGATTTTAATTTCGCCGGCACAATGGGGCGCGCGGAGAAAATGAACCGCTTCGAATGCCGCCCCGCTCACCTGACTCGCGTCGCGAGGTTGCATTCGCGAGCCTTCCAGACCTTCAGTTCTTCCATTGACGGTCTCGGCAACGTCACCGGCTGGTACAGGGAGCTGATAAGAGACGGGCAACAAAAGGGAAAGCGGTTCATCGCGAGAGCGACGCATGGCAGCATCGTAGCTTGGGTGGGCTTCTCTCTCCTATCGGTCCCAAACAACGGCACGGTGGTCTCTCTCTCTTTATTAAAAAAAATATATATTTTGGCACGCACACACAGACGTGAACTAATTTTTGTTTTGAAACGCTCCGCACGGGATGTTTAGAAAACATTTTACGTGGGAGAAATATAAAAAAAAGGACGATGACTTTTGGGGGCGATTAACGTGCGCGATGATTTTTCCGAAAACAGACAGAGCAGTAACGCGAATTGCATTGATCAAGCAGGGCTCCAAAAAGTGTCAGTGTGAAGCGCGCACCATCATGAACACATTCTTATTTTTATTACAGGCAAAGTCATCAAAAAGACCGACCACGTTTCTTGTTAAAACAAAAATGTCAGATGTATGCCATTGGTTAAAGCAGTCACGTTAGGGCACGTAGGATTTCAGAGTCTTTAAAAAAAAGATTTACGGATGACGGTTAATTTAGTCTCGGGCAAATTTGTTACGGATAAATCGTTAACACTGGATGCGGACAGACGATTCTTAGACAAGTGGCGTGTTCAAACATTGTGCAACAACCGAATTTGTTCAGCTGTGTCTGCTGGTGGAGGGGACGCTCGTGATAGAGATATGGCCAGATCGATAGCATCGTGATTCAACCCAATGGCTCACATTGAATGTAGCTCGGGATCAAAATGATAAAATACAGAGGCAAACACAAAAGGCAGGTTGACATGCTTTTGTAAAGCCCAAGTTGATAGCACGCAACCACCCCTCCCCCCCCAATGTGCCCGAAAATGACTGTTTCACAAAAATGTTCTCTGCTAACGCAAATAGATCATGAACGTGGACAATGGTCAAGGCAATGCAAAACACTTGTGATGCGTGCAAGAGTGGCACGGTGAGTAGCACTGCTGCCTCTCCCTGTGCCAGTGTAGGTGTTCACCCGATACTCCGGTTTCCTCCCACAGTCCAAAGACATGCCTGCCCAGGTTAATTTGCCAGATGATTAAATTGCTCCCGTTGCCCTGTGATGGACCCGCGTTGCATCCCGGGTATAGACCAACTTAGCTACTCGCTTGCATTTCTCTCCCCGCTGGACAACTGTAAAAAACAGCTACGTGACTCAATGGCTCTTCCCAGCTTCAATAATAACGGACTGACTGAAGTAAGCATGGAGCGTTGCGCATTTGGAACTGCAAAGTGTCGCATGAAGAGGGAAAACAGACCTTTAGCGAACAGCAGTCAATTAGTCGGCATTTAGATTGACGGTTCAAAACAATGTTGTTATACGAGACATTGCTATAAGGGACGGCTGGTCATGGCAGAGACTGGTTGTGGAACGGCAGCCCAAAGGCTGACCGCCACAGACACGGAGATGTGAGATCAGGTCAAGAGCTGCTCTTTTGGGATAGCCGCGTCGAATGTTCCTCCTCTCTCCGTCGTGACACTTCAAATTCCAGGTTGCCGTGGACACGAGCTCTCGAGATAATTTCCCATACAACGAGCTGTGAAAGCCTACGCTATCAGCCGACGAGCTTATGTCCACAAGCAAGATGCATTGCAGCATTTTATCACTGCTGCACTGTTGGACAGAGGGATGGTATCGTCCAACTTTGGAAAGATCCTGGTCAATAATGACAATATGTAGAAGACAGCGTGTTAAATAGTTATAGTAATGATGCAGCTGGAGTTGAGCTTTGATTACTCATCTCAGGGTCGTAGTGAGCAAGAGCCTATCCCGGCAGACACAGAGCGCAGGGCAGGGATATACCCACGATGGGAGGCCAGTCCATGACGGGCACTGCGAACAATTTAGTTCGCAAGCCAATTAAGCTATGCAGCAGTATGTTTTTTGGACTGTGGGAGGAAAACGGAGTGCCCGGCGAAAACCAATGCAGGCACAGGGAGAGAACACGCAAACTCCACACAGAAAAGCACCCGAGCCGAGATTCGAATCCAGGACCTTCTTGCTGTTAGGCGACAGCACTACCCACTGGGCAACCGTGTCGCTCCTGTTGAGGTTAATTGTCATTTGAATCGCAATTTTGGTTTCAATCTTATAAGGGACGGCGGCATGGTAGCACTTTAGGTGACACTGCTGGGTCACAACAGGCAGAGCCTGGTTTTGAATCCTGACTCGGCTTTCTGCGTGGAGATCACACGTTCTATCCCCGTGTCTGCGTGGGTTTCCACCAGGCGCCCTGGTTTCCTCCCACAGTCCAAAGGCATGCTGCCCAAGTTACTTGGTCTGACTACATTGCCTGCATTGCCCAGTGATGGATTGGCGTCCCATCATGGGTGTAGCCATGGTCTGCGTCCTTTGTTCCAGTTCTTTGTGACCCTGTACAGGACCAAGCGTGTACCAATAATGATAACGATGTCATAAGCCGATCATTACATTTCCTCTACAAGTCATTAATTAGTAGATAATTTACTGTACTTTGTCAATCCATTGCTAGGTGCAGGCTTCTACCCAACCTCGCATCAAGAGCCTTGTTTGACCATACTTCACCGTGCTGGTTTGAAAAGGGAGCTCAAGATAGTCAGGTATTACTCACCTCTCGTAGCAGCTGTGGCTGGGAATGTGTCAGCTTGCCACGTGGAATGTACTGCGATATACTGTCGCCACAGCATCGCATGAGTAAGTTTATTTGTAAACAAACGACGAGGGCATGACAGCATGAATTTAATCGCCTGCATTGTGTGCACCGATATACACGAACACGCAAGAGCATACTTATCAATGTTGTCTAAAGTAAGGCAAAACAGGCAATTGACAATTATGCATCGACACATCTGTAATGATGTTAAGCATTCCACCTCACCGCAATTATATCGAACTTGACGCTTGTCGTAAAAGCCGCCATGTGGCTGGAGAAAAAATAAACCTAAACGAACTTAAAATTGTAATGATGTAGGGTGTTATCACGGCTCGATGCACGATGGTTGATTGGAAAAGCTGCTCTCTCGGGACAGCCGCGTCGATCGCTCTCCCTCTCTCCACCTCGCTCCACCTCGCTCCACCCCGTCACATCTCGCCTGACACGCGAGAGGCATCCTGCGCCTGAGGATGCCTCTGACGTGCGAGGCTGACGTGCGAGGCTAAACGTCGCGAGGTCGAGAGAGGAAGCGATCGACGCGGCTGTGCCTTTCGAAGCAATCATGGCTTAAAATTGTTGACATTCACATTGCGCACACTTTTGTCATGGCCCGCTTTCATTTTATTATCCGTAAAACTGGGCAGCGGTAGTAATGTTTGCGTCTCCTTGCAAGATTCTCGCCAGAATGATTTGGCCAATACCATGATCACATGTACTGTAGGACTCGGGTGTCTGGTGTGTTGGCACCGGCTGACCACGTGGCTTGACTGACTCCCACCCCACCACCCCACCCCCCAAAGTTACCTCCACCTTGTGATCTCTGAGTGAAAAGGCAGTACTATATGAAACATAAATTATTGTTTAGTTGTACGATGCCTGTGTCAAAACAGGCCCTCTGCAATCATTCACAAAGCTCAAGCAATTGAACTTGCAACGACAATCGTGTCTTGTGTAAAACGATCGCGTTGGAATTGTTTCACGTTGTCATAAACACATAAAATTACGTGCAAACGCAAAGGGACCGTTGTGTTCTCCCCGTGTCCGCGTGGGTTTTCGCCGGGCACTCCGGTTTCCTCCCACAGTCCAAAAAAAAAACCATGCTGCTGGACAGGTTAATTGGCTCGTTAGCTAAATTGCCCTGAGTGCCCGGTGATGGACCGGCGTCCCATCGTGAGTATATCCCTGCCTCGCGCCCTGTGTCTGCCGCGATAAGCTCCGGCTCAGCGCGACCCTGTACAGGACTAAGCGTTCTCTGACAATGAGTTGAGACGAAAGGGCCCTCGCCACGGTGGTGTCATTGACTCTGCCCGGCCCCTCCTGGGCAATCTAATCAATGAGCGCGTGTCTCTGCGTACGCGACAGTGTGTTGTACACAACGTGTAGCCCATCGGCAGGCCCCCGTGTCGTGGGGGTAAAACGTCCGTGCTCCAGAGGTCAAAGTAATCCGGTGCGGTCCGGTGCATCGCTAACAGAGTGGCTGAAGCATGCGGTACAGTACATGCAGGAAGGAGGAGGAGGAGGAGGGGCGGGATGGTACCACTGTACCAGTTGGAACGTTAAGTTACTGGCAGATCGTTGTTCAACTTCTTCCAAGACATCTGGCCGGCATGGAAGAGTAGACCAAAGACAATTCCGGAGTGGGGGAGCAGGGGGGGGGGCTGTGTGGAGATCCGCTTGTGAACACCCATTTACCAGCAGTCATTTGACAGTCATTGCAGGGCTGCGCCTTTAGCCTGCAACAAAACAACCTTACGTGAACCGTCGTTAAATTTGTGGAATTTCAAATATCCATTGTGCCGTTCAAATACTAATATTAGCTTTGCACGGGTTACTGCGAAGAGATTCAAACCACTTCTGGGGAGATGTGAAAACAAAAAAAAATATATTACTCCGTTCAAATGCGCTCCGGACCTGACACGCGTCACTCCCGCGCACCTGTGGAGGGTTCTGCATCCCCCTCCTCCTCCTCCTCCACTACCCCCCCAAATTCCACAAAGCTCACTGACCAGCAGCCCGTGGTACTGCAGACGCAAGACGAACCCAAAACGGTTCTTGGCGGGCTTGTCTGTTGATGTTGTCGTCGCTGGCCAAGTCAGCCACTCGCTCCTCCACCCACTCTTCTCGGGTGACT
>JAZEWT010000019.1:3693053-3718252 GCA_036362905.1 Mordacia mordax | reverse complement strand
AGCACCCCCCCTCCCCCTCCCCTCCCCCGGGGGGCTCCATCTTCACTCGACGTTTTTAGGGCGCACAGTATACAAGTTGGTCCACTGGAAGTTCCTGATTGAGTGACTGTCGGGATCAGTTTCCCGTCGCACCACGCAGCCGCGCAGGAAGCAGTAAATACATATCTCCCATTCCAGACTCTCAGAGCAAATCATGACTTCGTTACGTACAAACACCAATGGCTAGTTTATTTTACGGTCAGCATTTTCTGGCCAGATATCAAACACACTCAGAGGTTGAAAGTCTGTACGGTTTAACTGGTAAGTGGCTGAAACAATTAATGCGATACAGGTGGGAAGGGGCTTTGTCATACGAACATGTACCGGTAAAGAACTTATGTTACTTTCACTCCAGACCTTCCTCCAAAATCCAAAAACATGCCTCCAGTACATGCCCGCCCAATATCGTAGAGGAAAAAGCTATTGTACTATATAAGATTACAACAGGTTTTACCGTATCTGGCGATTATGCAGGTGTTAAGATGTTAACACCTGCATAATTGTACTGATATAGGTTTTCATTGCTCCGTATATGACGATTGCTTCCCAAAGCTGTTGTGTCGGGATAGCCGTGTCTGGCGCTCATGACTCCTTCATCTCGAAACGTCTGAAAATGCCTCCAATGTGTTTGAGGCGAAACGTTGCGAAGAGGAGAGGAGGACCACACGACTGGGCGATACCAAAAGAACACATTTTGTACATAAATGATAAAATAGCCACGAGAATTATGCGCGGCAGGATGAGGGTGGTATTGATTCCGTCTCACAGAGAGAATAAAAACTTCCTGCCCAAAGCATTATCATTCCCGCTTCGGGCGCGGTTGTGTGCGGTGTTCCTATGTTCTCCCCCTGTTCTGCGTTGGTTTCCTGTGCGTTCTCAAGTTTACTGCGAGGACTAGAGGAGAAAGAGCAAACATATTGGTGTCAGATAACTGCGTGGCTACCTTCCCCCCAACCTCTGTGGTTACCAGACCAACATCTGTTCTGTCTCACGTGGTTGAAATCTTTGAAAAATAAAACCCAAAACTGATTATAAATGTCATATTTATAAACAATTTGTTACATCCACTGCATTTAGGCTTTTGTAAAAAAAAAAAATACCGCACAACCTCGACAGTGTTGGACATTCTAAATTTAGTTTTTGTTAGCAATATGACAAATAAATTAAGCTATGCCATTATTTTCCTAGATTTTTTTTCAAAAGCCAAATCGTTTCCGAAGCCTTCGATTCTCCAATCATGCAGGTGGCTGGTTTAAGACTCACAAGCAATAGGCTGACAAAACACTATTTTTGGAAGTCGCATTGCATTAACACAAACTACCATAGCACCTGTCCTACGGGCGATGCTGTTCCAAGCATGTAACACGTTCTTCTGACGGCGTGATAAAAGTGTGTACTTTTCATGGTGGATGGCAGTGCACAGGAACCAACGGCATAGATCTCCGACAAAAATCGTCACTCGACCGCACTCCATCGAACCGCGCACCACTAGACAACCTGTGCTGAACCTTAATTAATAACTACACGCACGTAAGTGGGGCACATTCCTCTACACCCCCCCCCCATCGCGCCCAGCAGCCCATACCTAATTTCCGTATACATCGTTACGGGTCTCAACACAACTGAATTTTCAGTAGGAACAAATTGCCCACCCTATCGGCGCTCTTGTGCCACACATTAAACGGCGTCTTCTGATGTCATGATGAAGGTGGAAGGGCGCTTAAGAGGGTTGACGGGAGTGCAACAGTGGGAATTCAGTGACGATTATTTCTACGTTTCAGAAAAGTAATTAATAACTGGAAAGCAAGGCTGAAATATGACATTTACAGCCCTGGTTTTGGACAGATAATAGTGTGAGCATCCAACTCAAGCCGGAACGACAACTCCACAGCTGAGGCTTCAAACAGCATTTTTAAAAATCAATTTTTTGGATCAGGTCACGTAAAAAATTACAGATTATAAAACAGTATCTCATCTCATTGTCTGAAACCGCTTAGTCCTATACAGGGTCACGGTGAGCCGGAGCCTATCCCGGCAGACACAGGGCGCAAGGCAGGGATGCACCCACGATGGGACGCCAGTCCATCGTCGGGCACTGCGGGGCAATTTAGCCTGCGAGCCAATTAACCTATGCAGCAGCATGCTTTTGGACTGTGGGAGGAAACCGGAGTGCCCGGCGAAAACCCACGCGGACACGGGGAGAGCATGCAAACTCCACACAGAAAGGCACCCGAGCCGAGAGATTCGAACCCGGGACCTTCTTGCTGTGAGGCGACAGCGCTAACCACTGGGCCACCGTGCCGCCCTACAGATAATAGTGTGAGCATCCAACTCAAGCCGGAACGACAACGCTACAGATGAGGCTTCAAACAGCATTTTTAAATATCAGGGTGTTTCTGAAAATCACATTTCAACTGATCATGTCCGGATAGCTGAAGTGACATTGGGTGGGAAAACGTGTGCCTGAATACATGGGATTACAATTGCACCAAATTACTAACCTTGTAATTTTGAGCAATTCATGCAATGATTTATGGGGCACATTATGCCTTCTCTCATTACGTAATTTTAGGCAGATAATTGAGACATTAAAAACTAGTTCAAATCGACTTAATCAGCAAAGAGATAGTGCATACGGAACATTAGCGAGAGGAAAAAATAAGTTCAATATTCAGTGGACAGAAGCAACATTGAGCCTTTTTGCATCACAGAATTCAATGAGCTTTAGTCACCAATCTGACGCGAGGATATATTACTAAACATTCACCATCTATTCATAACAAGTAAACCACTCTTGAGTCTTATTTTCTGTAAATGGAAAGTGGTGATTCATTTGCTGGATAATGATATTAAAATACGGAAATGTCAAGGATGCGAATTTGCAAGTAATTCATACGTGCGGGCTTCATAACTAGCGGCCATTCCAATTGCAGAACACAATGTTACCAAGAAACATCATTCATCTCATCTCATTATCTGAAACCGCTTAATCCTATATAGGGTCACGGTGAAGCCGGAGCCTATCCCGGAAACACAGGGCGCAAGGCAGGAATACACCCGACGACGGGACGCCGGTCCATCGCCGGGCATTGCGGGACAATTTTAGTCTGCGAGCCAATCAACCTATCCAGGAGCATGCTTTTGGACTGTGGGAGGAAACCGGAGTACCCGGCGAAAAGCCACGCGGACACGGTGAGAGCATGCAAACTCCACACAGAAAGGCACCCGAGCCGAGAGATTCGAACCCGGGACCTTCTTGCTGTGAGGCGTCAGCGCTAACCACTGGGCCACCGCGCCGCCCTGAAACATCATTATGATTGTCAATACCTACTCTTAATCCTGGGCAGGGGGCAGAGCCTACTTTGCACAAACTTTGATCACGCATACTTTGAATTACTTTCAATGTGGCATCCCCTCGTTGTATGGCCGTGCCAAAACCGAAGTAATGGCTTTCGAGCGAGAGACCCTCGCCATCCACCGACATTGCAGGTGTCTTCTCTTGTTCGATTATTGTTATTTGGTGACCCACTCATGACATCAGTGTCTTTGTGAAATGTACCACGCGGTGGTCATGATGACCTGAATCCTTTGGCAGGATATTATTAAATATAATGGTGTTCCTTCACATTTCCAATGCGTGATCCTTCACAAACATGCCTTTAAAAATGCTGAAAAGATTACCGTAGCAATGGCCATCATAGCATAAATAACTCATTAACTGGGGTGTCCACACAATAGAAATGCGAAGCGGAACACAGTATTAGAATAGTCAGCTAAACCACGCATGGCGCAATTATATATCTGATGAACAAACAGAAAACTTATAAAATGATTAGGTTTGATGCCCACCACGGTTACGTGCCTGCGTGAAGTTTGCACGTTATCCGCGTATCTCCCTGGCTTTTCACCGGGTACTCAAGTTTCTTGCCACAATACAAAGAGACGCTGCTAAGATTAACTGGCCTGTTGACGATATTTTTGGTGGTGCCCTGTGATGAACTGGCGTCTCATCCTGAGCATGCCCCTGCCTTGTGCCATCTTTCTGTCGGGATAGGCTCCGGCTCATTGTGACTGTACAGGATTAAGCAGGAACTATTAGTGATGAGTTGGTAATGAAATAATGTTTTTAGAACACGTGTTTTAGCAGGGAGCTGAGCGGCTGTGCATGCCTCTCAGTTTGATCCCAGCTCTGTGCAGCGCTTTGTGACCCACGGGTGCAGAGCGCTCTAGAAGTGCAAATATTATTATTATTTTTATCTCAGGGCATCCCCTAGTAGCAGCAGTTACCACCTGTCAGTAGCAGCTGGAAGATAGTGACTTAGCACAAGGCTACTAGTGCGCATTAGACTAACCAGTGTGCATTAGACTAACCAGTGTGCATTAGACTAACCAATATGCATTAGACTAACCAGTGTGCATTAGACTAACCGGTGTGCATTAGACCAACCAGTGTGCATTCGAATAACCAGTGTGCATTAGACTAACCAGTGTGCATTAGACTAACCAGTGTGCATTAGACTAACCGGTGTGCATTAGACTAACCGGTGTGCATTAGACTAACCGGTGTGCATTCGACTAACCAGTAGGCAATGCTAATGGCTATGCCTAATGTGGAAACACAATTTAGTACACTTTTGTGAAAGTTGTCTATTTTGGTGTTTAAGATCTTAGCGCTTGTATAATCGCCAGAAATGACAAAAACCTTTTCTATTTTTTACAACTGAATAATTGTAGAGTTTTATTTTTTTTTCATATTTAGGTAAATTATTTTTGCCCATGATGCCAGCACACAATTATTTGGGCGGTACAGTGGCACTTTAGTTTAATGATGGACCTACGAGGGTTGTAGATATCAGATGCTGCGAATGTGGTTTGATAATTAGGGTACATTGTGGACACTGCTCTGTCCTCTGCCATATCAACCAGTCACGGCTAATGAATCTGTTCTAAACATTCCATTTAACAAATCCTGCTGTATATGTGTACTCTAATGCCGCGGAGAGCCTTGCAAATGATATGTTCCATCTCAAAATATTAATCAGTTGCAATGTTCTATAAACATTCCAGAAATATATTTCTTCACGACTGGTTCCAAAAGCTGCTTTTTCGGGGTAGCCGCGTCGATCGCTCCTCCTCTCTTCTTCGCGACGTTTCACCTCCTACGTTGGAGGCATCCTCAGGCATCATGTGAATAAGTGCTTTGTGCGGCTGTGCTATTTTATTTGTCGTAAAGCCACACTCTCGCGCCGTTCCCCTCACTGCCAGGGACAATGTAAAAGTTCCCGTTGTATTTCTGGCATATTTGATTCCAAAACAAACGTAATGTTTATTGACCATCGTGAGGAAGTCAGCTCAGCTCTCGACAGAGCGTCTATAATATATATGCTTGATGATTGCTTACCAAAGCTGTTCTTTTGGGATAGCCGCTTCGAGCGCTCCTCCTCTCTCCTTCGCGATGCTTCACCTCCAAAGTGGCAGTCACATACATTGCTTACTCCTGTACCCCGCGGCGTAGTTAATAGATCTGCCGCTTTACAGCAAGAACAACCCGAGTTTGATTCCTCGCTCGCGTGCCATCATCTGCGGGAGTTTGCGTGGTCCCTCCGTGCCCGCGTTAGAATTTGATCCAGGTACTTTCTCGCACCTTCCAGAAAGAAACCTGTTGTCGTTTTTAATTGGCCTGACTAAACTTGCCCATAGAGCCCTGTGATGGCATCGCGGGCCTTCTGTCCTGTGGCCCCCCCCACAACCCTCACCAGGATCAAAGCAGGTGCTGATAATGATAGTCATGCCCTCTGTATCTCCACCACGTGTTATTCGAAAAATATAATATCGTGGCCGAACGAAATGCATAACACGTGCAAAATAATAGTTTTATGGTAAACTGTCATCATAATATCACCATGATAAATCAATTGCTGGATCACAGTCTCTTCAAGCTGTCACCTTCATCTCCAACGATCCTGCGATGTAATGAATTCATAACATTAAATCGTTTAAGCCACAAATGAACACACAACGATACAGCATCTCATTAAATGCAGCTGCAGAAGCCATGGCACCTTCAAAATTAAAATGAGAGTAAAATGTACATACTAAATGTGAAGGCACGGCTCATACAGGGTTCTGCCACTACGGGTAAAGGTGTAGCCTGCAATTTCTTACTCGCGCCACTGCTGGCAGAAGGCCCTCTATTAGAGGTATCCATTGAGGTCCCCTTGGGAGAATATTTTGGTCCTGCTCTCCCATGCCGATCAGGAGCCCTATTTTACCAGATCAGAGCCACGTGCAGCCTGCCAGTCAACCGTGAGAGTCGACGTTTTTTCGCACAGTTTAATGCTGTAGAGTCGCTGCATTGCCTTGCGATTGTGTACACTTATTGCGTTGCGTTAGCTGGAACGTTCGTGGTATAGCAGGAATCCCGCATCGAGAGCGTGCAAGCTCACTGGATATCTTCTGCTGTAATGACAACCGGTTGAACCAATTATTATTTTTGTCGCTTATTTTATGCCCTCTAAATTATAGCCATTATTTCACTGTCAATAAAACTGTTCTCGTGTTGTTGTTGCTGTCAACATGCCGTTCTCTCCACAGCTGAGATTTTTTTTAAACAAAAGAAAACGCTATTGCTGCTGATTTGCTGTTCTTATGTTGCTGTTGTTGCTGACATGCCGTTATCTCCACAGCTCTGTGCAGCGCTTTGTGACCCTTGG
The DNA here is from genome assembly GCA_036362905.1 of Mordacia mordax. Classification (NCBI taxonomy): domain Eukaryota; kingdom Metazoa; phylum Chordata; class Hyperoartia; order Petromyzontiformes; family Petromyzontidae; genus Mordacia; species Mordacia mordax. Next base: position 3,711,500 of record JAZEWT010000019.1, on the reverse strand, counting down.
GTAATAAAACACTGTATAAGTGCAATTATTATTATTATTAGATATCTGTCCAATGGTTGGATACCCATTTATACCATTTAATTGGTCGATTCCATCATAATATATAGGACTCATTGCCTGGCTGGTTGGCGCCGGCTGACTGCATGCCCCCCCCCTCCACCTTTCCTACAGCGCCTCGGCACCTCTGGCTACCACTAAATCAATATATTATCAATTATTATAAGAACTCATGATTATTATAGGGCGGCGCGGTGGCCCAGTGGTTAGCGCTGTCGTCTCACAGCAAGAAGGTCCCGGGTTCGAATCTCTCGGCTCGGGTGCCTTTCTGTGTGGAGTTTGCATGCTCTCCCCGTGTCCGCGTGGGTTTTCGCCGGGCACTCCGGTTTCCTCCCACAGTCCAAAAAACATGCTGCTACATAGGTTGATTGGCTCGCAGGCTAAATTGCCCCGCAGTGCCCGGCGATGGACTGGCGTCCCATCGCGGTATATCCTTGCCTTGCGCCCTGTGTCTGCCGGGATAGGCTCCGGCTTCACCCTGTATAGGACTAAGCAGTTTCAGACAATGAGATGAGATGAGATGATTATTATATTTAAGAAACTAGCCCAGCATTTCACCGGCTAGCCCAGAAGTACGAATCGAACCGACACAAAGTCTGGATCGACAGGCCGGTGCACTGACTATTACACAACTGCAGACTCCCCAGCAGAGATTATGTTACGGGATGAATAGATAAGACCGCTTCCTGTGGGTGTCGAGATCTGGGTGGCTCGAGCGCTAAGCTTAAGCAAGCAGAATCCTGCACGGGCTTAATTGGCACTGGAGTCAATATAATGGGCTTACTTTTGGCAGCTGCCTCCGCTGGGGTGGCTAAGTGAGTCTGCCAGCGGTTAGCGTTGCTAACGACGATGCCACTGCAGGTGGACCCATGTAGCCCCGATTCTCGAGCCGCGTAACTTGACCAGCAGCTGGGACGCGTCCTGCTTGGGGACGCTGGAGTGTCAGCGGGTTCCAGCGTGATGGCAGCATGGTGGCGTCTTCTCACTGGAGTCGCTCGCCGCTTCTCGAAACGCTCGTACTCCAGAGCGGCATGAGGAGCGACCAGAGCTGACGCTGCGGCTGCGCACGCCTCGAGGTCGCCGGGATTCTTGTCGCACCTCTTCAGTGTCCCTGGCAACTGAGAATTATCATTGGAGCCACACACGAACAACCGCTCCCACTCGACAATGTTAAACGGGTTCTTCAACGCGTGGAATCTGCACGGCATTGCTTATGGGCCAGAGTCCGTTCGCTTCTCTCGCAGAAGCATCGTGACCCTAATAAGTTCCCCCGCCACTGTGGAGAGCAAGCAGGTCCATTGCATGTCTTCACACGTGCAAGATGAACACATATTTAAAGGGATGAGGTACATTTTGCTGCAGTGTTCAACTCATCTTCATTAGTCATGGTCAATCCACTGCTGGATGAAAGACTATCTGCGTGTCATATATGTGCTCTCCCCGTGTTATACGTGCGTTTCCTCCGGGATCTCTTGTTTTCTACCCACAACTTAAAAAAAATGGCAAATACAATCATAAAATATGAGACAGTGTCTGGCTGGTTGGCGCCTTCCTACTCACCTTCCTACTCCTCGCCTCCCTGTGTTTTGCTCGTTCCTTTGAAGTATTCACCCTCTCTCTCTCTCTTCGACAATGAACGAACACGGACGCGCTATTCACTCCAATTATTATGTTTAAATGTCGGTTTCGCGGTGGCGCAGTGAGTAGCGCTGCTGCCTCACAGCAAGGAGTCCCGGGTACCTTTCTGTGTGGAGTTTGCGTGTTTTCTCTCCCCGTGTGCGCGTGGGTTTCCACCCACCCGTTCAAAGAAACGCTGCTGCCTCGGTTCATTGGCCTGCTGAATAAATTGCCACCCCCCAAAAAAGGCCCAGCTTTGTACCGGCGTCACATCCTGAGTGTAGCCCCGCTTTGCGCTGTCTGCCGGGATAGGTTCCGCCCTCCTGAGACCCTCGGCAGGATTAAAGCGGGTTCTGAAACCGACTGACTGACGTGTCTGAATGCAAATGCTGGTAACTATGTGTTTGAAGGGAGTTGCGGTTCTGTTCGCTCTCGCCAGCTGTCACATAAGCGTGTAGCCCAGAGCTATGTGTGTCGCGCAAGGCCATAGTCTAATAACATTAAGGCTGTATGGTACCAATGTGGAGACTAAGATTCCAATAATAATCATGAGAATGCAATCCATAGCGCCCCACGGGAGTCATGCAGGCGGTCAGCCGGCGCCAACCCACCAGACACTGCTTTCTATAAATGATGACATCACGTGTCAAAATGACTAATAAGTCAGTTTTTAATTGTGAGAGGAAAACAGAAAACCCAGAGAAAATGCCACACAGAACAGGGGCAGAACACACAAACGTGCCCCGAGGTAAGAATCGGACCGCCTCGGACAAAACTTTCTCTCCGTGCTGCTCAGACGTTACCACTGCACCACCCAGACGTTACCACTGCACCACCCAGACGTCCACTCTGACCTGTGCCGCGTAAGCAGAGCAGTTTGTTCCACAGCCGTTTGGTATCGGAATTCGTTTTTTGAAGTGAGGAGTCTTTACACTATCACACTCGAGGAAGCAAATTTGTGTGGGTTCATACTTTATCACCCATTAGCGTCTTTACAGCGACACTTCTAGTTTGTAGCTGACTATAACTGTGTTATGATGATTGCTTCGAAAAGCTGCTCTCTCGAGACAGCCGCGTCGATGGCTCTCTCTCCTCTCCTCGCGACGTTTCGCCTCACACGTTGGAGGCATCCTCAGGCGAAGTGTTCGTGCGCGGCTTCTATTGTCTCCTTATATGTGTGGGCGTGATGCGTGTGTTCTTTGTTGTGTGAGTCCGTTTCTAGGTCACTTTGACACTAATTTCCATATCCTATTCCCACCCCCGGAGCTGTGATTTCCCCATCCCTGTGTTATCGTTTTTTTTCTACCTACATTTATTTTAATTGAGCAGCAAAGCCATCGATTACAAAAACCGATGGATGGTTTGAAAATCCTTAAGTCAGAAGTAAGAGCATTCATTAAAAGAATGCAAAACAACCAAGCTACACGAGCAGATTGAATAACAGTAGAACAAATAAAATGTTTGGAAAACTTTGGCTTCGAAAAATTGACGGATATCATCAAGGAAAGTCGTGACGCCTGCTCAGAAACACATATTGCTTCCTTCGTTGGCTGAAAAATTATTAGTATCGCTTATTTTCTGCCCATCTCTAAATTATGGCTATTGTTTGACTTTCAATTGAACAGCTCTGATATTGTTGTTGCTGACGTTATTGTTGTTGATATGCCGTTCATATGTCGTTGTTGTTTGTTGACAGAGCATTTTCTCCACAGCCCTGTGTAGCGCTTTGTGACCATCGGGTGAAAAGTGCTCTGGAAATGCCACCATTATTGTCATTATGACTGTGGAGAGATGCTTGAGGATCTCAGTAAATCCATCTTTATTGCACTTTTCAATAAACCGAGAGCTTTAGAATGAGACCTCCAGAGAGCCATTAGTCTAATGAGCCACGGAATAAAGATCCTCTTAAAAATGTTGATGCCCAGAGCCAGAAGCAGAATAAAAATAAAAAGTTCAATGTGGTTTTGTTGAAGATTGAGGTACAACAAATGCCACTATTATCCGAATGCTTTCAGACAGGGCAATTGAAATAAAGAGAGAGATCTCTCTTTGTGTTTCATTGACTATAACAAAGCAATGTAATGATGTAGGTTTTCACTGCTCAATGCATGATGATTGCTTCGAAAAGCTGCTCTCTCGCGGGACAGCCGCGTCGATCGCTCCCTCTCCCCTCTCCTCCCGACGTTTCCCCTTGCACGTTAGAGGCATCCTAACGCGCGAGGCGAAACGTCGCGAGGAGAGGGGGAGCGATCGACGCGGCTGTCCCGAGAGAGCAGCTTTTCGAAGCAATCATCAGGGTTGACAATTGATGGACAGAATTGAACAACCTGCGTTATGCGGATGATCTCATCTCATTTCACTGTCAGAAACCGCTTAGTCCTGTACAGGGTCGCGGTGAACCGGAGCCTATCCCGCAGACACAGGGCGCAAGGCAGGGATACACCAACGATGGGACGCCAGTTCATCACCGGGCACTGCGGGTAATTTAGTCTGCAAGCCAATTGACTTATGCCACAACATGTTTTTTGGACTGTGGGAGGAAACCGGAGTGCCCGGCAAAAACCCACGCGGACACGGGGAGAGAACATGCAAACTCCACACAGAAAGGCACCCGAGCCGAGATTCGAACCCGGAACCTTCTTGCTGTGAGGCGACTGCGTTACCCACTGGGCCACCGTGCCACCCAATATATATTATAGTAAATACTAAACATGCATTACATTTAGCTTGGTACACAGATCTCCGGTTTGTCTCTTCTACTGGGTATCTATGTCGCTTAATCATAGGTACATTGCGTGTATTATATATAGCTCTGTATATATCCAGTATGCAGGCGGTCATAGTGCAATGGATAACACACTGGACTTGCAGTCTCAAGGTCGCTATCTTGATTTCATGGCGTGATATTTTCTTGAATCCCAGGAAGCTTCACTCTTCTGTGCCCAGCCGGTGTGAGTGGAAACACTAGCGTCAGTGTAGCCACAGAATACGTCTCTTAGAATAACGTGTGGGTGCTTCCATTCATTAATAATCCATTCTTCTTAATGCTGTACGTGGCCGCTGTGAGCCTCAGCCTACCCTGGCAAACATTGTGCAAGGCAGGGCCACACTCATAACAGGACGCCAGTCCGCCGTCGGGCACAGGAGTCATTTTATTAACCAGGCCAATTAACCTGTGACAGCGGATGTGTCTTTGGACTATGGGAGATAATGTCTAGCCAGCGCGGAAGACTAGACCAATACCCCGCTGAGAGGTTCTCTCTGGAGCTCCCTTTCACAGAGACCCATTTCAGCAGGAATTGTGTAACAAAGTAACGCCAGAGTTTTCATCTTGAGAGACTCTCTCTCTCTCTCTCATTACTTGCCCCTTTGTAGATTTCAGATATATAAGTTCTGTAGCACTAGTACATCACGCTTGCACACACACACTCCTGCCCTGTTTTACTGTAGGCATCACACGCTGTAGCGATGTAGATTTTTTTCAAATTTTCAACTATGCATCACATGATAGCTGCGAAAAGATGCTGTTTTGGGATAGCCTCCTCGATCGCTCCCCCGCTCTCCTTCAAGACGTTAAGCCTCACACGTTTGAGGCATCCTCAGGCGCTGTGTGTGTGTGTGTCACGTGTATGACTCCTATTCATATGTAAGTACTATGTATATGTTAAGTCCCTTCTACAGCGTTGCTTTCCACCAGGCACAATGGAAGAAGTGCGGGGGCCCGTTTTTAAGGGTTCCATTGTCTTGCTGGACCCCGCGCCCTTTTCTCATTGTTTCCGGTACAAAGCAACTCTGGGATGGCGAAAGAGCAGCTTTTTGGAAGCAATCTTATTTCACACGATGTCCGCAACAAAATAAACAGCGCGCAAACTAACTCGTGACATAAAGGGTGGCCACGAAGTCTCTTTCGCAAAGAGCATGCTGCAAAAATCCTTGGGGGGGTGGGGGTGGCGGTTCTGGCAAATTATGCACCCGCACCTTGGGAATTGAGCGGCACGGTGGCCCAGTGGTTAGCGCTGTCGCCTCACAGCAAGAAGGTCCCGGGTTCGAATCTCTCGGCTCGGGTGCCTTTCTGTGTGGAGTTTGCATGCTCTCCCCGTGTTCGCGTGGGTTTTCGCCGGGTACTCCGGTTTCCTCCCACAGTCCAAAAGCATGCTCCTGGATAGGTTGATTGGCTCGCAGACTAAAATTGTCCCGCAATGCCCGGCGATGGACTGGCGTCCCGTCGTCGGGCGTATTCCTGCCTTACGCCCTGTGTTTTCCGGGATAGGCTCCGGCTCACGTGACCTTATATAGGATTAAGCGGTTTTCAGATAATGAGATGAGATGGGATATTGTGTCTACTGTGGCCCAGTGAGTGGCCCAGTGGGTGGCGCTGTCGCCTCACAGCAAGAAGGTTCCGGGTTCGAATCTCGGCTCAGGTGCTTTTCTGTGTGGGAGTTTGCGAGTTTTCTCCCCGTGTCCGAGTGGGTTTTCGCCGGGGACTCCTGTTTCCTCCCACAGTCCCATAAAACATGCTGCCGCATAGGTTAATTGGCTTGCAGACTAAATTGCCCGCAGTGCCCGGTGATGGACTTGCGTCCCATCGTGGGTATATCCCTGCCTTGTGTCATGTGTCTGCGGGGATAGACTCCGACCCACCGCGACCCTGTACAGGATTAAGCGGTTTCTGATAATGAGATGAGATGATGAGAATCATGTAACCCTCCAGATATCATTAATTTAACGTCGTGCATTGAGGTTTAGACTTCTAACCGTGATAGTGCAACACTTTGTCTCTGAGCGGTTTCCAACAGTCCCATAACTGCCTTAAGCCGCTAGTGTTTTGAAGCACCTTCACCATATCATCCGTGTGTCTGAAACAATTTTAATCACTTACCTTTGTTTTACTCTTCTCTAACTCTTCGTGGTCTAACACCGAGGTTCCCATCTATAACACTGTGACTCCTATTTCTAACACTGACTCCTATCTCTAACACTGTGACTCCGATCTCTAACATTGTGGTATACCTCTAACACTGTGACTCCCATCTCTAACACTGTGACTCCTATCTATAACACTGTGACTCCTAGTTCTAACACTGTGACTCATATCTCTAACACTCTGACTCCCATCTCAAACACTGGGATTCCCATCTCTAACACTGTGACTGTTGAGCGATGCGCCACTCTCTGTGTTGCTTGGCCTGCTGAGTAAATTACACCAGGGAAGGCACCCGCGTGATGTGTTGGTGTCATCCTGTTGGTGGCCCTCCCTTGTGCCCCATGTCTCCAGCGGTGGGCTCCGGACCCTGTTCCCTATGATCACCTGCACATGCGCAGCTAGAAAGAGCTTGATTCCAATATCAGTTCCCTGTACCCCCAACCTTCTGGCCATTTGCTGTGAGCCAATGATACTTTTACTCCCTCGCTACATCCATCGGGGTGCTGGCAACAAAAAGCCTATCAACCTGCCTACAATTGATTTCCCTACCTCCATCCCTGTATTAAGCCCTAAATATGGAGGAAATACAAGTTAGACCTTTTACAGCTCAACGTTGTTTGCGAAAAATACCATTGGTCAGAGCCCCTCTTCCAGCACACACATGGCCGGCAATTGAAACCCAACTATCCCTGCTCAATGTGTGCTCTCTGAACACCAAAAAAGCCCCTCCCATCACTGAGCTGATCTCGGACAACAGTCTGGACCTGCTCTGCCTAACAGAGACCTATCAACGTCAAGGTGATTTTCTCACATTGAATCAGGCTCTACCACGAGACTTTGAACTCCATCAGAAGGCTCGTTCAAAGGGCCGTGGTGGCAGCCTGGCAGTTCTCCACCATGTGTCTGCTGACATCTGACCGATTCCGTCACCGACCTTCAATTCATTCGAGCAAATGTCTCTGGAGGGCGGCGCGGTGGCCCAGTGGTTAGCGCTGACGCCTCACAGCAAGAAGGTCCCGGGTTCGAATCTCTCGGCTCGGGTGCCTTTCTGTGTGGAGTTTGCATGCTCTCCCCGTGTCCGCGTGGGTTTTCGCCGGGTACTCCGGTTTCCTCCCACAGTCCAAAAGCATGCTCCTGGATAGGTTGATTGGCTCGCAGACTAAAATTGTCCCGCAATGCCTGGCGATGGACCGGCGTCCCGTCGTCGGGTGTATTCCTGCCTTACGCCCTGTGTTTCCGGGATAGGCTCCGGCTTCACCGTGACCCTATATAGGATGAAGCGGTTTCAGATAATGAGATGAGATGAAATGTCTCTGGACTGGAGGTCAGCTCAACCTGTGAAATTGTTGTTGCTCTACCGCCCACCTGGAGCCTCCACTACTTTTGTCAATGAACTGCCTGAGCTGCTTTCCAATCTGTGCTCCAGTTCTGAAACGATCTTCATTCTTGGCGATTTCAACATCCGCGTTGACTCTCTGAAGATCCCTCTTGCAAACTGGTGTTGCCACTATGTAAATGGCGTTTGTTCGGCAGGTCCGTGGTGGAGGAGGGGAGGCATCAGCACCAACATGTGTGTAATATTCTCCACCCTGGAAGGAACTGCAGCTGACACTTAACATCCCAAAAGCCTCCTCCTCTCTCCTTCGTGATGTTCAGTCACAGGATGACCAAAGATGCCTCCAGTGTGGGATGTGACACCTCGCAATGGAAGAAAAGAGTTTCACAGTTAACCCGCCCGAAAGAGCAGCTTTTCGAAGCTATTATCACGCTTCGAGCCGTGAAAACGTTTGCTAAGTACATTTAATAAGAGCGCCATCTAATAAAACACAGTTAATCTTGAACGCATGATGCTTTGCAATCTTTGAAGAACTCATCTCATTATCTGAAACCGCTTAATCCTATATAGGGTCACGGTGAGCCGGAGCCTATCCCGGAAACACAGGGCGTAAGGCAGGAATACACCCGACGACGGGACGCCGGTCCATCGCCAGGCATTGCGGGACAATTTTAGTCTGCGAGCCAATCAACCTATCCAGGAGCATGCTTTTGGACTGTGGGAGGAAACCGGAGTACCCGGCGAAAACCCACGCGGACACGGGGAGAGCATGCAAACTCCACACAGAAAGGCACCGGAGCCGAGAGACTCGAACCCGGGACCTTCTTGCTGTGAGGCGTCAGCGCTAACCACTGGGCCACCGCGCCGCCCTTTGAAGTATTAAGCTCTCTCTGGATGAGTCACGGACGACTATTGATTGGCTGGGTGGGACAGTGGGTGGTTGAGTGAGTGGATGATTGCGTCACTCAGTGGCTGTGATGGTTGAGTAACTGAATGGGTAGATTGGGTCGAAGACAGCAGCACTCAGGGAACTGTCTCAGTGTCTATTTGACGAGGTCAAAATCTGCTGTCAACTCGAGTGGATCATGACGAGCACATCATCTAGAAACTAGCTACGCGTATTGCAGGCGGGTGTTTTATTATTATTATTAATATACGTAGTGTAAAATAACAATGGGACAGAAAACTTACGTAAAGGTGTAGGTTTGCCACTGCTCTATGAATGCGAATATCTGCCCAGAGCAATTCTTCCAGGATAGCCGTATCGAGCGCTACTCCTCTCTCCTTCGCGACGTTTCGTTTCCCACGTGGGAGACATTGCGGGGACACGAGGGGGGGGCAGTGTCACGAAGGGGCGAGGAGGGAATTAATCAACACGGCTATTGCAAAAGGAGCAGCTGTAGAGAGCAGTGTTAATCCAACCTACATCAGTAAAATATGACGATATTTTAAAAAAATTATCTATAAGAAATGAAAAAAAGTTGCCCGGTCTTCAATGCATGCCAACTGTTGCACAGCATAGCTCTGTAAAAGCACAGTATTTAGTTCAGTCTCGTGGGAGCCAGACCCTATGCCAGCAGACACAGAGCGTAAGGTGGAGCTACACCCAGGATGTGACGCCAGTACATCGCAGAGCACTCTACCGTTGGATAAGAGGTCCATTTCAGGAACAATGTAGAATAAAACGGATAGCGAAGCATGCTGACAATTTTCACAGCAACATCAATAACACAACGCATTCGGTATGAGTTTACTACACAACGTTCGCAAAATTGTGCGTAAAATAAGTTGGTTATTTTATGAAAACTGCAGCTATATTGCGTGCATTGCCAATTGAGCATCCTTTGTCAAGCAGTGGCATTTCCAGACACGTTCAGTGTTATTCTTGTGGCTCTAATGTGATTTTTGACAGCTGCCAATCACGACGATGGTGCAGTCGGACTCTAGAGCAAAGACTAGTCTCCGTGTCAAAGATCATCCAACGGAAGGAAATAAAGTGGAACTTTTTCTCAATTATCATAAAGTGAAATATAGTGGAACTTTTTCTCAATTATCATAAAAGTGACGTCAATATCCAAGCGAGGCACCAGCCCTCGTACATATGTCTGGCTGTGGAGATTTTTGTCACATTAAACTGAAACATACATGTATTGTGTTTTCCAGATCTGGAATTATGTCAACTGTAAGCAACAAAATGTAATAAGTAGAACAGGTTTTAACCATTTCTGGCAATTATGCAGGTGTAAGATCTTAAAACACCAAAATAGACACATTTCACAATGTGTCTAATTTGCAAAAACCACACATACTTGTGGCAAAATACGCAAACAGGAAGCTTTGATAACATATGCATTGTCCTTCAAACTGTTCGGCCTACACCAGACATCGCTTTCTTTTGAACCTGATTGTCAGTGTCAGCCAGATGATGCCAAAAGGCAGTCAGCTCAGGACAATGCAATATCAAAGCTTAGTGGCTCAGGTGGAGCTGTCAACAGCTCCACCTGAGCTGTAAGCAACAAGCCTACATAGTTGGATTCCACTTGGAGACTTCAGTAATCATGCTGAGACCATTAACATTCGTCACACAGCTTGACAATTTGTCGGGAACACGGTTGCCTCTCTGAATTCAAACTCATTTCCTGGCAACCAGATGAAGAAATTTATCCCTAGTTGATGCAATCAGCTTTGCTTATTGGAACATCACACTGAGGTCCCTAGTGCCCTGAATCATTGGCCCAGCCAAGCTCCTGGTGAGAAAACCAACCTACACTCTCTGTAAGTGGCAATTCTCCACTGAACTACATATAAATTTAGATTCCTACTGCGTGTGCTGTCCATGGCAAATGGGGCCCTCTATAAAACATCAATCAGTACCAACAGAATGTTAGTGGTGTTATCTTCACCGTCTTACATATGAGCCATCTCTATTTGCACATATTTCATTAAAGAGTAAAGCATTTCTGTTCGGCCTGGACTTTGCAATACCGATTATGCATTGCAGAGAACAAATATTACGAAAAAGGTCGTCAAACTTTTAAGTAAAAACTGAACAGAACATACAATTCGTGGAAATACAAAAGCAAAACTCATGAAGGATGTATAAACCTTAAGGTTATATGCTCATTGAAACAGACTTACACAATGTAATAATTTAAGGAAGCGCCTTTTAAAATCTCGCCAGAGAAACTCCCTCTACCTTATGCATGTGTAATGACTCGGAAACGCCGTAGAACTCCAGGTGTGTTTATTTCAACACCAAATTTGGGGTAATGACTTCAGGGCTTAACGCCAGGGGTAACGGTAAGCACAGTAAATCTCATCTCATCTCATTGTCTGAAACCGCTTAGTCCTATAGAGGGTCACGGTGAAGCCGGAGCCTATCCCGGCAGACACAGGGCGCAAGGCAAGGATATACCGACGATGGGACGCCAGTCCATCGCCGGGCACTGCGGGGCAATTTAGCCTGCGAGCCAATTAACCTATGCAGCAGCATGCTTTTTGTACTGTGGGAGGAAACCGGAGTGCCCGGCGAAAACCCACGCGGACACGGGGAGAGAACTCGCAAACTCCACACAGAAAGGCGCCCGAGCCGAGAGATTCGAACCCGGGACCTTCTTGCTGTGAGGCGACAGCGCTAACCGCTGGGGCCACCGCGCCGCCCACCAATCATTCGAAGGAAGCGAATTTGAGGGAGTTGGGAGACACTGGGAACAGTTTGGAAGAGGTGGGAAACTGGGAAAATATGCGAGTTTCACCAGACCTCTCCCGAGGTCCTTGTTTTCAGGACGTCACACATCCCAAGTCAGCTTACCTTATGGGTACTTTTTTGCCAGTATACAAATATAAGATTACAATAGGTTTTACCGTATCTGGCGATTATGCAGGTGTTAAGATCTTAACATACGTTTGCAATTGCTATAAAAATCTAATAATAACAAAAATCTAGCCAGAGAGAGAGAGAGTGGTCGGATATCTCATTACTGGGAGCAAATTTCTATCTGTTTATATGGTAATGCTATGGCAGTGTCGCGTATGGCTACATGTCCAGGTCTGATAGACATGTGGTGCCCAGCCTCGACCGTGCCAGGCCACGTGCAGGTGGCGAGTGCGTGAAGCTTCCCCCCACCCCCCTCCACTGGGTCCGTGCAAGTTGCCAGTGGAGTCACAGGGCGCGGGGCGGGCCGATGGGGGAATGTGTTTGCCACCCACGCTGGGCGGCTGATGAGTGACAAGGGGTGGCAGGTAAAGCGGGTGCGTAAGTGGATATAAGCGGGTGTGAGGAGGGACTAGGAAGAGGCTGCCGTGAAGATGTAGGGGAGCGCTGATGTGTGTGTGTGGGGGGGGTGGGTGGTGGACCGGTGTGGGCTGCTACCCGCTCGTACGTTGGGTTGAAATTCAAGCATTGAAAACCTCCAGAAGGCCCCTGCATCATCTCTCGCCGCTGGTCTCTTGTCGCTGACTGGGTGAGCGCATCGCTGAGCGATGGTGAAACCGCTACGCTGCCGCTGAAGAACCCCTGGCCGCACGGCCGCCGCGCCACACATAGCCGCACGCGCCGCACGGCCGCACATATCCACACGTGCCACACGGCCGCACGCGTGCCGCACGGCCGCACACGTGCCACACGGCCGCACCCTGCCTTGCGCCCTGTGTCTGCCGGGATAGGCTCCGGCTCACCGCGACCCTGCACAGGACTAAGCGGTTGCTGACAATGAGATGAATTACGTTGCGCGGTTACTTTCCGGGGCGGCGCGGTGGCCCAGTGGTTAGCGCTGTCGCCTCACAGCAAGAAGGTCCCGGGTTCGAATCTCTCGGCTCGGGTGCCTTTCTGTGTGGGAGTTTGCATGTTCTCTCCCCGTGTCCGCGTGGGTTTTCGCCGGGCACTCCGGTTTCCTCCCACAGTCCAAAAGCATGCTGCTACATAGGTTGATTGGCTCGCAGGCTAAATTGCCCCGCAGTGCCCGGCGATGGACTGGCGTCCCATCGTCGGTACATCCTTGCCTTGCGCCCTGTGTCTGCCGGGATAGGCTCCGGCTCACCGCGACCCTGCACAGGACCAAGCGGTTGCTGACAATGAGATGAATTACGTTGCGCGGTTACTTTCCGATGGCAGTGGGAGTAAATTGGAGAACACACTCGCTGCGCGCAGAAACGTGTCCAAGTATAGAATTGATCCCAAGTTCGTTTTTGCTGCGAGGCACGACTGTCAAAACTGCAGCGCACTTCCACCCACGCGTGCGAAGGCCGTATTCGGTATCGTTTCGTGCCACGTTCCCCAGAGCTGCCTTAGGCATCGATTGAACCCATTATGTTGTCCACAAAATAGAGCCTTGCCGATAGCTATGATAAGTCTTGAAACCGAGATTTCCGACCGCAATCGGCAGATGGTCCCCAGCATCAATCGGAACGGCACAAAATAAACATTGGACTAAAATTACATTCAACATCACCAGTGCCAAGACTTTCTTTCAAAGCGGCGCATTTTACAGTTGCTAAACTTATACGAGTCTAAGACGGTAGGGTCCTGCAATAGTGGACTGTAAATGTAATTGTCCCCAAGCTGGAGACAAGGCAGTCTCTAGTGGCGGGGAGCTGACCGTCAAATGGTGCCGGAGGCTTTTGCGAGTTTTTATGCCCATATTATATGAGTGAGACACCACCCAGTACGTGTTTAATAAAAAAATAACCGTATATTTTCTATTTTGCGTTTTTCACAGTGGAAAATTTGTATTGCAAAATATTTTAAAACGTACTCAGATTTAGTTCGTTAAATGGTCCAATTAGCGGACAGATTTGGTCCTTGGGAACAATTTGTTTTAGTTGAACCCTTGAATTGTCTGCTCACAATGCTTTACCATTAAAATGTTAATGCTACACATACACCCCAATTTTCGTATGATGGCACGGTGGCGCCGCGAGTAGAACTTTTGCTCCAAAGTAAGTTCGATTTCCAGCAGGGTACCTTTCTATCTTCAGCTTGCATCTCCTGCCCATGTTTGCGTGGGTATTCACCAGGTACTCCGCTTTCTTCTCACATTCCAAAGACATGCAGCCTAGGTTAATTGCCCTGACTAAATTGCCCAATAGGTGTCCTGAGATATTGAAAATTGTTGATCCCTTTTCAGTATAAAAAATAAAATCTGACTGACATACATTTGTCCACTCATTAAAAATTGTTATAGTGCCTGTCTACAATAACCCAAACACTGTGTCTCAAATAATTACCTCCGTGGCCTTCAAGAGGCAATCACAGATGGTGGAGGAATCTCATCTCATTATCTGAAACCGCTTAATCCTATATAGGGTCACGGTGAGCCGGAGCCTATCCCGGAAACACAGGGCGCAAGGCAGGGATACACCCGACGACGGGACGCCAGTCCATCGCCGGGCATTGGTGGAGGAATGGTGACACAGTAGTCAGTGTGCTGTCCTTTGAATCATGGAACATGGGTTTTATTCCTCGCCACATATAGCACGAGTGGTGAGTTTTAGGTGAACCAGCCCTGGCCCTCTCCTTCATCAACCCACACCGATCAATGCGGTGACGTTTCGCTCAGCAAAGACACCGATCGTCCATCCTTTTTGATGATGACTGAACGAGGAAAATGCAAGACGCCACCAATTATGGCGTAAATTATTGTTCTTAAATATTTTTGCAAGCGCGACGAGACCAAATTGAATTATAAATATCCTGCCCCATAGATTTGTCGGAGACATCGTATAACTTTGCTTAGCAATTAACTTCGGAATAGCCTTGTCTTTCGCATGAAGATGCCTCCACTGTGGGAGGTGAGGCCGTCGCGCCGGAGAGTGGAGAAGCACTCGACACGGTTGTCCTGAAAGAACAGCTTTGCTGAGCAATTCTCATACGTCGAGCCGTGTAAACGTACGTCAGCACATTGTCGTAATTATTTAAGCAGGGAAGCTTTAACGAGTCTCAGTTATTTGTTTACAATCCTGTTGAGATTCTATGCAGTAGTGGCCATCGATCAATAGCAGCAGCCCATCTATATTCCTGGTGATTCATTTGTAGGTATGTTTTCTAACATATATGGAACTGCAAACAACACAACATTCACACCGTGCGGCCAACGCAGAAAATCAAAATTTCTATTCGGAAAAAAAAAATCCTAACAATAAGACCAGCCTCCACATAAACAGGTTGCCTCTTATACCCTTTTACCGGTTTCCATTAACATTGTGTATTGGAGAATCAAATTATACATTGATTTGTTCTTAATTGTATTCATTTTCTAATTATATATATATTTAGGAAAGGTTTGACGCACAAACAAGCATGTTTAAATTATGGTGGGGAGGTTGCGTTGCTGTTGTGCATTTTCGGACCCACTGGCGTCTTGTTGCCCGGAGATTTTTTTTTTAGCGAAATGAATTAAATATTTAGAGATCCGGGTTGACAAACAAGTGGCGCAGGCGAAAATGCACTGTAGAGTATTGTATGTCAATGAAATTGCTCTCCCTGAAGGCAGAAGATTTATGTTTTAGACATGCATGAGATACTGAGATACACAAGCATTGTTCTGGTCAGCATAATTGCGGTCAGTCGATGCAAAAAAATGATTAATCACTTAATAGACATTTAATTTTCTTGGCTACATACGAAAAAAAATACTCAGTGAGTGTCCAAGCTCTGGATACGGGATTCCTGTGATGCAACTGACATTTGAACTAACCAACGCAAACAATATATAGGGGAAGAGTCATTTCGATTTTTGATATTTTCATAACGTTTCAAATAATATCCGTAGGAGAACAGAAGCAAGCAGAAAGGACAAAAAAAGACTAAATATTGCCTCCTCTTTGAACATCGTCTCGAGATATGGATGCACTTAGAGGCTCCACAAACCTCACAATGTTGTTGTAAGTGAACAGAAGATCTGAAACGTTGAAATTAACAATGGGCCATTTTCAAATGTTGCTTTGACCAGCAAACCTAGTTTACTCTGCGACGAAAGCGCAACTTCAATAATTGCCCTATTTAAAAAAAAAAATCGTAGTTTATCTGCCTGATTCAAATTCATAGACGGCCTCCTAGTGAGGCCTCCTCCTACTGAGACTGTCTGTGTGGGATTTGATTGACGCTCTGTGGTTGAATGCATTTGCCCGAGAGCGATTCGCCGGGCACAACAATGACGGGTGTCTTGGCACGGTGACATAGTGATTAGCGCTGCTTCCTCGTAGCAAGAAGACCCTGAGTTCAATTCCCTGCCCGGGTGCCTTTCCGTGTGGAGTTTACATGTTCGCCCCGTGTTCGCGTGGGTTGTCGCCAGGTACTCCGATTTCCTCCCACAGTCCAATGGCATATTGCCTGGGTTAGCCCTCCTGACTAAATTGCCCTGAGATGTTGTAACTTGCTTTCCCATCTCCGCTAGACAACTGTTGAAACGAGCCACACTGCTCAACGCTTCCTTCCAGCTGAAACCACGATAGGCATCACTTTGTCAAGTATGGTGATGAAAAGCTTAACCGCAAATAAATATTGTAAATGGAATTTCATTACCATTATTATAATTAACGAGAGGCTTATTCAAATAGAGGGCAGCGTGGTGGCTCAGTGAATAGCACAGCAAGAAGGTCCCGGGTTCAATTCACAGCTCGGGTGCCTTGCTGTGCGTTATTAGCGTGTTCTCTCTCTCTCTGCGTTCGCGTGGGTTTTTACCAGGTACTCCGGTTTCCTCCCACGATTCAAAGACACACTGTTGCCTAGGCTAATTGGCCTGCTGAGTAAATTGACCCCAGTGCCCTGCGATGTACTGGCGTCATATCCTGGGTATAGCCCCGCCTTACCGGGATAGGCCCCGGCCTCCTGTGACCTTGTGCAAGATTAAACGGGTATTGATAATGACGATTTAGTCTGGAAAAAAACAGAGCGGCACGGCGGCCCAGTGGGTAGCGCTGTCGCCTCCTCACAGCAAGAAGGTCCCGGGTTCGAATCTCAGCTCGGGTGCTTTTCTGTGTGGAGTTTGCGAGTTCTCTCCCCGCGTCCGCGTGGGTATTCGCCGGGCACTCCGGTTTCCTCCCACAGTCCAAAAAACATGCTGCTGCATAGGTTAATTGTCTTGCGGACTAAATTTCCCGCAGTGCCCGGTGATGGATTTGGCGTTCCATCGCGGGTATATCCCTGCCTTGCGCCCTGTGTCTGCCGGGATAGGCTCTGGCTCACCACGACCCTGTACAGCACTAAGCGGTTTCTGACAATGAGATGAGATGATTAGCAATGCCTCGAAACCCGAACGTCATTTTAAACTTAAAATTCCGTCCTTATCCGGGAATGCCAACACTGCACTGTAAAAATACAGATATTACATTTTGCGCTTGTTATTTTTTGCTTGTAAAATATGTATTTAGCATGCACTGAACAGCATAGGATTCACATGCTACCCCAAGCAAGCAATGCACGTTGGTGGAGTCAATATAAATGCGCAATGAATGCTCCCTTGCACGCACAAAGAGACCTCTCCGTTTATAAGAACAAAGGAAATGTACACTTATCGTACGCGGGGAATGGATTCAGTGAACGAGCGAAATCGCAGGACCGTTGCCACACTTTCCCATCTAAAGCCATGCTCGTCTCATCTCATCTCATTATCTGAAACCGCTTAATCCTATATAGGGTCACGGTGAGCCGGAGCCTATCCCGGCAGACACAGGGCAAAAGGCAGGGATGCACCCAAGATTGAACGCCAGTCCATCACCGGGCATTGCGGGCAATTTAGTCTGCGAGCCAATTAACCTATGCAGCAGCATGTTTTTTGAACTGTGGGAGGAAACCGGAGTGCCCGGCGAAAACCCACGCGGACACGGGTAGAACATGCAAACTCCGCACAGAAAGGCACCCGTGTCGAGATTGGAACCCAGGTGCTTCTTGCTGTGATGTCACCGATGTTCCACCCCACTTCTCAATGCTAATCATGCACTTTTATTTAAAGAGCCATGCAACAGGTGCAGTGATGAATCGTACCTTTTTTTAATCAACGACCATGTAAATTACTCTCTTGATAGGCTACTCATACTAGAACACATCAACACATCACAGCTACGAAATATAAATACCGCACTCTCGTGTAACAGGTGGCACGGTGGTGCAGTGAGTAGAATTGCTGTCTTTTAAGAAAAAATCCCGGGATTGATTTCCCTCTCAGGTGCCCTTTTGTATGGGGTTTGCGAGTTTCTCTCCGTGTTCTCTCCGAGTCCGCATGCGTCCAAAGAAACGGTGTTTAGGTTAATTGGCCTGATCAAATCGGCCTCCGAAACCCTGCGATTAGCTGGCTTCCAATCCCGGGTATAGCTCAAATAATCTACAAACTTACTTACCCCTCCCCCGCCGGACAACTGTTAAAGAGAGCTACATGGCTCAACGGTTTCAACCAGCTTTAATGAATACTCACTGCAGCAACGAGAGGCAGACCACGCGGTGCTTCTTGCATCACCAACTGCTCCAGGTCTCATCTCATCTCATTATCTGAAACCGCTTAATCCTATACAGGGTCAC
>JAZEWT010000019.1:3536366-3551278 GCA_036362905.1 Mordacia mordax | reverse complement strand
ATTTATGCCCCTTTGCAATGAGGGGGAGGAGGACGGCTCATAAATATAAATATCCGCATCTCTCGCTTTCCGTCACCATTCCTGTTTGTCTGTTATCGTACTGCCACGTGTGTCCTTTCGATGTCCCAACGGCGCGGCGGCGGCGGCTCCCAGGAGCTCCCGGCGAAGGTGGGGTCTGGCGCGATTATGCTTAATGTGAACGAGAAGTGTGCGCTGTCCGTCTAAGCCGGCCACGTGGCTCGGCAGAGCAGCGAGCAGCTCCAGCGAGATGAAGGTTAGGAGTTCATGTCGCGGTCGGGGGTTGACTCAGCCCATCATTCACCCAGGGCCGATAAAAATTAGAACGAATGGAAGTCAACAGATGTTGTCCTATGGAGAGACCAAGCCCTTCTAATAGGATTGTGTAATTTCTACCCAGTGGGTCGGGGCTGCAATAGGAGATGAACACTGCTTTAATAGTCAACCTAATAAGAAATTACTTTCTGTTTTCTTACCGATATAAGGTTAACGGAAAAATGTGGGATATTGCACAAACGCGGGGTCTGTGCAAATTTACTACGTTTCCATCAATGCCTTTTTTTCATTAATGAGCGTAATTCAACAAGTCATCTTCAGCGTTTTTGTGAAACATATATTTAATTGTGTTTTTTTTGTAACGAATAAGTTAGGTGAGCAATTCAACTACAGCATTAAACTATGAGAAAAATATGCTTGTAGTAGAGCTTCTGTAGAGTTTAACTATACTGTGCCTGGTAATTTAATAGTGGTTGAAGAACTGTGTGAAAATGTCACTTCATATAAAAGGACACATTTCATTTCATGAGAATATTCATATAATGGAGCAAGCGTTTCATATGTCTGCACTGAGGGCATTAGATTCGAATCCTGCATAAGTGCTCACCCTGCCTGCACAAGACCAACTCTTAGATACTTTATTCACTTCAATTCTCAATTGGTATGCGCTCTTCTGAAACCTCAACACCATTGCAGCTTTACGTGTCCACGTTTGCACCACCGCTGATAATCACCACAAGCTCGGGTGTCTCTAGAATTCCAATGGCTGGTGGTCGAGATCTCGCAAGGAGTTGCAGACAAAGGAAAGCGTGGGCATTGAGAAATGGAGCAATGACCATAGCTCATGCGCCGGGGCGAAACGTATGATGGCATTCGTCCAGCAGTGGATAGATCGTGGTGATAACGAAGCCACTTCAACGTACGCTTAATGGCCGACACACTGACAGTGTTGTTCCCATAGCGACAAATACATAAACGCTTCATTTTGATGCAATCTAATTCTCAATGGCCGCAAGCCGGAAGCGGTCAGTACTCTGAATGCTAAACAACTGCTTCCCACCTGAGATCTACGCCTCCTTCTCTTAAATCCTTCCTTCGCAACCCTCTCGTCTCTCTCCCCAACAGCAGCCGATTTCTTTTCTCTCACCTGACTTGCAGATTCCCCAGGGATGGCTGAGAGAGGCGGAGAGGACGCGTGTGTCATTTTGCTCGCTCTCCGCCCAAACGGTAAATCCTTTAAGCGCTGATCTGCCGCGTGAGATGAGCCACGGCCGTTAACGTTTTCTCCGCCATAGATTCACAAAGGGGCCGGCTCGCTCGAAACAAAGCCCTCGGAGCGCGGCTCAGATCTATCGGATATCCGCGCTCGTTTGGTCGGACACGCTGGAGACGAGGTGCCGTGGGTTCACAAGAGACGGAGATAACATTCTCATCTCATTATCTGAAACCGCTTAATCCTATATAGGGTCACGGTGAGCCGGAGCCCATCCCGGCAGACACAGGGCGCAAGGCAGGGATACACCCACGATGGGACGCCAGTCCATCACTGGGCACTGCGAGCAATTTAGCCTGCGAGCCAATTAACTTATGCAGCAGCATGCTTTTGGACTGTGGGAGGAAACCGGAGTGCCCGGCGAAAACCCACGCGGACACGGGGAGAGCATGCAAACTCCACACAGAAAGGCACCCGAGCCGAGAGATTCGAACCCGGGACCTTCTTGCTGTGAGGCGACAGCGCTAACCACTGGGCCACCGTGCCGCCCTATATTATGATATTATTGGCCAATTATTTACAAGCTTTTTTTGTTGTTCTTGTTCTTGTGCGTGTAAAACGGAGAAACGCAGAAATCCGCACAGTAAGTCGCTCGAGATGGGAATCGAACCGCCCCGAGCAAAGACTCTCTTTCTGTGATGAGCAGATGTTTCCACGGCACAGACAACCACCCTTCCGCCGCGTCAATGCTCTGCTTGTCTCCGGACTACGTGACCTTGGACTCGACCACTCACTTCCACCTTCTGCCACGGTCTAAGCGCATTACTATTAATTACTATTGAACAGGCGCCCTTATCGAGAGCCACTGATATCGATACAGAAGGGTGAAGACACCACACAGAGGCGGGGGGGGGGGTGGAATTTATCCAAATAACCAGAAAGAGTCTCCAAATCTCTGCCATTCCATCTTCCACACACTCGTAATCTCTCTCGTTTCCCCCCTCGCTACATAATTTAAATGTCATTACGTCAACGAGTGCACAATATACAATCTCGTTATGCGCTGTTGTGGAGCATTGTGGGTAATAACATGAGAATGCGAATTATAATAACAATTGCACGTCTGGAGTGCTTTTCACCCGAGGGTCACAAAGCGCTGAATGAACATACGCGCGTTATGAATTCTATTTATTTATAACGGAAAGGGGAATCCCAGAATAGCTTTTAACAGCAGCTACCGATGTTTCAGCCGCGGCCGGGCATTGTGAATCGCTGATTCTCGCGCACTCCCTGTCATCGATCCGATCGTTGGGCCAGCGTGGCTATTGTGGTCGCAACCATAGCCAGAGGTGAAAGTAACCCGGCGCGGGCCTCTACGGCGCACGGCTAAGAGAGAGTGGCCGCAGCATTAAAAGGCTGTGGCGGTGAGAAATGTTAAGTGACTGTCAGCCCTGAATGTGGCGCACTTTCATAGTCGGACTGTAAGCTTGGGAAACATTAATCTCGTCGGCATCTGGCCGGGTGAGCCTTCATACCGTGACCTTAGCTTGCTGAAGCAACTCGTGACGCACATCTCAAGCCATTGGGGGCAGACTTCGGTTTCAGTTGCATTAACAAGCCAGGGGTCAGCCTGCTCTGGCAAAGTCGTGTTCATGAGCTGGTGCGGCCCCCACCGCGCGCGGTTGCTTTAGATCGTCTCATCGACGTTGATGCTCGCGTGTTGCGCCAGGAAGATAATTCAAGACTGAGTCCATGTGTAGGGAGCAGAAGACGAAAGAGGTTGTGATCGTTTCCACGTTTTTTTTCTGGATTTCTGCGTAAAAGCAAGAGGAAAGAACGGTGGCACCCGGGCCGAGACTCAAACCCAGGCTCTTCTTGCTGTGAGCCTGCAGTGCCACTGTTAACGTCACCGCACCGCCCACACGTTTGACTCCCCCCCCCGATAAACACCTTATATAACAATGGACGGAGAAAACAGTTGTGTTTCATTGTTGTTACCGCGCAGTGTAAAATTGATCAACGGTGTTTTAGAAGAAAAAAAAAACACCCGAGACTAAATCCAGAGAGAGCCCCGCGCTTGGATCCGCTTTGTGTTCATTATCGTGTGGTCGCTGTGCGGCCCTTCCTCTCGAGGCCCTCGATCAAAGTGACAGCTTGCGCTGTGAGAGCAGCGACGCACGCGCGCCGCCGAGATAAGAGGCGGACAGCGCCGACGCGGCGGTTCCGCGAGCAGATGAACGGGCGCTGTAGACCCCGCAAAGGCGAACGAAAACAAGCGGCGGTAAGAACGGGAAATGGAATTATTCGTGCGGGAACGATGGATCAAGACAATTGGCGTCGGTCGATTATCGCTTCGGGCGGCGCGGTGGCCCAGTGGTTAGCGCTGACGCCTCACAGCAAGAAGGTCCCGGGTTCGAATCTCTCGGCTCGGGTGCCTTTCTGTGTGGAGTTTGCATGTTCTCTCCCCGTGTCCGCGTGGGTTTTCGCCGGGTACTCCGGTTTCCTCCCACAGTCCAAAAGCATGCTCCTGGATAGGTTGATTGGCTCGCAGACTAAAATTGTCCCGCATTGCCCGGCGATGGACTGGCGTCCCGTCGTCGGGTGTATTCCTGCCTTGCGCCCTGTGTTTCCGGGATAGGCTCCGGCTCACCGTGACCCTATATAGGATTAAGCGGTTTCAGATAATGAGATGAGATGAGATTATCGCTTCCAAAAGATGCTCTTTCGGGATAGCCGCGACGATCGCTCCTCCTCCTCTCTCCTTGACGAGAGGAGGAGCTATCGACGCGATTATCGCGTAAATTAAAACCTCAATTGGTACGTAAATTGTACGCGATTTTTTTTGAGAAACAATGATAATCTGGTGATTGCTGCCCAAGGCTGTTGTTTCGTTGGGCACGGCGATGCCCCCGACTTTGGAGGCGAAACGTCGCGGAGAAGAGAGCAGCAACACTCGACACGGCGTCACCGAAATAGCAGCTACGGGGGAGCAATTCTCATTTATCGAGCCGCGAAAATCCGCACAATTTCAAATCGTCATTTGCATTCTTGCAGGGCCTCTCACACAAATGTGGCAAAGCACTGTGAAAACCCAAGATTTTAAAAACAAACGGCACTCAGACTGACAAACAGTACCTGTGATTAAACCCGGGGAAGAGTAATTGTTTGTGAAACTACTGCTGCAGCGGCGCACAAACTCAAAGAGCTAAGAGCTCAACACATCAGTCAACGACGCTGCCCCAACTATTTTCGTTGAAATCATTTTGGGCGAAAGTCCCTGCCGAATAGTAGACAGAGAGGCTAAAGAGACTGCGTGAATCGCATTGGAACCTGTACTGCGCATTGGAACCTGTACTGGAGGGCGGCGCGGTGGCCCAGTGGTTAGCGCTGACGCCTCACAGCAATAAGGTCCCGGGTTCGAATCTCTCGGCTCGGGTGCCTTTCTGTGTGGAGTTTGCATGCTCTCCCCGTGTCCGCGTGGGTTTTCGCCGGGTACTCCGGTTTCCTCCCACAGTCCAAAAGCATGCTCCTGGATAGGTTGATTGGCTCGCAGACTAAAATTGTCCCGCAATACCCGGCGATGGACTGGCGTCCCGTCGTCGGGTGTATACCTGCCTTACGCCCTGTGTTCCGGGATAGGCTCCGGCTCACCGTGACCCTATATAGGATTAAGCGGTTTCAGATAATGAGATGAGATGAGACCTGTACTGGATATTCTGGCTACCTGAGAAACAATGTCCCGTGAATAACAATGTTTCTACATTTTTTTTTAAATTGTAAATATTTACTAACGCACACACCGTCCGTAGCAAATCATGGAGCACTTTATAATGGCCAATTCAAGTCACCTTGCAAATTACATCAGCTCTCCTATCTGCTTCCTGTCTTCAGGAACCTCCCCATAAGCTGGTGGGACGCGGCTTATTACGCTGATAACGTCACCAAGCTGCATCACTCATTTCCATGATGGATCCACGTGACGTTTCAGCATGCACACAACGTGTGCTTGGAGAGTGTACAGCAATCTCTGGCCGTTCATGTTTTATCAATTCTGTTGACCTTCCGGCTTTAACGTAAATATTAATACTTGCATCGCAACCCCATTATCATCCTCGGGGCTTATTTTGCCCTGAGTCAGAGGAACACAGGAGTGATGGCTGAGCTGTGAGTCATATCGGGATGGCTTCGTGCGGCGATACGACTCTGAAAGGAAATCATCATCATCTCTCATTGTCAGAAACCCGCTTAGTCCTGTACGGGGTCGCGGTGAGCCGGAGCCTGTCCCGGCAGACACAGGGCGCAAGGCAGGGATATACCCCACGATGGGACGCCAGTCCATCACCGGACACTGCGCGCAATTTAGTCTGCAAGCCAATTAACCTATGCAGCAGCATGCTTTTTTCTTAACTGTGGGAGGAAACCGGAGTGCCCGGTGAAAACCCACGCGGACACGGGGAGAGAACTCGCAAACTCCCCACGGAAAGGCGCCCGAGCCGAGATTCGAGCCCGAGGCATTCTTGCTGTGAGGAGACAGTACTACCCACTGGGCCAGCGTGCCTCGGAAATATTCCTTCAAAATACAAAAAAAACGAAGCAAAAATCCCCCCTAAATAGTCTTAACACACTGCAAGGTAGAGTGCTGTTGGCGAACCTCATTGAAGGCCGGCACGACACACGAGCGAGTGGGTGGCCAGCATCGCACACGGCTACCTTCGCCTTGCCATTGGTGACGTTTACACAGCGAACCAGGTTCTCCTTTGAGGCTGAGTAGATCTGGGGGTGGGGGCCCAGGATCAGTTCAGAATATCGTCGCTGGCGTTGGCCGTGAGCGCGATTTGAACTCGGGCGGCCCATCTCGTCGCTCTACGCGCTAACCGCTGCGCCACCGCTCCACGCACACGCGCGCGGTTATTTTTTTATACTTTAGCGGGACCCGAAGCAGACAAAATGTCCTGCATGTAGCGACATTTTGTTGCGAGCTCGACAGGCCGAAATTAACTTGCTAATGTTGTTTTGTCATTATCAAATGACCCAACCGTAACGTATTCTACATGTCCTGAACAATTGACGGGCATTATTTCAGCAAGATAATTGATGTGGGAAGAAATTTGCAGTGGTGACTAATATTGAAAGCTCGTGATTATGTTTCAGATAGAGGCAATGTTCCGTGATTGACGTCAGCTTTCTTCAGAGGAACCATCTGGCATACATTGCTTTTGCAACAACGTTCATGGTGTACTGAAGCCATGTATTAAATGCGCCGCCCTTTTAATGACATTGCACATTATTCGCGGAGGATTTGTTTGGCTGTGAGAGAGAGAGAGAGGAAGCGATCGACGCGGCTGTCCCGAGAGAGCAGCAGCTTTTCGAAGCGATCATCGCGCATCGAGCCGTGAAAACCCTACATCGTTACATGTTTGGATTTTACAAGTACCGGGACAAATGGCTGAACGTTAGATCAAGTGGCCATGAATCGAACGGTGGAAAGTTTTAAATCTAGTTTGGTAATTACTCGTCCCTTCTCTCACACTGAGTTTGGTAAATTAACTTTTAATTTGTTTTGTAGCGAACACTCTTGTGCTAGGGGTAAATTCACCTCGGGCATAGGAATGTTGAATTGGAATAACTGGTTCGGGGCTATAAAAATATAAAAGTGCGCAATGAAATTACTTCGATTTTTTGGATAAGTACGCGTAAAAGTAATGATAATAATAATCTATTTGCCCGGTGGCATGCAGCCATGCAGTTATTGTGTTTAATAATTGAAACTCACACAACATTCTATTTAAACAATAACTAGAATCACATCTTCAGTCGTTACCTTACCAGTACCTATTAAATGTATTTATGTAGCTGGTAAGGCAACACACACGGAGTATTCTCACGTAATTATCCAACAGTAAGGCAGTCGTACTGTCAAGGTATTTGTGAGACAGGTACCCTCTGCTACTGCGGTCTCTATGCTGCCCCTGGGCAAGGCATAGCATCCATTAGCCTCTCGGTCCAGAGTTACGGTTGAAGTCACTGGGATCGCAGGATGGTGGGTCGCCTACCTGTTCTGGCGGATGCTCAGAGCTAGTGAAGAACTGCAGATAGAGAGGATGCCTCGAACGCGGGAGGCGAATCGTCGCGAGGTGGAGGGAGAGGGGGAGCGATCGACGCGGCCGTCCCGAGAGAGAGCATCAGCTTTTCGAAGCAATTATCGTGCATCGAGCCGTGACAAAACGTACGTCGTTACATTGGTCAAAAAATAAATCTACCACGAACCACAAGGGCGTGAAGGGAGCGCTCGCTCTGAATCGTGTGGAGACCTCACCAAGCAAGAATAGTCACGTGCGACAGGTGACGCCTGACCATTAGCCTACGCGAATCTTCGCACCCATGAGAAGCAATCTCTCGGCTCGGGTGCCTTTCTGTGTGGAGTTTGCATGCTCTCTCCCCGTGTCCGCGTGGGTTTTCGCCGGGCACTCCGGTTTCCTCCCACAGTCCAAAAGCATGCTCCTGGATAGGTTGATTGGCTCGCAGGCTAAATTGCCCCGCAGTGCTCGGCGATGGACTGGCGTCCCATCGTCGGTATATCCTTGCCTTGCGCCCTGTGTCTGCCGGGATAGGCTCCGGCTCACCGCGACCCTGTATAGGACTAAGTGGTTTCAGATAATGAGATGAGATGAGGAGTTAGAAAATATATCAAAGGGGGAAATGTTTTAAAGAAGCATTTGGGAGAACAGCAAAGGCGGTTATGCCAGTAAAAGCACTACAAAGGAAACAGAAATGGATGACGGAGGAGGTCCTGGATTTAATGGAAGGCAGAAGGAAATGGAAAACGGCAGTATGACAGAGTATCCGAGACTCGATGATACAATTCGGTCATTATTCAAGATGGAAGAGGAGAAATGGCTTAATGAGAATTGTACGGAACAGGAAAAGGACACGGATATTGGATCATTGCTCGGAAACTATCGAAGGCATCACAGGTAGAGGAGGGCGCGCACGGCTCGTGGATGAATTTGAGCGACAAATGGTGACGCGAGAACAAGCTTTGAAGAAATGGACAGATTGTATTGAAGATTTATTTCACGACACCCGAGAAGGAAGGCCATCGATTATTTAAACAGATGGATGGGTTGACAATCCTTTAGTCAGAAAGTGAGAACAGTTATTAATATAATGAAAAGACGGGCGGCGCGGTGGCCCAGTGGTTAGCGCTGACGCCTCACAGCAAGAAGGTCCCGGGTTCGAATCTCTCGGCTCGGGTGCCTTTCTGTGTGGAGTTTGCATGCTCTCCCCGTGTCCGCGTGGGTTTTCGCCGGGCACTCCGGTTTCCTCCCACAGTCCAAAAGCATGCTCCTGGATAGGTTGATTGGCTCGCAGACTAAAAATTGTCCCGCAATGCCCGGCGATGGACTGGCGTCCCGTCGTCGGGTGTATTCCTGCCTTACGCCCTGTGTTTCTGGGATAGGCTCCGGCTCACCGTGACCCTATATAGGATTAAGCGGTTTCAGATAATGAGATGAGATGAGACTTTTGCTTAAAAATAACGAATATTATCAACGAGATTTATGACAGTGGAGAGATAATATTTGCACATGTAAAGCGTCTTTCACCCGAGGGTTACAAAGCTCTGCACAGAGCTGTGTGGAGAGAGCAACATGTTAGTAAAAGTGAGGAAACAGGTTTAGCTATCGCATCTCATCTCATTGTCTGAAACCGCTTAGTCCTATACAGGGTCACGGTGAAGCCGGAGCCTATCCCGGCAGACACAGGGCGCAAGGCAAGGATATACCGACGATGGGGCGCCAGTCCATCGCCGGGCACTGCGGGGCAATTTAGCCTGCGAGCCAATCAACCTATGTAGCAGCATGCTTTTAGGACTGTGGGAGGAAACCGGAGTGCCCGGCGAAAACCCACGCGGACACGGGGAGAGCATGCAAACTCCACACAGAAAGGCACCCGAGCCGAGAGATTCGAACCCGGGACCTTCTTGCTGTGAGGCGACAGCGCTAACCACTGGGCCACCGCGCCGCCCGGTTTAGCTCTCCATTCTGGGCAAACAGACTGCTCGGTAATTTGAAGGGAGAAAATTGTACATCTCTAGAGGATCAAAGTAGGTGATGAAAAATAAAAGACAGGTTAATACATTCAACTCACTGAGAAGCTCGATAACGACTGATGCTAAATGTGATCATGAAATAACACGGAGGATAAGGATTGACAAATATCGCTTTATCAAAATGAAAAAGATGGTGATTAAACTGAGAGCTATCGATTGTTACGCTATACCTGTCCTGATGTTGTTGACATGCTGTTCTCTCCACAACTTAGATTTGTTAAGAGAAAAACAAAACCTCCCAAAACAAACGTTACTGTTGCTGATTATCCATCCTCATGTCGTTGTTGTTGACGTGCCGTTCTCTGCGCAGCTCTGTGCAGCACTTTGTGACCCTCGGGTGAAAAGCGCTCTATGAATTCAATTACCATTATGCAATTAATGCGAAGGCTTTCGTGACCAATGTTACCGATGGATCACGACAAACATTTTGTTACGTGATCGAACCCAAACAATGGAATCCATTGATTGTTTTGCCCGTTTCCAGGTACGCATCAGAATGTTGGACAATATCAGCAAGTGCTGAAGAGGGAATTAAAGCAACTAAAATGTGGTTCTTTAGGCGCAACTTGAAGGTATCTTGGACAAGTCACATCTCCGATGAAATGTTGTCAAGGATGAGATATAGAGCGGAGATATTGAATGCCATTAGAAAGAGGCAGATGACATTTCTCGGGCGTATTATGAGAAAGAAGAAATGGAAAATTGTTTCAAACTGGAAAAAAGCTGAAAGAAAAGAGTGATCGTGGGCGAGAGAGATTGACTTATTATCGCAGCCGGGTGCTGGAGCCTATCCCGGCAGACGGAGGAAGCAAGGCGGGAATATACCCAGGTTGTGACGCCCGTACATTTGAGGGCATTGGGGGAAATTTACTCAGCAGGCCTATTAACCTCGGCGGCAGCGTGTCTTTGGACGGTGGGAGGAAACCGGAGTACCCGGAGATTTGTGGAATACCATTTTCACCAACGTGCTGTATGATATAGCGCCGAGAAGAAAGGGAGGCAGAGCTCTTAATACATTGCTTGAAAGGATTAATGTCCAGGGGCGGCACGGTGGCCCAGTGGGTAGCGCTCTTGCCTCACAGCAAGAAGGTCCCGGGTTCGAATCTCGGCTCGGGTGCCTTTCTGTGTGGAGTTTGCATGCTCTCCCCGTGTCCGCGTGGGTTTTCGCCGGGCACTCCGGTTTCCTCTCACAGTCCAAAAACATGCCGCTGCATAGGTCAATTGGCTTGCAGACTAAATTGCCCTCAGTGCCCGGTGATGGACTGGCCTCCCATCGCGGGTATATCCCCTGCCTTGCGCCCTGTGTCTGCCGGGATAAGCTCCGGCTCACCGCGACCCTCTACAGGATTAATCGGTTCTGACAATGAGATGAAATCAGATTGATGTCCACTCATTTCATGTTGGTCACGCCGCAGGGAACGGACGCACACGCGGTGCATGAGTGCGCCGTGGCATGCGCACGAGGCCCTGCCGCTGGGTTCTGGGTAAACTCCACTCAAGGTTCGAAGTTTCCTACGCGGCATGAATGCAAGGCTCTCTCCCAAGCCAGATCCGTGATTATCAGCGCACGAGCGTGAAGATGGCGAGTTCCACTCGTTCATGAGCGCAGATTTTCATCAGCCCACCTTCTATATAAAACACCAAAGTTATTATTCCCACCTATTGATTGCTCTTCCGAGACGTTAACACTAGTTCAGTTTTAGATTCCCACTTTCGCACCGCTGAGCGATCCTCTTAAGCAATCACGCGCCTTCATTATGACGCCAGAAAAACGTGTTGCACGCTTTGGGACAAGGTTGCCCGTAGGGCGGGTACTCTGCTAGTTACATGTAAATGATCATCCATCTAACTTTCACCTCTCACGCGGGGGAATTGTTTCACCGGGACAATTAAATAAACCGACCACCTGCCGTTTTGGAAGCCCGATATTACACCAAAGACGAAGACCACACTGCAAAGCGGTGGGCGCGGTGGGCGCGGTGAGTGGCGCTGTCGCCTCACAACAAGAAGGTTCCGGGTTCGATTCCTGGCTCGGTTGCCTTTCTATCCAGAGACACGCTGCATCTTATGTTGTTAATTGGCCTTCTGAGTGAGTCATTTTCCCCCAGTACCTTGCGATGTACTGGCGTCACATTCAGGCTATAGCCCTGCCTTGCGCCCTCTGTCTGGTCTGGATCCGTCCCCCCGCAACCCTGCACAGGATTAAAGGAGTACTAATGATGATGACACTGTAAAGTCAAGTGCAGTTCATGAGCATCAATAAAAGCGAGCATAGCACGCGAGCGGGCGGGTGGCCAGCTATTGTCTCGAGAATTGCGATGTTTGCGCACTGCAGCAGTTGATGCTAAGCCGACCGAGGACCGGTTCGGATATTCGTCACTTGCGTTGGCCGTAAGCGGGAATCGAACTCGCATCTCCAGTCTCATAGCGCAGCGCGCGCTAACCGCTGCACCACCGCTCTCCATTTACACCAGAGCAACCGGCCACCATTCTCTGGCATGTCTCGCTCTCGCCGGCAGGTTAGTAAATAAGATCCCAGCGGCGGTAATAACGGCCTTATCTCGTGAGTGGATAACGCGCTGAGCGTGGGGGGTGGACTCTGGTGCGGGTGGGGAGGTATGTGCAGATTGATGCCCACAGGTGATGATCAGCAGCGGTTCCAGGAAGACCGCTGTGTTTTTGACAAACCAGTTAATCATTCTGCCAGTGGCTGCGGGGGGAGCCTAGGCAACTGATGAGTAACGCCCCCTCCCTCCACACACACTCTTCCCTCCGGTGTTGCGATGCCTTCGCTCTGACACCGATGCGTCGACGTCCCTTAACAACAAACCAACAAAACAAACCGGGGGGCACCCGGCATTAAACGCGCGAGTCAACGCAAACCCACGGCTGCCCGCTGCCGTTCTAAGGGGGGCCACACCTGGCTGGACAACGGCATGGGGGTGGGGGGGCGGTGCTTGGTGGTGGGATTCCACGGGTCGTGCGTACACGCGCGTACGTGCACGTACACGCGCACGTACACGCGCACGCACACGCGTGATGCGCTGCGACAGAATGTCAAGCGAGACGCACATTGAAGACGGGTCGCCGGCTGGATCTCTCGTTGGCAGCTGCGCGAGATGCGTTAGCGCCAAAGCCCAAGGTCACTGCGCTTTGATACGATGGGTGCTGCGGGGTTTATTCCAGGAAATAAACATCCCCCCCCTCCCCCCCACGAATAAATATCGCGGCTCGATCGGCGGCCAATTATTTTCTGCATTAGTGGGAGTACAACTGTTGGTGCCGTTGTTGATTATTTATCTCGTAGACTCCGCCACCGGCGCAGTGTTCACGCGGGTGGCCCAGGGGAATGAACCTCCACGCTGTCAGCCGCCACCAACCACGCAGACAGGCGCTGCTTCCTACAGATGTTTATGGTTTCGAGCAACGAATGAGTCGATGCTGCTGAGCGGACAACGACGATGGGCAGGCGGTACTGACAGAGAATTGAGCTCCCGAAATCTGTATTGGGGCGGCGCGGTGGCCCAGTGGTTAGCGCTGTCGCCTCACAGCAAGAAGGTCCCGGGTTCGAATCTCTCGGCTCGGGTGCCTTTCTGTGTGGAGTATCCTTGCCTTGCGCCCTGTGTCTGCCGGGATAGGCTCCGGCTTCACCGTGACCCTGTATAGGACTAAGCGGTTTCAGACAATGAGATGAGATGAGAAATCTGTATTGGAAGTCCAGCGTGCTGATCTTTACATTCAGTGCCATGAATAAACATAGAGACACGTCGATAGGTACTTATTTTTTTTCCAGTACATATATGTAAAATTTGAAAAAAAAAGGTTGGAACATTTCTAGCAATCACACAAGTGTAAAGTTCTTCAAACGCCAAATAGACGTCCGTGCTTTTTTTTTGCAAACGTGACACTCTGCGAAATGTGCCTGTGTGGTGTTTTAAGATCTTAACACTTGTGCGACCGTCAGAATTGGCATAAACATTTCCACGTTCAACATCATTTTGTGATGTATCCGTAGATTTAACAGCTTGACCTGATGCACCGCTATCTGCGTTGTCCTGAGCTGCTTGCCTCTTGGCAGCACCTGGCTGGCACTGCTGAAACTCGGCAGTTAAAGAAAGCCCTCTCTGGTGTAGATCAATCAGCTTCAAGGACACTGCATGCATTATCAAAGCATTGTGCTGGGCATTTTTTGACACAAGGATGTGGGTTCTTTTGGAAACTTGAAACTTTGTGAAAGGTGTGTATTTAAGTGTACTGACGTGGGTTTTCACAGCTCGATGAGTGATCATTTCTTCCAAAAGCTGCTCTGTCGGGACAGCCGCGTCAATCGGCTCGTCAATCGACGCGACTATCCCGAAAGAGCAGCTTTTGGAAGCGATCATCGTGTGCATTTGATATTTTAAGACATCAACACTTCTATTGTTGCCAGAAATGCCAGCAACCTTTTCTCTTCTGACATACAGGCACGTACGCTGCAGTATTTTTAGACCGAGACAATAGCCGGGCCCTGGGGACTCAGCCTTCTTGAAATTCTTGCCAGGTTCAAGCCCATTTGGCGTTTCAACCCCGCTCGTCTGGCCGAAATCTAAGTGTCTGCAGGAAGCCTCTCGTTCCTGCTGTGCCCGCAATGAGTCGAGAAAGCTCCAGGTCGAAAAGAAATAGGCAGGTTGGAGCACGGGGTAAAATATTAACATAACCACCTTTTCTTATATACAACATGGTGCATAACCATGTAATTTTACACAACCAGACAGACCTGACAGGACCTCTTATTTTCCATATGGTGTGTGTCCAGAGCAGTGTCAGTTGTTTATGTTGCAGTGTTTTGGAGCGGTGGTTCAGCCGATGACACGTATGGCTCCGAACCTGTCGACCTGAGTGAATCCAGCTCACGGCCAGCGACCAGCGATCATT
Organism: Mordacia mordax; assembly: GCA_036362905.1. Lineage (NCBI taxonomy): Eukaryota > Metazoa > Chordata > Hyperoartia > Petromyzontiformes > Petromyzontidae > Mordacia > Mordacia mordax. Next base: position 3,536,747 of record JAZEWT010000019.1, on the reverse strand, counting down.
TTCCCGAACAGGTCCTGGAGCCTCCTCTATGTCGACTCAGCCTCAAACGTGTACCTGGCACGTTGTGTGCTGTGCGCAATGCCACAAGGGAGGCAAAGGTGGCCGAGCGTGGTGCTGAAGCAGCACTTGACCCTACAGTCTGTTAATGCCCTATGTGGGATCTCTGCGTTCGTCCGTTTCTTTGGAGCCTACTCTTACCGACGGTGATCGATCTCAGAAGCGCAGCAGAGTTTGTTGGTTGATTGACAGTCATTGGATTAGGTGACCGGTCAAACAACACGTGCACCGTGGTGGATGGGAGCAGCGGCCACCGTGACGCGCAGAAAATCATTTCCATGGCATTCTCCGCGGTTCAAATCCTGTGGGGGAGAGAGGGGGGGA